>VXBW01007513.1:291764-384068 GCA_013400375.1 Thinocorus orbignyianus | reverse complement strand
AAAAAAAAAAAAAAAGTTCCATCCTGAAATAACCACCTAAAGGTGAGAAATGATTCATTATTTATGCCAGTGTCATTTCCCTCCTTTCTCAAGCAGAAAATCCCACTGTTTTAAACTATGTGAAATGTGACTGCTAAATTATTTTAATCCGAGTCAAATGTCTGGATTGAACTGCAGCCCAGCACCTGAGAGAGCAGTGATTTATCTATATGACCACACCTAACTTTGATGCACTTGGGTTTAATGTATTTTTAGCTCAGCATTTTAACAATCTTTGTAAAAATAAATCAAAGATGTGCTATGAGAGCAGAGAATTGCTAAAGAGTATCAGTCTTCACTTTTAACCTATAGGTGGATCATAATAAAATGTCTTCAGAATGAAAGTCTACAAGTCTTCAATATGCAGCTGATTAAATTTATGTTTTAAAATTAAAAGTTGTCCTTTTGAAGGTCCATTTAATGCATCAGTGTGCTAAAGCAGAACTTCATGTCTTGCAAATCCCTAAGGACCTCAGGAACCTATGTAAAATTTTAAATAAATACTTGTGACTAATCCTAGAGAAAGTATTTTCTTTGGAAAATGAAACCTCTCTCATCTTTTAAAACAGTCCTTTATTGGGGGTGTTGACACTTACAAATCTGCTGAAACATCTTCTCTGCAGCATCATTAGTGATTGACGGTTGAGCCTACTTTTGACTCATCATTCAGCCAAGGTTACCCCCATTGCTAAGACATAATAGCCCCACACTGACGGAAATATCATCTGAGATAACAATTATAACTGCGTGACATTTAAACTCAGAGGTGGTACAGAACTCTGTACCTGACCAAGCCAAAATCCAGCACGCTGAAATTAGCAATCCATAAATCAACACTTTGGCTAAAGCACATAAAAAATATTTTTTCACCAGGTATTCAGAGTGGGACGGGGTGCTATTTCTAGAAACTTCCTTTGCTATCAATAAGTTTACTTCTATATACTCAGCACATTTCTAAATCAGAAAAGTACTGTTGTCATTGGAAAACTTTTGGTGCCAAAACTTTTATAAATATTTTATAAATGTATATTTTATAAATATATCCATATACCATTCCAACAAACAGAAACATATCACCTCTGGAAAGATGAATTTTGCATCACCACACGGCAAAGAATATAATTATTTTGTTGAATTTTGCTGAATTTTTCTATATTTTGCCATCTTACCAGGGGCAAAACTCCTACAAGCAGATCTTTCATCAAAGCAAATTCTCCAGACAAGGCCAGTAAGACAATTTCTTCCAGGCAAGATGCTGACCCTGCCATGTCAGGTTGATAGGAACTTAAGAAATCACAGTGAAAGGAGAGAAGTTTGTAGGAACTGACTTGCAACAAAATTTAATGTGCTTTAACAGCAGCCCACGATCAAAAGAGTTGCTAGCAGGCAAGGGATGGGGAAAATAGCAGCAGAAGGTACTCTGCCTACCCATCTACCTTTCAAGTGTCAGTCTGCCCTCATTTATCTGCCTTTACTGTGGCCAGATATTTTCCTTCAAGAACAGCAAAGCATATACACTGCAAGGTCTCAGTCATTCCAGACAGCAAACTACAGTCAGCTTAAAATAGCTTTGTATTGAGGAAAAAATTAATTTTTAGATGGAGATCTTTCACAACTTTCACATTTCAGGAAAAAAAAAAAAATTAAAAAAATTAACAAAGTGCGTGTGATAATATCAAAACAGCTCAGTTTTTATGGCTTGTAATCAGGATTTTCATGTAAGGAAAAAAAAAAGGAAAAGCTTTTTGCTATTATGATTTTAGTATGCAGTAAATAGAAAGTTTTGGTTTAAACCTTTTTATTGGAAAATAGTTTCAAAATTAAGAAAAAATAAAAATAGTGGAAAAGCCATTATTCAGTGCTGTACTTCAAACCCTATTTCATAGTCTTGAAAGGAAAGAGAGTCTGCTTGTGAATATACAATTTTTTTTTTTTTCTTTATATCATCACTTGGCAGGGACTTTGGCAATACAGAAGAATAGTTACCAATGCCCTAAAAGTTGAAATACCCCACCTGTTGTCCAGCAATGACCTTATCTACATTTTGACCGATACATCTGGGGGCTTTACGCTTGTCTTTGTTTCCCTGATACAGATACCTGCTGTTGAAAATCAATTCCTGTCTTCAATTTTCCCTCTCTCAATTAACACATCCTGTGCACCTCAACTCCCATGCCAGTGACCCACAGATGAACTGCAGCATTCCAGCAAAAATCTCTTCCTGGTTGCTTTGTTTTTTGCTTTTTTTAGTATCTTATAGCCACAAAAAGTACTTTTTCACTTGCCAAAACTCTTACAAATGGACTCAGTAAACTACCTGTGAATCAGCTACATGGGTATCTTATACAGGTTATAAAAGCTTTGCCAGATTCTCCCACAAAACATGTATTCCTTTATGCATTTTTCCTTCTGTTTTTTTGTTTGTTTGTTTGTTTGCTTTGTGTTCTTTTTTCTTTTTTTTTTTTTTTTTTTTTTTTAAAAACAACCTTTTTTCCTCTTTTTTTTTTTTTTTGAACAAACAACCTATTTCCTCCTTTGTATTTGGGTACTGCTCAGACAGTAGTAAAGAAGAATTACTGACAATACTTGAAGCAATTCCACAAGCAGCTTAATAAATAAAGCAGGCTAGAAGTTGCATGCTGAGAAACACTTTCCACACATTCCTGAATATAACATGCTGGAAGTGAAATCTTCATGTATAATAAGAACTAAATTTTCTATTTTTTTTTTTTTCCTCTCTAGAATAGTAGTTCTTCTATAAAGATGTTTCCTTTGTGACAGCAATCCCTAGCCTGAAGGAAAAAAACACCATGCAATATCTCTTGTGGCATGTAAGCACCTCCGTTTGCGGTCTCCGAATTTGTCAGCACAGAGGGAAATCTTTATTGCCTGGTACCTGCACCACTTCAATGTAGTTCTTGTTTAAATAATGAGAAAAAATCGTGACACGAAATCCAAGGGAAACTTTACATCTTGTGTAACAACTCCTCCTGTCACCACTACAACATGAATCTTTACTTAACTCTGCTTCAACGTGAAAGTTAGGAAGGAATGTCGACTGAGCAGAGCAGGCAACATTACAGAAAAACCATTCGTATGTAAAAAGTGTGGGGTTTGGGTTTTTTTTTTTGCTTTGAGAATAAGAAAAGCTGTTTGTAGCACAGCATTACTTTCAATATCATAGTGTTACTGATCTGCCAGACAGGAGAGGGTAAATTCATCCCTGGAGCATCACTAAGGAGCACTCTGAACTGAACTTTTGGGTTTCTGTTAGATTAATTGCTAGCACATCAAAATCAAAATCAAGAGAAGTTGGTTTTTCTATTTATTCCTGGGCTACAAACCTGTATTTCGGACCATCTGGTGGGGAAATTTAAAAATAAGACTTTAATTACATTCCCCAGTAGAGCTGCTGTGTTAATTTGGGACAACACACCCATGTATTTACACAGATGGCCCTGGTGATCAGATTTGCCATGTGAAATCTCTACAGGGAAGCTGCGGAAAGGCAGAACTCCTAGGATATGTGCTTGTTTGCCAGTTTCACACTTTGAAATCCTCGGCAAACCCTGATTTATTCGCCGCCAACTGTTTTGCTATCTGATTAGGTAGTTTTCTACTCCAGTAAGCATGTAAAATGGATGTAGCCAAATTTCCACACTGAGGAGCGAAAAAACAATATTTATAGTTTAGAAGTAAAACAAGCCAGAGGAATCAGGCCTGTTGGGATCATAAAGAGTTTCATAGGGAGCAAATTTCTGATAAATCTGGATTGTAGGAATGGGGGGTGAAAGCCTAATTTTAATGGATAGTCTGGTTTAGGGATTATTTATATAATAAACACACAGACTTGAGAAAAGTATTTATAATAAATTATCTTGAAGCCAGGCCATTGTCACTTCTCATTGTTTTCCGTCTCAACCAGGAGTCAAGGTTTGAATCAAATGGGCATTTCAAATGGGCATTTCACGTGAATATTTCATCTCATTCTTTCAAAAAGTGGATGGAGCCTCTTGGTTTTTTGTTTTTTTTTTTTTTCCCTTTTTAAAGGTCCAATTAAGCCTTGTTGTGGGAAAGACGAGCACTCATAGGAAGTTTCAATCAATTTTTTCCACTAAAAATGAGAGAAAGCCTAAACTAACCGGTTGTGTTAATTGCAGCATTACAAATAGCAGAGCGGGGAGAAAGTTGCTCTTTCAGTCATATATCAAGTTAAGCATTTTAAACAAACTCCAGGAGAAGAATTGCTATACAATTTCAGTATTTTTCATCAGCTTGACAAATACATGCTGGCAATTGAGGGGAAAAAAACCCAGAAAGTAATAAATCAGTACGCCAGCCCAGGAATAAACTAAAATATAGCTAAGTATAGCTCTTCACTTTCTTTTTTAAGTAGATTCAAAAATATTCAGCATCCTATACATTTTATTTTTTTTTTTAACAAATAAAGGTCTTTCAAATTTTCTACTGGTTTTGAAGCTGTAACTAATATAAATATAGTCTCAATGAGTTCACGCTATAAGAAATCCTCAAGAGTATTACATGGAAAAAGTTAAGATAGAAAATTGGATTTTTATTTTTGACAGAGATCTGTATCCCTACCTTACCCCCACATTAATGTGGTATCCTTTAGCTATTATATGCTCTTTATTTGGCAAATGAGTGGCTTCAATTGTTTTGCAGGATACAGAATGTTCTGAAATGTGTTGCATCTCTAAGGAGCTCATTTCACTCATATCTTAATAATTCTTCAGAGACATAATAGACTGAGTGGCCTAGATAAAACTCTTGAAATACAATTTTCAGTTTTAGGGTTTGTGCAGGCAGATTAGCAATAGCCAGGCCCACTTCTGCTGAGGTAAGTATTTCATAGCTGTCTCTTTCAAGAAGATTCTTTGATGCAAGAACCAGAAACCAACACTCAAACTCAAGGACTTAAACATTAGAATGAGCAGTCAAGTTCCTACTTATCTCCTTGTCCCATAATCTTTTCATTTCTAGCCTTGCCAGTGACCCAGCTCCACTGGGGAATGGGAAGGGTTCCTCTGCCTGGATTGCTGCCCATCCAGTGCAAATCTCCAACAGACAATAATTATCATGGAGCAGCTGATAGAAGATCCTGTGCTGCACGTTCAATGCAAAGCTACCAAGTGCAGAACACCACTCAGTTCTTTTAAATGACTTAGATATATTTGTAAGTCCCTCTCTATTCTGCAGTTCAGTTGAAAGAGAACTAGAGAAGAATAAAATTCCTAACTCACCACATCAAGGCACTACTGGGTAGACTTGGATACTTAAAAGTGTCAATTAGGTTTAAAAGGGGAGGTTCATCCTGGGGTTACTAAGGTGCAGTGTCAACCCTCCTAATCATTACTGAGGTCCTAGGTGCCAAGGAAGGAACTCCAAAAGCTTTCCTGCTATGTTTTTCCACTATTAAACTGTACTCAGGTCAACCTACACTTAACAGGAGAGCAACGATGTGCTGTCTTAAGAATGCTTTATTTTCCCTGTCTTTTTAAATTGTTTTTAAAGCAAAAATTGGAGTGACGTACTTTATATATCTGTAAAGTCAATACATGGATAAGTGGAATGCGTTTGCAGTTATTGCTAGTATTTCTACTTAGTGATAGAGCACCAATCTCAATTATTAGAGTCTGGGAATGAATAAATTGATATTAATTCCATTAGTTTTAATTAACTCCAGGAGTTGTGGATGCCCCATCCCTGGAGGTGTTCCAAGACCAGGCTGGATGGGACTTTAAGCAACCTGTTTTAGTGGGAGGTGTCCCTGCCTATGGCAGGGGGGTTGGAACTTGATCTTGAAGTTCCCTTCCAACATGAACCATGCTATGATTCTATTATATGATTCTATGACTTTTTTGTTGTCTCATGCTCTCACTTATTTATTATGTTGTCCTAAAGATTTTAGGATTTTCTTTAAAAATACGCATATATCTTCTAGAGTTTCAAGAAAAGCTTTTGCTATTGATATGGTAATCAAAGGCGTACTTGTACATAAAAGAAATACGTACTTGTTAATGTATTTTACGTAGTTCTTTAATCTGTTGTTGTTTTGGGGTTTTTTGTGGTTTCTTGGTGCTTTATTTTTGTTGCGTTTTTTTTGGGGTTTTTTTTTTGTTGTTTTTTTTTTTAATTATTATTATTATTTTATTTTATTTATTTCCTTATTGACACCATCCTCATATTTGGAAAAAAAAAGAAAATAAGGCAAAGATTTCTTTCTCAATCTGACTATCTTCCTAGGTAAGATCTGATGGATGTCCTGGCTTCAGGACTGGGCCACAAGAGCTCACCTACACACAGGGAGTCCAGACTGCTGTGCTTGGCTTCCTGCCAGGAAGATAATTCCTTTTCATGAAAGCATGAAACCTCCACAACCTCCTTCTTTTTTCAATGTTTTTTCACTAAAGAAAGCTGAGCAGAAGTCAAAGCCAAAGAAAGTCATCAACAAAAATTTAGATCAGTACACACTGCATGTATGGGCAAAATATTTTTAAAAAAATATACTTGCACAAAAAATTTCAGTTTTACTGAATTGGTGTTTCCTGATAAAAACTTACTTATTTTGGCCTATATCCCTATCAGTTTTATTTCTCTCTTTCCAGCCTGCATAAAGTGTTGCCAAAATTTTTCCCATTCCTCTCCCGTTTTGATCCATGTTACACCCGGTTAATAGTAGTGGCTCACCTTTTGTGCTCCCAGAGTCTGATGAAGTAGAAAGACTTAAACAGGGGAAAAAGAGATGCCTTAAGAAACCTGACTTCCATAAGAATGGTCAAGGGCAGATTACAGTCTTTCCTTAAATTAGAAAATTAAACAAAAACTAATGCATGTCAAAGATCAAACAGGCAAGGAATAATCTGCTGCTGCAATTACTACCAACAGGGATTGATTCAGCTGATACTTTCCAAATACAATTTGACATCTCATAAAAATTACAGCTAAGCCAACAGAAACTAATTTCTGTTTTTTCACAGGTGTCTATCAGGTTATAAACACACCTAACTTATTGGTTGTAATAAATGCATAACGGAAGGATATAGTTTAATATGAGCCATAGACCTTCCGAATCACCTGTGAAAATAAACTGAAATGGAGTATTTCTGTCTGTCAGTAACAGTCCTGAAACATTTTGTGGCTTTTGAAAAATTAGATTTTTAGTGCTCTTTGACCAAAGGGGTTTTTTTTTCTTTACTTCCCTTACGATCTACATGAGAATGGTCTAGTCATAGAAACATTTCTCCCAGGCCATTTAAGAGCAAATCTACTGACTGAGTTATTCTATTGACCTAAATAGTATTGGATAGGACCCAAAATTGTTTTCTCTTGATTTATTTAGCTCCTATCTTTATGCACCATTACAGAACAGTGTTTTCTTCATGTTTTGAGTTGGACGCTTTTCATTTTTCGTTTAAATAAACCATTATGATTTTATTTCCATACCTTGGTGCTACTCAGAGCTTTTTAAAAGGTCTTCAGAAATATTTTGTATCATTTTGGATTGCCATGTACGTAGGGCAACAATGCACAGCAGCAGTGGGAAAAAAAAAGACTTAAGATGGCAAAAATTCTTGTAATGGGAGAATATATAGCTAAATGCAAATGTATAACTGCAGTCACAAAATTGTGCTTTCACTGTAGTACACCCAACTTTTCCTGAATCATTCTGACTTTAGCAATAATAAAAGATCTGTAGCACCAAAAGAATGGCACAGTACAATCTTTAGGTAATATTTATGGTGTTTAAAATGCTGTGCTGTTTTATATAAAATGTCAAGTATGCAGGAAATAAAGAAGTCTAACCGAAGTAGAGCAAGTGGGTACTTTTGATCTTTACAATTTGGTATACTGTCTTCACAGGAACGTATGAGCCACTGGAGTTAAAATAAAATAGACTGTCTGATCTGCTGGTAAGAAAGCTGAACAAAAGCAATATAATAAATACTCAAGAAGGTCAAAGTTATAACATAGAAAATTTCTCTTACCATTGTTTGAAACAGCACTGGACATGTTCAAAATTAAAGCACTGGAAAATACCACAGATCGCACTTTGGCTATAAACTTTTGCTCTAGTCTGAAACATAGCACATAAAGTTTCAGTGCAGCATGATCATTCTCTTGTAATTACTGAATTAAATTTAAACTACTCCCAAAACATGACATCTTCCCTCTGAAACTTTTATATAGTTTTGTTCTTTCCTATTACTTAAATATGTATTTTTTCTTTTATAAAACAGTAAATTGTGTGTATCCTTCACTAATCTTTTCAGTGCTAAGAAAAAGGATTGCCTAACAAAGAAAATAGATCTTTTTTTTTTCCCTTGTGTCTTCCTAGATTTTCTTTTTCTGAAGAAGAAAGATGTGTAATCAAAAATTGTGAAGTTACAATTTCCAAACATACTTGAGTAGTTGATATGGGCCCAAATCTTCTCTAAAGAAACATCAATATCGATTAAAAGCAATAGAAACCTGAGGACAAACTTAATATTTCTCATCAAATACTCTTGCATTTATTACATCTTAAACTAGCAGAATAAAAATAATGAAGTTTGTCATTGTTAGGCTCCTAATGACACTTACTGCCAGCCTGTAACAGCACCCACCGTGGGCTCCCAGAGGACACTAAAGGTGTTAGAGGATGATGAGCAAGTGATAGCAGCAGTCACGGAGGCAGGATATGTTTTCTACATAACTGCAGCCCCAAACAAACCTCATACGCTGGGAAACTGCTGAAAACTGAGACCTACAGAAAGGATTTTCATTTTACTATAATCTGTATAATTAGAACCATTAAAATTCAGGACAAGGACTGTTCAGAAAAAAAAAAAAAAAATTAGAGGTGCTACACCTTTAAACAGTTAAATTGTGATGGTTGTTGCAAAAACCCCCAGCGTAATGGTAAAGCATCATATTAATTTCATCAAAAATATTGGCTAATATAAACCTGCATGACTGCAATAGCTGCTACTATTTCCCTTCCTTTACTTCTTTCCTCTGTTATACCCTTGCTCTTCAGAGTAGGAAATCTGCTAATACATGGTGTAACCCTATTTCTATTTTGACATCGGTTTTGACCTTAAAGCATGACTTCAATATATTTCAGCTGCGCTACAAAATCAACAATACCAACATTAAGAATAACTTCCCTTGCAAACAAAGATCTATGACTGGATCAACTGGATCAGCACAAAACACCCATTGTTTTTCTACTGGCACAATACTTTAACAGTAAGGAACGCTTATCTTTTCATTGAGACTGAAATTCATTCTTGTTTAGACTAGTGTCTGAACTTGGCACGTTGCAGATACAGTATGGAAATTCCTTTCAAGCCCTATGAAGGATTTAGCGCTTTAGAGGGATGTAGGTGATTCATAAGCCTCTGAAATTCACTTCAGAAACTTTAGATGTGCACTGTGGCACCAGGGCCGATACTCCTTGAGTTACTGCTACACAACAGAATGTTAGAAGCCCCTCAGCCACCAAAGAAGAAATGACTTCGGACAGCAGAGCAGATGTAGATGAGGCATATTATATTTTTCTTAGTGGCAAAATGCAGTATAACCAGTTTGGGGAACCTAAGGCACAGTCAAAGAAACTGCTACCATGTCATTCAGAATATTCATTTGGTGTAATTTCAAAGGGTTCAAATTTGTTCAAAACATTTTGACAGGCTTAGTTGTGTGTTGCTTGAGTTCATGCCAGTTCTGGCAATGTGTGTGACATTTTATTGTAAGCCTTTCCTATTCACATGGTGTTGGAGAGCATCAGACGTGTATTAATGATTTTAGAAATGTGCCCAACAGAAGCAAAATTTCAACAACCAAAGTTTGCTATTGGGTCACTGTAAGTAGCTTTATTCCATTATTATTATTATATGAGAATTATAATTCTTTCCTTTTTTTTTTTCCTTATGAAACACACAGAAAAGAGAAAATATAAACTGCAATTTATTTTAACACAATCAATCACCTAAAATAGCAGATAAAGTAAAATTGCCTAACAAAAGAATAGTCCTGTAGGTTTCGTAATGAAACTACAGAGGAAAAAAGGAGTCAGTACAGTCAGAATAATCAAAGAACTAAGTGCCGTAGAGATAATTAGCCCACAGCCCACGAGGGGCTACTGAGAAATATGCTACTGACATAGAACACGGGATACCTTTAAACACCTCTACTGTGGTGGGAGGGAGAAGGCAAAAGGCCATTCAACTACCTGAGAAGTGTGGGAAACTACTTACTCCTTACAGCAGGCTGTTAACTGTATATGTAAGGAAACTAGATATGGTCTATGCACTCACAAAACACAAATACATAGGTGCAGTCATAAACGATTAGCCATCAGATAATCAAAGAGCATTTTCATCTGACAATTACTTGCACCAAGACAGAAACAATATCTGACTTCAGTTGCAACTCTCAGTGATCCTTAAGAAGCACTGGGGTTTTGGATACTTTCCCCTAAAATATATATCTTAGAAATGAAATCAGTTTCAATATCTGCCAGAAATGTTTAATAAGCTGCAAGATAGGAAAATATAGTATTAAAATAGCAAAAAGTTTTGATTCCTTACAGTTACTGCTTTTTTTTTTCTTCTTAAATCTAATTGGGACCAACTGGCCTCATTGCTCCTTATAAACTTAGCAATATATATTCAGAAAAAGGAATAAAAATGAACAGATGTTTCTCCTTAAAGAAGTCAGACAAAGATTTTTCTTACACAATAAATCAGCTGCTAGTGGATTTCCAGGACACTGCTCCAGGCTAACTGTTTAGGTATGGCTTAAAAACCCAGTTTACCTCTGTATGTATCCAAAACTGGTAAAGTAGATTAAACTGTAGATGAACAGCAAACACTGAAGGAGGAATGAAAAGAGCCATGGGCAAGTTGAAAATCTGGAAAATGGGAAAGAAAAAACACATTCAGTATATAATTCTAACCTTGTGATGACATAATGAAGTAATATCTCAGGAGCTCATAGCACTGCACAAGATAATTGCTTCTCCTAATACCTCCAAAATGTAGGCATTACATAGAATAGATACGCATTATGTTACTACTGGATGTGCTGTAGCAAATGAGACATAAATTGATGCAAAAATGATTTCCCAAAAGTCATACTGAGCAAGCAGAAAGATCAAGAAAAGAACCCCAAAATCCTGTGTTTAGGTGTTTATTCTGTGGTCTATATGAAACAGAGAGCAATGTATCCATCACATGAAAGGAGAATTATCACAGAGCGAGCAAGGTGTGAATTTATAACACTATCGCTTTCTGTCTGAACTCCCTACGTGAGCACCATAAGGGCGAGACAGCTTACTTGGCTTTTGAAATTAATTATGAATTTTCACCCTAATTTCCTCACGTCATCTCCCTTGAAGCTCTGATATGCTGCTGAGTTATAAAGATGTGCTAGCATGAGAACAGTTTCGGAAAACTGCTTACTTAGGAAAGATTTGGGTATCTTTCATACAGGGTGAAGTCCCAGGAATTCCACAATTAACTGCTTAACTGGTGAGCAACAGAACAAGACTTTGAAGACCTTCATGCATGAAAAGTCAGTCTGCTTTCTTCAAAAAAAGGTTTTCTTTTTTTCTTTTTTTATTTTTTTCTTCTTCTACCTGACATCATATTATACCAGCTGCATTCGGAAGTTAATCCTTCCCTCAGGATTTTTTCTAAACCAAACAGTAGCGGAAGTACCTTCAAAACTTTGAGTCTCTTCAGCACTCAGGGCAAATCCGGGTAGCAGATAAGAGCTCCCTGTTTCACAGGGATCATAGAATCAGCAAACTCCTTTTTCAAATTCCTATTGTCCTTCTCACAAAAATCAAATCCTTGAACATCAGAGAAAGCAATCTGACAGCCATGACTGGCCTTCTGAGCCAGGAAATCCTTTAGCGTAGGTCTCCTCATGGCATTCAATGCAGATATTCCCTCATTTTTTGTCAAAAAGCCTGCCTAATCGGCAAGATGTCACACCAGGGCTGTGACACTTCCATCCCCACATTCTTGAGAAAGTCACTACAGCTGTATCTCACTGTCATGACCCAACAGAGTACTAAGATCCTGCTTAGACTCACGAAAATTCACAATAACTCTTACCTATGGTGGGAGCTAGTAAATTTCATTGGGGGGGAAGCTGCGTTTAGGTAAGAAATTCTGGAGTAGAGGTGGGTATGAGCCCTCTTTAAGAATTGAAAACGCAGACCAAACTGTCTTGTGCAAAAGACTACTAAAAAAAGAAGAGTCACTTTCAAACCTACAACTCTTCAGGCTCTGAAATGGAAATGTAGTGTAGGCTCCCTGTACTTTAAAAGAAATACCACAGACACTAGCATAGAGACCACCTCTTTTCTGAGTTCCTCTTTCCTCTAACCTGGACCCCCTTAGTATTTAATTATTAAAAGTGAGCAAGCTACAAAAAAAAAAAAAAAAAAAAAAAAAAAAAAAAAAAAAAAAAAAAAAAAAAAAAAAAAAAAAAAAAAAAAAAAAAAAAAAAAAAGACAGAGAAATTTGTCCACAGAAGCCAGAAGGCTGGCGTGGTTTTTCTCAAAGATTATCTTACAAAGAAGCCAATGAAGGAGTAGAGCACACGGCCACATTTAAGTAAATCTACTGCAGTTTTCTCTTGTTATTGATTACACCTGTCTAATGCTATGATAAGAGCAGGAAATTTTTAAAAGAAAAGGAGAGGAAGTTGATTTAAAGAAAAAAAAAAAAAAAGAACAACCAAAAAACTGCAGATGGTTTTCAGGTTATTCATGGAAGTGGTTGCAGGATTGAAAGCAGGGTTAAAAATGATATGCTGTTTCCCTAAAAGTATCAGAGGCAATTTGGTGGTATTTACAGATGACTCAGAGGGGAAGGAAGGATCATCTTCATATTTATTTTCTAATCTACTTCTCACAATGAGTACTAGGATTTCCCAACTAAGTGGCAAGATGAAGGATATTCTATATAAATTTACAGGTAAATTTGAGATTGACAAAGGAGAATGCTTTCCTAACTACCTCATGTTTCCTTGTAATGTAAGCTTTTCTTTTTTTTTTTTCACACAGAAAGGATCCAAAGATCATTTACAAAAGCAGAACCCATAGGGAGGAATGAAAACCTCTCCCATACAAAAGATTTGGTTTCGCCTGTTTGTGGTTCCACTGGAAAAATAAGATCAATGTCAGAAACAAAAATTAATAAATAATTAAATATTTTTTTCACTGGAAATGCCAATTCACCAAATCAAAACACTTCATGGGAATGTACCAGCTTTCATTAGTCTGCACAGGAAAAGCTGTCCTGGCTCTAAGATGGAATTTCTGGTCAAAAGTGCAGAAAAAATTTTTTATCGCGCTCACAGATCTTTTCCCACTTGCGGATTTGGCAGCAGAGACTAAGAGCAAGCCACAATAAGCGATAACCTGATAGGAAAGGCACTCAGGGAGGGGGCTGGAGAGGGATTCCTACCTGGGGCTGCTGCACAGTGGCTGTGTCCCTTCATACCCACAGCATTTACCCCTTTGGACAGGCACGCATTTGCTGCATGGTCCCCGATGTGGGCATGCTCTACTGTACACACCTCACAAGGAAATAAAAACTAACTAGAGAAGGGCAAAAAAAAACCCCAACCTGAAGCTCCTGAGCAGCAGGAGGGCTGACTCCTTGTTAGATAAGAAGTAAGTTTTCTGACTCTGTGCTGAAATGATCAGTGTTACAAATTCCCTTTCCAGATTCACATGTAGTTGTTTCCACTTCTTTTAAACCATAATTCAATCCTTTATCTAAATGTGTAGTCTGAAGGTATCACATGATTATGGATCTAATATTTGCAGTCAAATCTTACTCTTGGAGGAAAGTTGAGAACTGGTACTCGAGAACTAAATCCCAGCTTTTTAAGGTGTATATACAGCTCTCTCCTTTCACAACTACATTTAAAATAAGTGTTTCATCAGAAGCAAAGATTTGCATAGCACTAGCCTGCTAATATCTTCTTAAAAATGAATATACTTTTTTTTTTTCCACCTCTCAGTCTCAACAGTAGGTCTGCTTCCCCGTGGCCCCGGCACTGAAGTAATAGCAACACTGTGTGTGCAAACAACATGCAGCCATACACATTTGCTTCCAAGTTCAGGAGTACATCTCAAACCACTGATTGTACTTCAAGCATGTTTTTCTCTTCCTCTCTCATTTCACATCTTTTCAATCAGCTCAAGCACAACCCACACAGATTAATATGCTGATGTATTTATATTATAACTTTTAACTTAAAACACATACAAATTGGCAGCAGAACAGTCCCACAATCCCATATCATCCACCACAACTTTCCCACAGCCTCCACAAAACTGGATGTCAAACTGCATTCGACAGCACACACTCAGCAATATCAGATCGCTCTCAGAGATTAGCTAAAGGCTTCATGGAGTTTCAGCTTCAAGGCAGATGCATCCACAGGGTTCTGGACAAGTCTGGCAGTCCTCAAAAATAGCACCACTATAAGAACTAACAAGAATTGTGTTCGTACACAGTAAGGTTTTAGAGAAAGAAAACCGGCACACCTCTCAAAACTTCTAGGGGAAGGTAAACCAATATTTACATTAGTCAGATGTCTTGGCTGATACAAAATATTTGGTGGAAAAAGCACTGCACGCAAAAGTATTATGGATTCCTTGGTTCACTTCCCTTTGGTCAAAGCAGATTAATTTTAAATGTACATATATTATTTGCCAAGCGATAGTAGTGTGGTCCTAAGGATGGTCTTCAGTATCTAAGGCGGCCAGACATCTTGGCCTTCCGGAATATTTTATGCTCTCCAAGGTATCATCCTCAAAACCACGCGGGGAGACAAAGTGCGCATGCACACACCCATACATACACACAGGCTTTTTGTCTTTTTTGAATTATTGTTTTTGTTAAGCATCTGCACATATGGTCCCAATGGGTAAACATGCAAAGGTTAAATCTTTAACATGGCAGTATTTACATAGGAAGCAGAGTTGTGACAGAGATGCATCACTCCTGCTATTGTTCATTGTGGCCATTTCAATTTGAGACACTCCTAATAACATCAGATGGCTATTTTCTGAACGAAAAAAAGCAACAAGAAATTACAGAGAAAACTTTAGGAAACTAAAATTATTAATATCTATTTCACCTAGTGCTCATTTTACATCAAAGGCTTGAAACAGTTGTGAGCAGAATTAAGTCCATGATCAGTTACATGAGAATGAATCCAGAACAACTTTACCAAAGTTAATGGAGTTACACTGGATTTGTATTTGTGAGCGCACACTTTGAACTCTGAGTCATTTGCTCCTAGGTTAGATGACTGTAGGTATCCTCCACCACCAGTATTATACCTTAGTGGAGGAGAGCGTTTATAGGTGTCATATACACAAAAATACATTAAATATTGATTTTGAACTCTAATTTTAAAAACTCATTCTTTGGAGTTATTGTTCTTTTTCTCAAAAACAAATAGAGAAACCACAACCTGGGTTAAAAAATAGGGTCAAAAGAGAACATGAGGGTGTAAGAATGGGGAAATAAGCAGTTATCTTGGGCCTGAAACTAACCACTGAATAGTATGTTATATTTGTGGATGTATTTGGAAATATAAGGTTTTATGTCTGTAAATGAGTACTCCTCAACTTACATCACACGCGTACACAGCTCACTATTTAAAATACATTATACTTGAAATAACACTAGGTAAAAGTAGTGGCATAGTGCCCTTAATTACTGGAGTACTGACATGTGACATGAATGAGCAGAGACAAATAAATACATCGCCACGTCCAAAGCAATCTTTAATAATGATTTCTCTCCCTGCTCCTTTCAGTTATACAGACATATTCTAAAGTAGTTACGTTATACTCTAATTTTTTTCTGCACTTATGCATGAATGACCAAATGAAAATTTTGTCCCACTTTACTTAAAAAGTAATGAAATTATAAACACAGAGTTATTATCAGTGTTCTTAAACTTCACTGCTGTTTCTTGTTTCAAGTTTGCTGTAAAACATTAATGAATTTATTTTTAAAGCTTGTGATTCTCAGATACTTCAGTTTCAACTTCTGTGCTTTCCGTGGCAAACATCTTAAATAATTTGTATGTTTTTCTTTGAAAGGAAATAAACACTATGTTTTCACTTTTATTGAAACTTATTGATATTGTTTGTCAAATCTTGTGCAACTTACCCAGGAGGTGTATTTCTGCAGCACAGATTGTCTCAAGGCTGTGAATAAGTTGTAATCTTCAGAACTATGATGTATCTGGTGCGCTGCCCACAGTATATTAACCTCTGCAAAACACATAATTTCTAATGAGAACAAAGCAACATTTGTTTCGCAAGGCCTTTTTTCTTAAGCTCAGAGCAACTAATCCCCCAAATTACACTTTGCTGTTTTACCACAGTATAGCAGGTAATAAAACCTAACGCTCAGAGCTGAGCGTGGGTAGGCTGGGTTAGACACCAATAAGTGGACACAAGTCACGGTAACTTTCATGCTGAGAAAGGCAAGGCTGTGGTGGGAACTAAAAATCATTGCTCGAAGAGCAGAAGGACGTGTGAGATGAGAATTAAATAGCCAGAAAGCCTGAGCTGAGTCCTGATAACATGACTCAGCAGGAGCTCTGCCACAGGGTTCAGAAGGACAAGGAACGAGGATGCTTTTCACAAACACGTGTTTGTCTACTGAAGTTATTTCAAGACTAAAAGGGGACCAAAAAAAAAAAAAAGTTCCAAAAATCTTACACTTCAAGTTTAAACAACTTAACTGGTGTCTGGTGGTGTGCTTACAGTTTTCTGAAACGTGTAAATCTTCAAGCACACTTGTACCACAGACCACAAAACACAGCCGTTGCCTGCTCACTACTGACAAATGGGAAAACAAATGGTGGCTTGCTGGGAACTCTGGGCCCGGCCAAAGGAGAGCAGTGACTCCATGGTGTTACAATTCAAACCGCCCCCCCCCACCAAAAAAAAAAACAAACAAAAAAACCCCACATTGCTGGAATAAGGGCAAAAGCAGCATCAACCATGTCCTGTGAAGGCATAGCACCTCTAACGTACTGCAGTAAAAAAAGGCTGTTTCAAAATTCTGGTTGTATTTCAGGGCGTTTTCTCATCAAGGGCACATCTGGGTGACTCCTCTGCAGTGTATATCAATATCTTCTGGACAATCTTAAGAGCAAAGTTAAAATAGAAATGTTCACAGAATCACGATCATCAGATGTACAGCTGCAAGGATGACCTTAATTATAGCCAAAAGAGAAAGTGGCTGGATAATGCAGCCCAAATAATGCCAAATAATACCTATGAAAGGTCACATGTATTTCAAAGGATGAAGCATACACAAAGCCTCAGCTGATTACAGAAATTAAATTTTGCTGGCTGTCTGCCAGCTGCACACTCCCATTGCTACTGACTTGTTTCACCAGAACAATTAGTGGAGTGCCTTTGGCAGATATGAGGATCACATTCACAGAACAATCTTATAACGCATATTTAAAGTTCTGGAATTATCTGGTGCCAAGCTTACATCAAATAGTTTATGCCTGTGATTAACATGTACTTGCAACACAGAGTAATACCAAAAAATACTCTTAATGAACCTCAAGGTGTCTTTAAATGTCCCCCACCATTTCAGGGAACTAGACAGACTTGTAACAGGAGGCAACAGCTTTGTATGTTAGAAACTAAGAATTTTAAATCTAATGAATTTTAGCAGTTTGGTAATTTACGCAGCAACATTGTTTTTGAATTTCCTCTAAGATCTTGAAAATCCTTACTCTCGCTGAATTAAAACTGCAACTTGAACTATCATAAAACACTTCACGCTCAACCTGAGAATTCTTCCTTCTTTAAATGCATTTCTTCCTGAAGGACCAAGTGTTCCCTATATCAAGAATTAGTGATCTCTCTCCCAAAAATCCCCAAAACCCCAACAACATCTTCACGCATCTCTGCCTAATGAGCTCACTAGGAGATGAATTATTCAGGTGAGCTTCAGTGCTCAATAATAATTTGTATTTGAAATGTTTCCCAAGACCTCGACAGAAGCCAAATGAGTGAACAAAGCATCTGAAAAGGTGGAGGTTAAAGACCTGTCTCCTTAGTTGTTTTAAAAGCATTTACTTCCTATCACAAACTGTGTGTAACACAAGCCTCCACTCAATGAAGTACAGCTGTACAAACAGGGTACAGTAACTGGATCTTGCTTCTTTCCCTCAGTCATTTTTCAGCATTGTGAAAAGTTCAAGGAAGGGAATCTATGATGATTTTTACAGTCTACTTTCATTGTAGTTAAGGTCAAATGGTTTTCAAAACGAATTACTAAAAAGGCATTTTATTAACATTCATTTTTCAGTTAAACTGCCTCTTACACTAACAAGAGTATGGAATAAGCTAACTGAATATTGGTAAAATGTTAATCTTTCAGATGTGTGAGTCAGCTTAAACCATCTATCATTCAAAAATATACCACAGGAATATTAGGGACATAAACAAACAATTCTGCCACAAGTAATTGAACTGCTAAAGCTATTTCTGACTTCTTCTGTTACACCTAAGTAAATTAAAGCCTGCTCCTTAATCCTATTCCTGCTTACATCAATGGCACAGACTATGTTAAATTCCCTGGCAAAATAGGCAGTGTTGATGATCGGAAATAATTTTTGTCTTCAATTTTTTTCTGAAGAAACTGATCACCAATACACTTTTTATTTAAAGCAAAAGAATAACATCAAGAATAAGTGTGAAATAGATCACCCCAAACCTCACTCTGTAACCATTAGGACATTAAAAATATTACAATCACAATGCCTAAAAGACATGTCACAAATGTAAGAAACAGACCAAGGAATACAGCTGACTGTTCACCAGCTTCCTGCAACAGAAACCGAAATGTATGTGTCTACAGAAGTGTTGTGGTTTCTCTTTTTCTTTCATAATGGTGATAACTTGAAGCAAAATAAGAAAAGTTATTAGAATGAGAACAAAATTACAAGAGTCAGTCTCACGCGTGGTTTCTCATATGTATTATTGCATAAAGACCAAAAAAAGAGAGGAAGACTGAGATATGGCCAATTCCAACACAGTTGGTTGTGGGTATTTTTTTAAAAAACTATGTAGAAAACAGGAAGTATTACTGCATTTTGTAGATCTCATCAGTCAAATTTTCCTGTGAAGCCACAGGTAAAAAGTAGGTGATGGAACTGGAGAAGTCCCATCTCCTGCTCACAGCTGGACCAACTTTACGTTCCTGAGTACTCTGTCTAGATGGGTCTTGGAAACCTTCTGCATCTTCTGCTATTATGAAGAAACTATCTCTAACAGCAGATAAAGGTGGCATTTCTTTTTCATGCAGTTGTGAGAAAAGTCATACAAATTACAAACTAGTACAGCAGGGGCCTCCTTTCCTGGTGTGGTTTTCCTCAGGTTCCTGTTAACGGGTGGAGATCCGATGAGCTATTTGCATCTGGGGAAGAACAGAACAACTACGTCTTGCTACTGCAGTCAGTTATAGTTTATTACATTATTATTATTACCAATGAACAAAACCAGAGTATTTTCTTCCATCACTCAATATAAACTGTAAAAGAATCAGTATGTGATCCCAAGAGAGAATAAATGATGTCATGTGGATGGGCGAGGAAGGAAAGAAAACTGATGCTGCACAGGAATTGCTGGATAGTTATCATCTGGCCCTCAGTTTTTGCTCAAGCCCTTTAAGTCTCCGTGAAGTTATCTCAGAGTCAGACCTGCAGTTGCTGAAATCAGCAGGTTCCAAGTGTCTGAGATATTTTTATCCTAATACTAACGAAAAATGAAGATTTCTTTTCTTGTAGCATAACTCCACTATGTGAATTCTACTGACAGAAGAAAGAAAATAAGAGACTGAGGAAGTGGCTTGGGGAAGAGAAGGCTTTGAGGCACAGACTTAATAGTAGCCTTGTAGCACCAATGAAGCACCTGTTATCAAGAAGCTGGAGTCAGGCTTTTGCAGCAGTCCCACTTTATCTTATTTTCTGTTTTTTTCAAAAGGAAGAAAGATTAATGATGTTATCCATCCTTCTTTTCCACTTCCTCCTTCCCCTCACCTCCTAATTAATACACAAAATGTTACATTTCACACATCAATACAACCATTTCGGTATGACAAACAGTGATTCTACTTATCCTTAGTTTTTTCCTGTTTCAAATTAATTTCTTTTGGCACTAATCAAAGCTCTTTCTATGATACCTAAAGACAGATCCAATGCCTGGGCCATATTTCACTACTTCTGAGGTATTTCTTTTGTGGTAGCAGAAATCATCTCCATACACATAAGATTTCTCTTTAAGAATACATAATGCAGGCAGTTCAAAACGTTGTTGTTGTTCCTTTCTGTAGCTTTCAGTAATTTCCACAGCCCAACACATTCTGACTAGCAACAGGAGAAAATATGTATGCCAGAAACCCCTGTATCAATTTCAAGGAGTGATATCAATGAAAACAACCATTTTACACAATGCTCAAACTAAGTGAAATGATAAAGATTTGATGAATATTTAATGAATAAAAAAGAAGATTAGATGGATGTTTTAATTAAAAGGGAGTAATTTCTTTGCACACAGCTTCACAGGACCTGGATCTAAAGTAAAGTGGAAGAAAAATACAGATTATTTAGAAACATGTTCATGTGATGGGTAACATCAAGTTTCCATTCTCTTTGAGTCAATGCTGACTGTAGCCAGAACAGGTGAAAGTTTGCTCTTGACATCTACTTAAATTTAAATAAAACCTTTGGTTTGCCTGTTTTGTTACTGGGAGGGACAATTACTGGCTTTTTTTTTTTTTTTTTTTAATAAAAGTGGACTAAAAAATTTGTATTTTGAGACCCAGAGTGAATGCCTTTATTAAAATTGGAAAGTCACCCTAGAATCCATTCCATCTTGTCTTAAACCAGAAATCTGCCTGCACATATTGGGTATCATCTCTACAACAGAAGTCGATATGATCTGTACATGAATCTCCTGTATAGTCTGTTGTGGTGTGGTCCCTCTGCTTATTCTTCTGATCCAGCTTCGCTTTATGTTTTTTGTTTTAGTGTTATTCAATAAGAGTTGCAAGATCAGTTATTGGCCAAAAACCTCTGCTTCCTTCTTATTAGATATATAATTCTTACAGGAAGAAATTTTTTCCTCAGTTACACTAGCAAAAGCATAGAGCTGTGCAGGTTTAATGAGAACAGGACTAGATCCAAGGAATTTATCTGGAAGACTGTATTATATGCCACCCACAAAGAAATGTGTATACAGGGAAATGTACAATTTTATTATTTATTTTTTTTAATAAGACACATTCTTCTTACATTGTGGCCTTGGCTACAGTGAGTGTTAGCAGTTTGTATTCTCAGGATGATCATGTATGTAAATCAAAAGACTTGCTGTAAGGAGATCTGTGTTCAAGCGGTGAATTAGACTTGATTCACTGCAGGGCTTTAAAGAATTTTCTTAACTTTCTTTTTTTGCACATTTTATTGAACAGAACCTATCTTTGCACGTAGCTGACATAGACCCTTTCTCAGCATTTAGGAAGCAGGAGTTCCACTACAGACCACATTAGCCTTTGCTCCCAGAGTTTGCCAGGAGCAGCAGAACAACTCTGAAGCACTTCTTCAGCCTCAGCACTATCTAGTCCTCTTTGGTCATTTTACAATGCAATATATTGTGGTGTCCAGGTAATTCCAGGATGGGCAAATCATACAGTATGTCACACAGCCAGTGTCTAACTGAAAATAACGCTACCGTGAGACACTCTAAACTACATATTTGTAATCCAGCAGCTTAATTAGGAAATGTCACTAGGCATTCAGCATCTGATCCTCCCATGATGCGAGATGTACTTATTCTCTGCTTTGTTTGGTATTATCTCTGTTTTTCAGCCCTCTTCTTAAATTACCGTATGCAGTCAGCAAACTATTTGGTGAGTGGGCTAACTTATAATCGAGTAATACATGGTATATGCTCCCATGCCTCACAAGCCAAAAACTGGAGCAACCTTCTACAAAACCTGCCTCCAGAATCTGTCCACAAGCCAAAACCTCCTGCTTGATCTGCTGCCATACCAGTTGAAAACACAAAACTGCTCCCACACAAAAAAGTCCACAATGAGATCTGTAAAACTTAGGATGAGGAATGGTCTAGGGAAAAAAATGTGGGAAGAATAAAGACACGCCAAAGTATTACATATGCTACCCAGAACAAACAATGGGCCAGATCATATCCCCTCTCAGCAAGAATCTGGGGGACTGTGAGTTGTATTCAGATATACTTCTGAATCTGATACACTCAGATACACTTCTCAACCCAAACATCCAAACATGCCCTGTGTTATTTCTTGTCATCCTCATAAGCACAGGATATCAATGGAAAGGTTAGAAAAAGCCAATGTTCCCCAGGACTCAGTCTCTTCTAGCAAGAGTAGCTCCCTCAGAACTTAAGCTGCATGGAGCAAGCTTCATGCAACATAGTTATATCAATGTGAACGAGAGGAAGAGTCTCAATTAATTACATTAGTTCACTCCTAATCCACAGCCTGTGATCTTTTCATACAGTTGGCGGGAATTTAAAAGTCTCTTTTCACGCATGACATGGAAAACCACAAAGGAATGAAATTTATTAGGTAAGGATTCAGAAATTAATTCACAGAGACTCAACCTCTGACTTCACTCACAGTTTTAATAGAAAATGAATGTGCATTCCTTCATGGGGAAAGATATCGAAAAGATAAATGATATAAAGCAATTTTAGCATGCAAGTGTTGGATTTGGATGCTTCCACAAATAAGATAAATTCAAATGATGAAGAAACACACACAGAAGGAATTAATTTTTTGTAACATGTACATGTACCTTTGAAAACAGTGGAGTATTTGGCAAACCTTTCAGTGCTCAGCAGGTCTCTCTCAAATTCTACTATACCAGCTTGCCCGACCAACCTGTTTCTCACACCTTTCTGAAGCCAATTGTTCCAGTTCTCTAGTTGCTTGGAGCAGCTCTGCAGCTGGTTAAAGTTTTGTTTACCTGAGCTCAGTATGATCTCTGTAGCAAAGATCTGAGGCTCTGGGTCACTAGAGACCATGACAGTGCCAGGTTTTTACACTGCCACTTGTCTCTTCTGGGGCATTTAAGGCTTGATTCAAGTACCCTGTTTTCCAATTGTCCTGGCTTTCATGACAGATTCTTTAGGTGTAGGAATCTGATAAAGGCTCTGATTTGTACCAAAAAATAAACAGGCACCAGGACAGTTTCAAGGAAAACTAAATCACAGCATCAAATCTTGTTTGTGAACCCAGTCTCAAGCCCCGTCAAGCATTTCCCACTTATATTGGGCTCAAGTTTTTCAGCCACCTTTTCTTTATTGAAGGTTCCTATTGGTTTTAGCAAGTTTTATCCACCTTACTCCCTCGCAGACTCTTGATTGAGTGACACGGTATACGTTAACTTCTGTCTCTCTTTGATGTACAGATTTTTTGCAGCACTTAGCTCTTTCTACACCTTTTTTACTACAAAGAGGAGCATATGGCTCATTAATTGCACAACTACAAATCATCTAGTTGGTGAAATAAGATATAGATATTAAAATAAATACCTGCAACAAATTTCTACGTAAAAGAGAAGATCCTCAGCAGCTGGTACAAAGTGGCTTCCACAGAACTGTACCACTTCACATGAGCTGCAGACTTGACTCAGGCTTGTCCAAATACGGCCAATTACAGAATTGGCAATCTTTAGTTCTGAGCATTTGCCAACCTGGATAATATAACTTGGTGTTACTGAATACTGTTGTCAAACTCCAGTATAAATGTGTGAAACACATTAACTGTGACCAAATTAGCACTCTACTCCTTAGCTTGATGATAAAGAGAACTGAGACTTAATTAAATAAACTCTTTTTTTTAAAAAAAAAAAAAATTACTTCAGAAAACTGCTCTCTTTTTTTTGTTTGTTTCTTTACTCCATTCTTTTCTTTTTTTTTTTTTTTCCCCCTTCCCTAAAAGCATCTCAGCCACTGAAACGTAGCTCATGCAATTTGAGAACATATTCATCTTTGAGGATCTTAGAAGAAAACTGCTGGAATGAAATGGGAAAAAAAAAAAAAGAAAAAAAGAAAAAAAGAGAAGATAATTCTCCTTTTGGTTTTTTTGGTGGGGAAGTGGGGGTGAGAGCTCTTATTCTGCTGTATTCTGGGCTGTCTCTTCAAAAGATTGATGTCTGGTGTCACTGTTAGGAAGTGCAAACTGTTCAGCTTCATTGCAATCTATGTCCTCATCCTCTTGCTCTGCAGGATACCACATATTTTGGCAGGCACTATTCAGATGGGAAGCGCTTTAATGGCAAGAATGGATGCCAGTGAAACCTTTTCCCACAATGTTCAAAACTCTGAATGTGCATACGTTAAAGCAACATAAAGCTGCAGGATATTAGGAAAAAAACAATAACTGATACTAACTCAGCTACATTAATCTTCCTTTTTGCCCCAAGAACAAAGAATTCATATTCAAAGAATACCAGGGAAATACACGCACACATACCCCGACAAACAAAAAAGGAAGTAAAAAAAGAAAAAAAAATAATAAAATGGAATGAATTAAAGGCCTCCGACTCAAAGGCATAAACATAATTCTTCAAAGGAAATTTCCATGGCCTCTTCACATAACATTTACCTTGTAGGCTGAATTTCTGCATTTGGTTACTCATTTTTCCAAGGCAGATGCAGTAAAAATTAACTCTGATAAGTCAACGAATTTATTCTGGTATAAAAGGGGAATTAGCTCTACAGTGCTCTCTTGCAGAGTGTTGTAGAAGATTTATTAAGTCAAGTTCCTGAATGATAGATGCGTGGAAATGCAGACTAGATTTGCAAATTAATCTATTGAAATTTACCAAGATATCGGGAAAGCCTGTGGGACATCAAGACACATCAGCCCCCTTAAATAGACTTCTAAAATATTCTACAAAAACTCACACATTTACATGCCATTTCCATCCTACTCCTACACAGATTTGCAAACCACAGAAAAAGGAACAGACACCAACACATGTGAGTTTTGTGCCCTCTACGGACCTGATCCAGGACTTACTGAATTCGGTTGAAAAATATCCATTAATTTTAAACAAGTTAATTATGTATTATAGCACTCAAAAGAAAGGCCAGTTAACCCTTTGCTGCCAAGCTCAGCTATTTAGTGAGATAATCCACTCATATTGATTTATACAATTGTTTTGAAAGTGTCAATTTCTCGGAGAATTAAAAAGAAACATTATATTAACAGACACTGTGTACTTATTTAACAGTGACAGATCCATGGTGTTTGGGAGTCATACTTCTTATTTGCAGCGCATTGCGACACATACAAAAAGAAACTTGCATTTCCACAGATTCCATAGATTGGACCAGTGTTGTTGATTCTTACATTCCACTCCTAAAAGCACATTACTAACCAGAAACCCACTGTGCCCATCGAGTAGCACCCTGTTGCTGCATCTGTCATACAACAGACCGGCTCTGGGCACTATTAAGCATGCTGAAACTTTAATAGCCTCTTCCATTCATCACTATAACAAGATGGACACAGAAGCCGTGTATACAGAGAGATTAGATAAAGAGACCAAAGCACAGGCAACTGTCAAAGCCCACAGCCTCAATTTAAAGTTGTTGAAAAAGAAAGAGGGCTTATAAGTTTGTCTCCATAACCCACTAAACTGGATTCCACCTATCTGAGCCCACCCCTATGGGTGTCAGCCAGGATGCTCTAGAGGACACCTCCAGCACCCGAAAGCTAGCTACAAGGTTTTCTCTTCTCACCCCTCCCTGCCCTGTTCCTTCAGCAGGGAAAAAAGTCACAGACCTAGATTAGGTCTGCACAATTAGGTCTTTCCAATGGAGCCATCCCTGGGGATACAGGTACCAGCAGAACGATCAAACACATTTAGCAAAAAAGCCTTTAAGAAAGTCTATTATTTGAGTGTCCATTGTTACTGATGCTATCTCTTGAGCTTTGACCATGAGTCAGAGGAGTTACTTTATATTCCACCTCTGCTTTCCTCAAAATATTAAGAAACAATTACTAGCTAAAGACTGTCAAAGCCACAGATGGTGGAGTTTCAGGTGCAGAGTCAAAAAGCATTTCAATGCTTCGGCAGTGATGTTTGCGGGGCCAAAGCTGCTCCATCTCTGCCAGCAAACTCTGAAACAGATTCCAGGTCTGGGAGTGCAAAACCAGGGTTGGCAACGGCAGCAGCAGCAGCAAACAGATGAATCCAGAGGTGTGGGGGAGCGGGAATACCAACAGGCTCCCGTGATGCTAATTCAGACTGATCTGTTGAAGAACAGCTATAGCACTTGACCTGTAAAGGCACTCCTCCTACATGCCCACTGGTTTTTGCAGCCACATGTCTTTTGACTGATGATGCATCTGACTTTAAAAGCACGCAGCTAGTGGATGGATAATTAGCAGCAGAGCTAACAGAAAGCAAAGGATTTCAGAGACAAAAAGATGTGAAGCACAGAAAAGAATGCCTTTTAACTGATTAATTATGACATTTTAGTGTATTCCACTATAAATTAATTATTTTTTATCTTTTATCTGTTCACTCTAAGCTATAAAGCTCAATGCAGGATGCATCTGTTGTACTTTGTACTTTCCAAACACACAAAAATAAGCATTACGGCTATGAAGTGCAAGATACTAGACCACAGACTTACCTCAACCACTAATATTGTGTGCAGGAAACAGATTCACTTCAGAAAAATAGGCTCCTCTATTTTATAAAGTGTCATTATTATCTGGCAAGGGTAGGGTATTTTATTTTCAATATAAAAATAGAAGGTTTTTTTTTTTCTGCTTTGAGATCTCTGGTTAAAATGCATTGCTAGACAAAAGAACTGAACCAAAATGAGAGCATGCTGTTGGCTTCTTCAGGCAGATTGTGCCAAACATAACTCTAGTCTACCAAAAAAACCCTGCTCCTCCACGGCCAATCTCCTCCCACAGTTAGCAGGGGAGGAGAGGGAAACAGAGAATCTTTCTCTTTATCTGTAAAGTGTTGATTTTTTTATGGAAAACATACTTGTAAGTACAAAGTTTTACAGACTGTTAAGACATATCAAACAGTAAGCATTTATGTATAATTTCATAGGATATTTTATATGCATGCCAGTACCCATTATCTCTACACCCAGCATGAGAGCTCTCAAAGCTTGTAAGTTACACGACTATCCTGTATTCATCCCAGCAGTGACTTACATTCTATGGTAGAAGGTCCCAGCACTAGATGAAGTCTTTTTCTTCAGTTGCTCAGCCAAAAGACACTCAACGGCAGCTGAACAATGACCAGAGGGAGGCACAGCACAACTCCAAGATAAGAATATCCTTTGCTAAAACCCCAGTGGAGTTGCTAGGAGCTTACTCCGGGGAATCAAGACCCCAGATATTCAAAGTAGTATAATTTACAGCACCTGGTGCTGGTATCACAAAATGTGGCTGTGGCACAGAAACCTTCTTCACCTCCAGGGAGGGGGAAGGAAGAGGAAAATAAAATAAAAATTAAAAAAAAATAAAATTGAATGAACACAAGTGAACCTACTTTAGATTCAGTTGCTGAAACACACCAAGACAGTAAAGTCACACATGTTTATAAAGAACTGGAAGGATATGAAGTTTGACGTTGTTATGTAGAAACAGATCAAACCATTGTTGAACTGAGTGTTTAAATAGCTTTAATCCCATATGAATAAGATTCCAAACTATTTAACCATTGCTGTAGAGAAGCAATACATCTAATAAAGTGGAACTGAGACATCATGGGCAGAAGAGTAAGTTTCTCTGTACAAAATACTCTCCTTATACCTCCCTCCTTATCCCCTCCCCCCCAAAAAAAATTACAAGAAAGATAGTACTGTCTTGACAAAATTGGGAGGAAAGAATAATAAATATCTTAGCAGGATGTCAGTACAGATTATAAATAACACAGGTGCCTGTTATGAAATCTAAAAGCAAAATAAACATCTGCTTTTCATAATTGTTCAAGGCAAATATATCACAACATAGATGTTCACCTAATTCTATTGGATCGTTCTTCTCATCATCCAAGTATTTTTTCTGAAACTGGATTACAAATCCGTAGATCAGGAGCAGCTCTTTTTGTCCATTTGTTGAACATCCAGAACCTACCAGCTCCAATCTCTTTGGAGACCTTGGGATCTTCTGTACCGTAAAACCACATAAGGTCTGAATACTCAAAGCTATGAGGGAAGATTTATAAAGGTGTACAAGAGACAGATACATTTGTTCCTGGAATAGGATAGGACTGGTGAAGCAGAGCTCAGTGGAAAAGCAGGTGGTTAAGATTATAATGAACCAATCAAACAAACTCAGGCAAGCTGGACCAGATGGCCTTTTTTCTGGTACTAATATTACTTATGTTCCTATTCAGCTGTAAGAAGTTACAAATAGTTTACCTGTTCAGATTTTTCTGACTCAAATTACATAAGATCAATGCTCTCACTTCACCATCACATTAAAAGTTATCATGACACTGTCTGTAGTTGTATTTAATAATTTACAATGCTGCCTAACCAGAGGAGAAACTGGTAGGTGTAACAGAAGAAGTTCTGCCTTTTACAACACAAATTATGTAGCAAACCATATAAAAAGGGAAAGCAAAAAAAACCCGACCCCAAACTTAATCCAGAGGATTACGTGCTACTAGATACAAACAAAATCTAAAGTTAAACCATATTTCCTGTATCAAAAGATGAAATTTTGAAGGAAAACTAATGGCCATGACTAACCTGTAGTCACACAGGCTGCCTGACACATTAATCTACAACTGCACCCACCATGTCTAAACCTCTCCTTCATCTAACATGGGTCACAGTTCAGAAACCATAAATTTAAATTCAGGAAGGCATTTCACAGGTGCAAGAAAAAGGCTAACATTTCTAAGCTCCCAATTTGCATTAATTTATTTTAAAAATATACAAGCATTCTATGATTCTATAAGCAATTTTCACATATAAGTTTATTTTAAAATTCAAACTAGTGTGAAAATGGCTTTTGCATGACAGCAGATCTAAATTACTGTTAGCAAAGTAAACTTATTACCAGTTGTGAGGTACACTCTGGTGCTGTGAAGATACAATGATCCAGTAAAAAGTTAACAGACAGTTCAGGAGTGACAAACTTTACAAGATTATGACTGGATGTAAAATCAATCCACTCAACACCTATCTCTACTCTCCAAAATAGCTGTCTCCACAGTAATTTATTCTCATACATTACGTTATTTATAACAGAGTGAACTGCACCTACCATTCACCTTATAAAAGTTTAGAAATTATTCTGCATTTATGTCTATTTACATTTTAAATGTCATCTTGGTGGATTAGAGTCTGAGTTTTGATTCAGCTCTTCAAGCATTCCAGGTGCAAGAGCAAGAGGCCACGTGGAGAACTGCTGAATTCCTGTTCACAGCTATCAAGACCCTTAAAGGAAACCAAAAAAAACCAAAAAAACTATCTATACCTATTCCTCACATATGTTTATTAAAGCAGGCATAAAAAAGTACTTCCTTCAGCTACTAATATTGATAGTTAGGGATTACTATGGATTATTTCCCCATAATTATTCCAGAGGAATACTGGAGGAAGAGTTTGAAACTAAATATATAGTATGGCTCCCAGTATCAGTCGTATATCAGGAACAGCTTTTTCAACACAGTTCATGTGTTTTCTTGATCCTGATTCTGCAGACATACAAGCATGTAGTGGTATGGGGATCTGGCCTGTTTACCATTTGGAGTGACAGTACACAACACATTTTCATTAAATATACAGGGCTGGGCTGGCGATGGAATGACTGGTGAAGTGAGCATAGCCAAAGCTGATGAAAGAAAAAGATTTGCCAATGAGTGGAGGAAAAAAAAAATAACCTTGCATGGGGATAATTCAAATCAAGATGCCACTATAAATTTTGTGGAGTCGCCCCCCATCCTGAAATGACAGAATGGGCAGGCAATACGTGGATTTCCACATCTTTGTCCAGCTTTACACATTTCAAAGGTTTTAGATATCTGTATTCAGAAAGTTTACTGGACCTGGTTTATTCACGTATCTACTATTGTGGTAAGGCAAAGCTTTAGAGATTGGAAGCCTTCACTATATGCCAGCATTCTCACATTTCAAGGCAAGTCAAACAAGCAGTTGTAAATCAAGGGTCTTGTCAATTTGGGACCTGTTACACATGGAGATGTGATTATTTGTATATTTAAGTGCTTTGTTCAATCAGAATCACAGAGATTTAAAAACACTTCTTTTATTTTGCTTTTGTATAAGCAACTGATCGATAGAAAAATGTTAATATTTATCTATGTACGACATCAGTAATGCCAGATTAGTTACTTCAGCACAATAAAATAGTTGCATTAATGAAAGAAATTCAGCTGACAGAGCTTCTAATGCAGCAAAATATAATGAGAGGTAGTTTTGGGGGGTTGCCTTCTTTTGAAGGCCACAACCATAATCCATATGTGACCATCTGACTAAATGTTATCTTAGTGTACTTTACACACAGATGTCATTGATGCAGATTAGTTTCTGTGTTTGTATATTTTAATTAAGATATTTATTCTGGACTACTTGTTCTCCCCCTGTTTTAATGCAGCAAAGAACAGAATGCTCAGATAAAATCAATCTGAATATCATGACACTTAAAAAGTGAAAAGAATAAAGTGCAAAACCAATATACTCTATGCCAGACACCACAGTCTTTGACTCTTCTGGCATATTTTCAAAAGTAATATTCTCTTTGACTTAGACCAACAGATGAACATACACAAAATGTGAAGTACATAGCAAGCACATTTCTCAGTGAATTCTCAGAAGCACTAAATAAATAGCATGGTCACAACTTTCTGGACACACTTCATTCAACTCTCTTCTCTTCCAGCAGAAAAATCAAGTGAAAAGATCAAATCAGACTCCGACCTCGTGGTTTCGTAAGCATAACCAGGGACAGAGATCATTTTCAAAAAAGTCTGTGAGTGGAACTGCTGGGAAGATCGGTATTTTTTAACTGTTTAAAGATTTTTGGAGAGTCTCTAATTATCAAAATTTCTTAGAAGCTTTCATTTTAAACATGTTCAAGGATAAAAATAAGTAATTACTTCTACAACTGTATTTACTATCTAAACAATACAAAAGACTCAAAAAGGTGATTTGCTTTTATTATGATCAGTATTTCTGCATTTTGACTTAGGTCACTTAACTCGTTTAAATATTCTTATAGCCTGTGTTATACTAGAGTAGACAAAAATTAGCTTATAAATTGAGGTCAGGGAAAATGTGCCACTCACAAGCAGTTTTTCAGATAAGTCTTAAACCTGGAAGATGCTGAGGTCTCAGCAGTGTGTACGTACAGTAGTCTGTCAGTCTTCTCTTGAGCCGCGATGCTCATCTAGAGCAATGGGAAATAATAAATTCTGTGAAAAATGGGACTCTTTACCATGAATAACATTTCTTGCACTTTGACTGTAAGAATTTCACATCTTTGCATGCTAGGAGCTTACATATAAATTGCCAACCTCAATAACCAAGGAGCACGCAGTTTATGATCTCATACACCATCAAATTTACAGATGGAGTGGGTTTCTTGCAGCTTAAAGTGTGAACCACAAATGAACAAAGTGAGAAAGCCTGTTGCATTTAAGGTGTGAACCATCATTTGCATTAAATTCTCAGATAAATTAAGATGATCACCAACTATAAAGATCCAGAAGATTTTTTCCAGTCACTTTTTCACTACATTTATTATTTATTTCTGAGAAGAAAAATTTTGCTGATGGCAGTGCTAAAAAAAAAATGGTTTTCTTTGTAACTTTTTGTTATATTCCAAGATGTTGAAGGAAGTCTTGGCAAGAAAAATTAATCTATTAAATAAACTCTGGTCATACTAGAAAAGATCCCATCATTATTGAGAAATACAGCTGCTCTGCCCTGAAATTTCCAGCTTTTTTTCCTCACCAATCATTTATCCTGAATCTATACAACTTAATCCTTTCACAGCGACATCTCATGTTTTGATCACTAGGTGTCAATCAGGCCTCTGGAATGGCCAAACTCCAGCTCCAGAACCTGAGAGCAACTTGTTAGCTCCAGCTCATATGTTGCTGCTGATTTTCCAAGATACGGCTTTGTCCTCCCTCAACAATATCCTCATGGGAAACCCTAGTTTAGAATTAGGCCAGTTGCTATGACCCCAGGTGACACATATGGCAGTCAGAGCATGGTGAAAAAGTAATACCTTATATTCACGGCCATCATCTACTAATTAGCAAAAGGTCTTGGCAAGAACAGCTCTCTGACCCTCAGCTTTTCACTTTGTCACTTTGCATGTCAAGGTGGATTTGATGCTTCTTCAGCCCAGAAGATCAGTACAACATCACTTAAAATACAGAAGAGGGGCAGGCTACAGACAACATAAGAGGAGATTAGGTGTCATTTTGAGCTCTTAACAGGGTGCTTCCTTTGAAGTTAACTTTATACAAATCTAAAATCAAGAAAGCTGAGCAACGTACACATAAGATTTTGAGTCCACAAACATATCATACTTTGTGTACTTCTATGTAAGTTTGCATTATCTAATGTTATACCTTCTGCAGTACAGTCACCCATTGGTTTACAGGTAGTGACTGACCATGAACACGGATCCTGCTCGTAGTCTTTTACCAGGCCAGTTTTCAGCACAACTGAACTTTAAAACTTCAAACATGCATGTAGGGATTAGCCTGTGGCCACTACTTTGGATTAATGAATGAGCCCCAGAACACACTGCACATCTGATGAGATCTCCAGCTGCAGTCCAGAATTACAATTTATCATAGATGAGATCTGCTGGGTTCTATTAGGAAATGGTTTTAGAAGTAGGGGAGTGAAGATGTCATAGGTCACAGCCAAGGGACGGCTGAGAAAGTCTGTTGCGATTAAGGCAGCCTTACACAACTGTCATGAAAAATTTTTAGCACAAAATACAACATCTGAGCAACCAACTCTACCATAGCATTTGTAAGGACATGACCAAAACCCAAAGAAAATGATCCTATATTTTCTCATTAGAAGGACTTCCCACAAACAAGCAGAATTTTACTAGGCTTGACTGAGTGAAATGTTGAAGTCCCAAGGGAGAAGTTGCAAGGGGCGAGCAGAAGGGATAAGTCAAATGTTTATAAATAAGCATCAGCTATGTATTGGCTATGCGTGGCTTCAGTACTGCTGAGGGAGCCATGAAGGAAAGGCTCCAAGAAAACAGGCAAGGGGATGTAACTTAAGAACCAAGAAATCATTAATACTAAAATTCCGAGGAGACTTTAACAGTTCTAATATTAAAAACTTACACTTTGTAACTCCATACGTATAAAGTATGCACTTTAACTATTTATCTACTAAATCCAAAATATCTTAATTTCTTCATAGCTGCAGGAACGCAGTAAATGACTTTGTCAAGCAGTGAGTGAATAGAATCGATGCAAAGCTAGGTACAAATGATTGAATTTTTTTTATCTAAAAGTACTGCTAGCAAATTTTAAAATAGATCATGATAAACTTAAATATGTCAATGACTTAAAAAGAATTGTTATTTTAAAATAAGCATATTTCTTTCAGTGGGAATTTGAGTTAAAAATATAAATTATAACACGATCAACTGTCCATGGAATTAATGAAATGATTAACAATATATAAATTAACAACCCAAATCATTTTATGATTCTCTAAGAGTCAAAGTGTGTTCAGAAGGGTCTTTAATTCTGCTGGTGACAAAGACCACAGCACCCACTAATACAAATCCAATTCAAGAATAGTGTGAATGTTTATCTTTAAATAATTTACCATCTTCTTACCTGAATGTAGCTTTTGCTAAGTAACTTTCTGGTCTGTTCTTCAATCACATTTAGAGGCCTCACTTTGCTGCCCTTGTGCTGGAGATCCAACAGCTGCTTTATTGCCGTTTTGAAAGTCTCACCTTACCCTATTCTACTGAACCCAATTTCTATTTTACAGATCAAACTGATGTCCAGATGCTACTGATGTAGTTAAAGATGCAAAGATGCATGGAAAAAGATATGGGACTTTGTTCTCTGCCTTACACTTAGATTTCTTTCCCAGAAACCATGACAACAATAAATTAAACCCTACACAGGTGCAATCTTTCTCTTAGTGACTGACAGCCACTTTTTGCAGTGTCCAAGAAAGTAGTTGATTGCATCTGTTCCATTCTCACAGCTAATTTGGATTTTTAATTTCAGGGGAAAAAAAAAAAATCTATCTAAAACATATAATTTTGTGTAAAAACTCCTTAGATTGGAACACATCGGTGGAAAAACTTTACAATTTAAGGATATTTAGTATTAAGCTTCTTTACTTGGTAGGATTAGAAATTGAAGGCTTTTTTTTTGTTTTAAGGATAAGAAAAATCAGAAGGAAGCATATTCTTCTAACACTAGCAAACATCAAAATATTTTTATTGTTCAAAGTTAAAACTCTGAATCCAGTTTTCCACAGGGCAACGACATTGGCTGAATTTATAGAAAAAAAGAAAATAATATGTAAAGTGTATATCTGCCATTGCAGATTTTGGCAGTGTCCAAAACATTTGATTCTTTTTAAACCACAAAAACAATTGTTATAAGTCAATAACAAATTAGCAGATAAAAAAAAAAAGCATAAAATTTTCATGTTATTCTGACTCATCAGAAAATAAAACATAGTGATCTTGATTTTTTTTAATAATCCAAAATTTATCTCATGGCATCAGAGTTCTACTGACTTTATGAAGCTTAGTATTTCCTAAAGAAAAATTCACTGGAAAAGTTAAAACCCGATGTTAAACATTTCCAGTGTCTTTTACCATCACAGAAGTTGGCTCCAAAATACTGAAATGCCCTCAGAGTGACATTGTCAGTTTGTATCCTGAACTCAAACTTAAAATCAAGATCAACCAAAAGTGAGGAAACACTGCTGTTGCTAAAATAATCCATTTTTTGATAATAACAAGGAATGGTGAACATATGGCTATATTTTCAAATAAAATCCAGTGGCAGATTTTGGGCTGTGGTTTTAAGGGTGCTTTTGTAACTTTAATATAAGCCAAAGCTGTCAGTACTGCAGAAAAGATGGCAATTTTAAATTTAGGGGTTTTTTCTGTGCATGAGTCTTGACTTAAAGTTTCCAAAAACTACCTCAAAAACTATTATTAAGTGGGGCAAAATTTTCCTTTAAAAATTTTGAACATCTTTAAAGAATTGAAATTAATGATAATTGAGTGACTTGGAATTACCTTATCAATATAAACTAGACAGTGTAAGATTAAATAAAAGAGTAAAACGCTTGCCAAAATTTTTTTTTTAAAAAAAGTAATTAAAAAGACATAGATCCAATTCTTCAATGTTCAATTTTTATCTATCATCATAAGGCAGCCCTTTAGAGATTTTAGCACATCCTTGAAGAACAGTCCCAAAGAAATCAGGAACATAGCTCTGAGGAGACCCACAAACATTACACTAAATCAATGAGATTAAAAAGCAACAACAATTTTTGGGTTTGTGATAATTTTCCATTTGATTTCAGAATGTGTATAATGCACTTGGGTCACACTTTTGAAGTTGTTGATTTGGGTTTTTTTATTGAAATGACAAAGTCTAGAAATTTACTGCTTAAAAATATTTCTATGGAGACAGAAGATTTTTCTTCAGTATGCAGCAGGACCAAGGGGTGAAGCTTAAGTAAAGCAACAATTGTTGTGTCAGCTGTAATAAAATTATGAAATTTTGCAATAACACAGTATTAGAACCTATTAACAGTAAAATCTGTCCTCTGTGTCACAACATGGTGCTGCTGCTACACCAGTAGTTACCTCTGAGTATAACTGGTCCAAGCACATCTCAGTGTATTGGTTCCTGAATTCAAAATCAGGGCACACAGATCTAATAAAACCTTGATAACGGTTAACAGAAAACTTACTCAACTCTTTAATTTGGCTAAAAACCAATCAAATTTAAAAAAACCTTTCAAGTCATTTTTTAAGGTTCACTCACGCGTTTAGTATCCTCTATTCTAATGTAAACCAACTCATATTCCCTGCAATCAGTCAAATTGTACAAATTAAATGAAAAATTAAAATGAAAAGCAATCTAACAATGCTACAATCTAACATTTTGAAAAGTGAAGTATGGTAACTAACAAAATACAAACACTATTTTCACCTTATGTAAAGAAGACAGACATGTAAGGAACAGCTTCTGTAAATCTTAACAATGTTTATAAGACTTCCTTATGGGACAGTAATGCCTGTGATCCTTCAGGTTCAAAGCATCAATCTTATAAGTGCTAAAAATATAAAATTTATTCCAATCTTCCAATCCAGTTGTGAGATTCTGTCCACAAGCTTGTGCTATAGCTAATGATGCATTTCATGGAAGGACAAAAGCCATAAGGAGTGCAGAAACAATCTTACCAGTTTCTGGGAGAAAACTGTTTCCACCTTGTCAAGCATAACATGAAAATGGAGCACAGAAAATGAAAGCTTTTATTAAGTTTTGGGAAAGCATTTTGGATATTTTATTTGCCTTTATGTGAAAAGGTACTATATTTGGTAACACACAATGTATATTCAAATATCACCATCAGTATCACGTTATCTATGTGTGTATATTTAGACACAGAAAATTATTGGTAATATTATGTCATCAAATCTAAATTTGTAAAATGAAAAACAATCTGTATTAAAAACAGCCAATGTTTTTAACTTCAGACAATGAGCAAATTCCAGTGTGCATTTGATACGCTCATCTTACATTCACCCATAATCTACAGATTCTCTTAACGATTGGCAAGGGGAGCACATCAGGAGAAAGGTTCAATCTTTCTTCATAACTGCTCAGATCACTTTGGGAGTGAGAGGATTTAAGCCTTCAGGATAGCATACTCCTGTTTGGGAGCAGTTCCATCAATGATGCTTTCATTGCACACATCTGAAAGAAGTGTGCCTAACACATGTTACGCATCTAGCTGCAGTAGTCAGGAATCTTTCCGTTTTTTTTACCAAATAACTCATGTAAATTCATCAGCAGTTAATAGAAAGATTGGTCTGTAGCTGTGGAGACTTTGTCTATAATTATTCATCTTCACATTAGTAAGGTCATAAAGCTTTGCTTCTGTATCCCCCCCTCAGTATTCACTGGGGTTTGATATTGGTCCATGTCTTCTTTTTCCTTTTCTTGATTATATTTCTTGCTTATAATCATCATTTTTATACGGATGTAATCAAACCTTTCAGTTAATAGCTCCTCAGTTCCTATTGTTTGGAAATGCTGTAGGTCTTTCCAGGTCTATTGAACCATGACTTCCTGACAAACTTTTGTTAGGGGATCAGAGTGAAAATTTTCTACTGTTCTACAGTTCCTTAGCAAGACTTTTGCTTGATTTCTGTCAGCCTCCAGATCTTTCACTTGTGTGCTCATGCAGGATAGTGTATACCTCTAGCAAGATTCAAATATCTTGGCAGTATCAGCTTTAAAAACAGAATCATAATCTTATAACTTGGTGGTTATGATCTCACAGAATTTGGATGTAATTTTTCCATCCACAAATTTGACCATGGAAAATGGAAGTTGGTTCCATTTCATCTTCTTTTTTCACAAACACTGTAAGATTGTTGAATCGGACTTAGACCATCCTGTTTATACATTTATATAATATCTGCTACAGTTAAGCTATTACAGAAGACAAAAAAAAAAATACTGTTCACTTTTATATATTCTTGCATAGCTCATGGGAATGTGAATTCACATTTAGACACCTGTAATGAATTACATTTTGTCAATTTGCACTGCATCTATAGATATTCAGGATTTCAGAGACGTCGGGTTTGCAAAGGTTTCCATAATTATAATAATTCTCAGTTGTCCAACTAGAAATTATGAAAGGAGAAAATAATTTAGGAATGACATTTGCTGAGGTATTTTGTATGCTGTTGATTTTAGCACTTTGAAATATAGAATCATTTGAGGTGAAATATATTGTTTTGACTTTATTCTTACTTTACTCCCTCCAGTCTTACTGCAGAAATTCTGAATTATGCCTTGTGGAAGATAGAGTTCAAATCTCCAATCCAATACTCCTTTGTCAACCCACCCTTCACTATGCTATTCACTAAATATGAGCTACGATCTATGAACTGAAAAAATCATCATGGCCCAGCTGCAATGTACAGATGATTGTTTAAAAGAAGAAGAAGAAAAAAAGGCTGGATATGTGTGCAAGACAATGTGGAGTACAGTCAGTCCTGATTACAAGCCAGCTGTGTGAGCTTGAGCTCTCATTAGCAGGGCTTTAACTTCCTGAGTTTAGGCTAAAAGTTAGCACGAATTTTCTTTTCCTTTAAGAAAAAAAGACATGGCTTCACGTAAAAAAAAAAAAATAATAAATCCTTATCAGGGTCAACTTTACTCCTCTCCTCATCAAATGCAAACTTTTTAACTTGCTCAACCATAATTCTTGTTATGGTTGAATTTGCAAGTTACACATTCCAGATGTGAGGCAATAGGAAAATTGCAATGTGGGGGTTGGCTTTGGTATCTGTGTGTGTGTGTCTGCAGCATTCTTTTCCCACTAGGAACTTTTCCCACATTTATAATAATGAAATTGTGAATAATGAAAAAAACAAAAGCTTCCTAAATACAAGGGCCAACATATTCAAATTATAAACAAGAACAAAGTATATCTTCTTATGATTCATCCATTCATTTTGGAAACTGGTAAGTACAGGTCACACCATTTGTTTCAGAACTCAGAGAGAAAAGCTGGCTGATGACTTCTTTTATTAGAAATATTTTGAATCTTTGGAAATGCAGCCAGCAGGAACTTAGGATGCAATGGAGTTCAAAGTTTGTGTGGGTGTATGTTGTAGTGAAGTAAAGAATGGTGATCCAGGCCACTATAACTTGCCAGATATAATTTCCTTTCTCAAAGTTGTTTCGATGGGCTTGCTTAAAAAACTGGAAAAATTCACTTTTTATCTGCCAAATTGGCTATAACTGGAATCAATCAAGGAATACTACCAAAAACTCAAGTTTCATATAAGAGAAAAATAGTGACACCAGTTCAATGTTGTCTTTCTTATCTTGAGACAGATGCGTGCCAGTCACAGGAATCATTCATGTTAAATGTACACAGATAACATGAATATATATATATTGCACAGATACTCGCACAAATTACATATATGTAACCCAAGGTCAAGCCTAAGATTTTCTGGTGTGATCTGTCTATAAATCCACAAATTGGCAAACAAAAACATCCTGTTCCTGCAAAGTACTGTGCTCCTGGGGCTTCTCTAGAAAGAACTTGGTGTGGCTGGAAACACCCTGGAAATAGGGTTGGGCACGCCCTGTCCTCTCCAAAGTCGTAGATAATCCACTACATATGGAATGAACCTTGAAAATTTATTTTTATTTTTTTTTCCCTCTTGCTGCAGCCTTTCCCCTAATCAAACAATGGAAAAAACATTTATATTCAGTTTCAAGTGGAAAGAAACTTTGGAAACACAGGCTCCTCCAAACATGTATCTTTAGCACTGGGAAAAGCCCTCTGGTTCCAGAGGGGGCCAACGCTGCCCTTCCCAAGAAATCATCCCTGTCCTCAGAGCCTCTTCCACTAGTATCTCTCCAAAGTGGTGGAATCTTGCACTAAAGTCCTTCAGCCCTGCTGTGAGGACACATGTGATGCCCGAGATTCCCTGGAAAATTAAAGGAGATGGAATTTTTTTAGCTTTCTGGCTCAGCAGATTGGGCAGTAAAGATTTCCTCCACCAAAACACAAAAGGTGTTTCAAGGGCTGGCAAAACCAGCCCCAGATACCTGGTGTGGAAGAGTAAAACAAGTCTGGATTAGCAATTGAACACTTGATCATTTTGCTGGGAGCACATACGCGACAACCTGAAATTTCACGCTACTGTGAAAAGAGGACACTTTCTTTAAGTATAATCTGAATGGCCACAGTTCTGGAAATGGCACAATTCAGCTCTGCTGGCTGACATAAGGATGCACGTCAGCTTTCTTCTCATATCTGAACATCTTAAGCAGCTTTTTGCACAATTTTCTCTAGTCTGACCCTTAGCAAACCATGGCATTGTGCCTGTCTCCAAAATCCACCAGTTAGCACCAAAAAATATTAATTACTTTGTGGCTTCAGCAATAGATATCAAGAGTGATTTAAAAGCAAGCAGAGGCTTGGAGCAGAAGATCTTTCAATGCTTACATATGGCTACACCAGAGACCCCGTCTTCCTAGGGAGGGTATTCTTCAAGGCCCTGATCTTGGACTGCTGGGAAATAACAAATACCTGCTTGTAAAGGAAAAGGGTTTGCTATTGTTTTGTATAAATAATATTTTATGATGTATTGTGTTTTGGAAGACTTATTGAATGCAAAATTGAAAGATAAGTGAAAAGAATCCGCATGTCCTTCTAGGAAACCTGAATTTATTACAAGCAGAAAAAAATAAATAAAATAAAATATTCATTTCCCTTCTGAGTGTGTTCGTATTACAAATTTTTTCAAGCAGCTAGTAGATACATTGCTAACAAAAAACAGATATATTTATTCTATCTTGCTGAGCCACTAGGAGTACATATGATAAGTTTATGAAGAGGCTCTTCCCATATGTTATGGGAATAAATGTAGTAAGAATGCATACTAGAAATCTAAACACTTAATATGCTTAACTGATTGGGGTCTTTTTTTAACTACATTCTGCTTGAAAAAGATTTCTGCTGAAACAAAGCAATATTCATTTCACAGTTCTTTAATTCTTCGTGTCTTTCAACTGGGTAATAACTTTAGCTACTTATGCTTCTTCTGAGTCCTATTTGAGGTTGTATTTTATCAAGAATTTGAAATAAAATTATTCAGCAAACAAACTAAATGCTTCTGACACTTTAAGAACTATTTTTTTTCCTAATGTCCAGTCTAAACCTACCTTGTTGCAGCTTAAAGCCGTTCCATCTTGTTCTATTGCTGACTGTGAGAACAGACCCAACTCTTGTCCCAGAGTATCATACCCTGTTGTTTTATTACAAGTTCATGTACACTCCTAAAAAAGTATAGTACCAGTCTAGTTCAGAGGTCTTTTAAGCTAAAAGTGATTTTAAGCCAGGACAGAAATCTGACTTTAACATTTTATCTAGCTGGTGTGTTAAAAATCATCTTGTCCAAAAGTTTCACATGAACTTACAACAGTCACACATCATCAAAAGTGCTGACTCTGCAGGAGCACGCTAAGGATAAGAGAAATTGGCATTTGTAAATGGAGCTGTTATTTCGAACTCCACTCTCTTCCCCTCTGTTAGGATGCCAGGGAATTAAAGCCCCAGTGGTATGGTTTTGATGGAATAACAGGACAGTCACTGAAGTTTTTCTAATAGAAAACAAACAAGAGAAAACCCCACCCAACACACCCCCTACTTCCTCTCTCAAAAGCCAAATAATAAAAAAGCAAATGAAATTGTGTGGAAAATGCTTAGCAATCAGTGAAAGTGCATCTTGGAAGAAACATCAAGCAGGAGAAAAAAATTAGAAAGAGATTTGGGTATCTGGGAAATTCCCACCCCTCCTAGAGCTCCTGCCAGATACTGCTTTCACCTCCTCCTCCTCCTCCTCCTAGCCCTGTGGATTGGCAGCTGCTTCTCTACAATTAGCAACTTTGGTTCAAGCTACAAACTTGCCCCTCACAAATGCTGTCGCAGGCAGAGTGATTAACTTCATTTGTAAGACCCAAATAGTGAAATATTCATTAAGGTAAAATAGCAATTTAACAAAACGAGTAGTATATGCGAGTGTTTTATGAGAGTCAATGGCAAGGTACATTTTATAATTTACTACAGAGAGGACAGAGTCAGACAAACTGTCAGGGAGACCCTCCCAATGAGTCACAAGGTTCAGAAAGGACCCCCTTGCTTTCCAAACTCCTTCTCAGACAGGAGTCTGGGTGCGGCTGGATCCAATCCTAGTCCCAGATTTGGTCAACAGGTTATGTCTAAAGAATTATATATGCTCAATCAATCCCTTATATTACTTAGCTAAGATTTAAAAGTTTAACATGCTATTATTCACTTACCGAGAACCTGGTGTAGCAAGGAATCTCTCAGTCTTGAGGAGTAGAACCTTAAGCAAGTGTCCTCACAAAAGAGGAGATCCTGGTGTGCAACCCACTGCCATACATGAGAGCACAAAGGGTTCTTGGGCTGTCCACTATTTCTAGAGTAAGATAAATGACCTATAGTCATATTCTCATGGGAACAAAAAATCTAGATCCCCACTCCAGACAATGTTTTAGCTGTATTACCAGCCATCCCCCCCAAGTCCAGGTGCATCTTATTGCAACTGATGTCGTGATGGCCACAAAAGCCTGAGACACATTTCCTTCTGACCTTGCCTCCTCCAAAGCCTCAGAAGGAGATGGTGATGTTTCACCTCTGCCAGCACTACCTGGGGTTGGCCTTCACTTGTTGCAGCAACAGAAAGCTGAGAACTCTCTTTGCAGACCTGGCGATTCCCCTGGCAGCATGGAATCGTGCGCATTAATCAAAATTCATGGAAATACTGGGATTTACAGAGGGACATGCAAATCTGCCAGATCTCCATAAAGATTTCCCTTGTGCCAGCCTGGCTGCAGTGGATTGACCCTGAGTAGAAAGCCCTTAAAGTCCTGCTTCAGTTTGCATCTGGAGACATGGAAAAGAAACATTTTCTGGGGGAAGAGGGGTCCAGGGAGAAGTCAAACCACATGGCAAAGCCCATCTGGCAGTTTGCTCTAAGCAAAGCAGAGACCACACGTCCCTCTTCAGCTGCTCTTCCCCTCTCTCCTGCTGCACACCCACACACATGCCTGCTCACTCCAGCACTCACGGCAACACTCGGCAGGGTAATTCAGCCCACTGGGTGAGTTGTTGGCTTGGACCATGTAATGAGAGGAGAAGTGGGACTATCATCCTCATCTCTGTCTTCTGTTTAGTTTTCCTTTTAACCTCTGCTTTTCCCAGCATAGAGGGTATTTGAACCCAGTTATAAAACAAGAGTCACGACAACAGTGGGGCACAGAAACACCCAAAAATCACACGTGAAGTTCAGAGGGTGCTTCTTTCCTTCATCACGTGCGTAGGGAAAATCCTGAAGAAAAGCTTTTTAGCTTCACATTGAAGGTTCCCTGCTCTCTAGCATGCTTTTAATTTTATTTTTTTAATTCCTTGAATATATATTTGTTCATGCACGTGTCTGTCCTTTGGTGATCACTCTCAGCTCATTTATCATCTGCACAGTGTCGGACTGTTAAAAGTCAATGTAACCACCAAAAAAATCTCCATGTAGATACAAATTTCTCCCTTCAAATATTACTATGGGCTTACTCATAGCCAAATGTTCTTAATGAAGAAAACAATCGTGAGTAATTATAAGTGTTCCTACAAATTACTCATATGTGGTGTCAGTGGAAGAGGGGATAAAAGAAATGGACAGATGGGGTTTTTGTTGTTGGGGAAGGGGTGAGTGGGTGGAGTAGGTTAAATCCCAGCACAGACAGTAAATACTGAGTAAGGGAAAAGGCTTCATCCTTTCCCAGCGTGTTTTGGGAAACAGTTGTGCAAGATTGAAAGGTGACAGATACACACATGGCACCAACACATGCAACACAAAAACAATGTCTAGGCCTTCCACGGTAAGAAAAATCTTGATATTGCCAAGCCAAACTGGTCTGTTTTGAGCGGCATTCTGCTTATTAGAAAAAAATCCCCTTCACTCCAACAGGTATATATATGCCTTCACTTGGCAGCATCTTTTTATAGATAAATTAAAATAAGTATCAGTATGATGGAGACAATGTCACCCCTGAAATGGTACTTCTGAATAGTTCCCAGTTTCCTAATGGAACACTATTTGTTAATAAAGACAGAACACATAACAAAATTGCTTTTGTCTGTCAAAATTCTTTCCAAAAAAAACCCCACCGAAATGAAAAATTTATTTAAATATATCTAATTTTCTTTTTACACTAATGTTTGCAAATGGTTCTGTGAAAAGAAAAGATCCCCTTGGGAGGAAATATTTAATACCATTTTTGAGGTAAGGAGATATTCTAGCTGTAATGGCCATACAAAAATATTGTATACGAATCACTGTACATCTCGAAAAGGAATTTCCTTCACTAATGGGCGAGAGCGGAACTCCAGTTCTCTGTCTCTTTTTTGCAGGTGTGCACACAGAAGCTCCCGTACATGCAATTGGAAAATAATTTTCAAGAAACACAGATATTTGTTTGAGCATTTCTTCAAATACTGAGAAACAAACAGTATGGCAAAATTTGCCAGCCAAGAAGAAAAAGGAAATCTCTCATTTTACAGTGTAATCTGAACAACTCATTGAGATGCTTTAGGGAGGAAATTTCACATTGGAATTGTAACCTTTTTAAAAAAAATATCCAAGATGAGCTGTTGAAAACTCATTAAAATCAACGCAGCTCAATAAACTGTCATGTGCTTCTACTTTTAAACACAGTTAGAACTGTAAAAAACAGCACAAAAATCACTTTTTATTGCTTTCTAAATTTGTTCTGGATCAGAAAGTGCAATGCTTACTACAACAAATAATGAAAGCAGCTAATAAACCTTACAGAAAACAGTAGAGGCAAGCACATGCAAACAATATGCCGAATAGCTGTTGATTTTCTGTCTGCTGAGTGACTTCAGATCTTGTCACCAGCACAGTCAATGGGAGACAAAATCCTATGGAATTTGCTGTGCGACGCTGGCCAAGGAAAACAACCACTGGATCCTAGGACACTGGACATGTCACGTGTTGTCATCACAGATCGCACTGCTGTTCTCACTCTCGTGCCAGCAGAAAAGCCTGCTTTTTATATTAAATGCAGACTCTCTCAGATCAGTTTTAATAAAAAATTACTTGTGTGCCACAGTATTTAAATCTCCAGCAATTACTCTGATTGACTCAAGATGGTCTCTTTCTTCATTCAGCTCTTTATACTGACTACCTAAAGGTTAGACAGAAAGCATATCTAAAGCCATTTGCTTCTGCATTTGTTATGGGTCCTCCGTCTAACCTCGTCACTTTATTCATAAACAAGGCATTGAGCATCTCCAAGAAACTTGCTGCCAAAGCAAGACTTGACGTATCTGGCGACTTCTGAACACTTACTAAATGAATGTGTCCTTGAAAGCTGATGATGGGCCATGGCCATTTTGTGCAGGATTTAAAGAGTGAATGTATTTTGCAGAATCCCACGCACAGTATATGCATTCACGTTTGGTATCTACAGCCTGCAATATAAAGTGGGGGCTTTTACATTGAATGTGCTCTTAACAAATAAATAAATAAATCTGAACTTTATATAAAACTAGTTTCCTGCTAAATCAGTCTAGATATTTCAGGCCTCAATGTCAAAGCATCTAAACTGTTATTGTCAAAAGCACAGACCTATATTTTTAAGGTACTATGACTAACTATCAACTGAGCAGGTTACTCATGAAGGTTTCTTACAAGGAAGTTTGTTTATGCTGCACAATTTGCAATTCCTTAGTAAGGCTACAGACACTGGGGAAATGAGAACACTGGGGAAACCAAGTTTTCTGTTCAATGCCTTGCTTTGTTCCCCTTTGGCCGAAGGAAGTGGATTTTTTTGTTGTTGCAATTACTATGAATTGGAAAACAATTCTTCCTAACCTGGCTTTGAGAACTGAACAGGTACAGTTCATTATAATAAAACCTAGGGACCCTTTACCCTTTCTGGGTATTGAAATACAGAAATATGATGTGATACATGGAACAGTTGTTACTAGCACACAATTTGTTGATTACTTTCCCTATAATACAAAAGGTCTGTAGCAGGCTAAAATAAAGATCTCCTAGTGTGGCAGAGATACACATGCCGATATGTAGGACCTTGATTCGCTCCTGTTTACTGTAAGCTATTGTCTGCCCAGAGTCTATCAGGATCATACATTTGGCATTTTTCAAATTTAATTGTAATTGTGAAATACCTGCCAAAAATACAAACACATTAAAGGCTCACACCCCCCAAAAGGGAAACAGTTAGCTGTCCCAGTAAGAATGTTCTCCTAGTGAAATTATTGGGGTTTATTTTCCATTTTAAAAATCCATAATGTTGTTCAAAAATTTTGGTGAACATTGGCTATCAAAAATACAGACTTTGTTCATTTTGTGTCTTGCTGACCTTGCACCTCGCTTTCTATACATTGGAAACAGTAGATTTTTTTTTTTTTTTTTCATTTGCTAAAGACTGGAAAGTACAGGAACGTCAGAGCATCTACAATGAGAATTATTGGGAGAAATTCTTTTCAGATCTACACCTTTGTGAAATTTGTTATAAAATAGGTGGGTCAGGCCACAATAATAAAATAATAACAGCGACTAGCATAAATAATTCAATCTTCACTTGTGAAATAATGAAGTTCTTTTCCTGATGTGCTATCTTTCATTTTAAAAATCCCATTTCTCCAGTCTGCTAAGCTGTAAAAGACCCTGTAAAAGAATGTGACTGGCTAAATGTTTAATGCAGGCAATCATTTTGTCAAATCAGCAGTAACTCTTTTCAAATTTTTCTTATTTTCTCCATTTTTTCCTTCCATTCTGAACTTATTATTCTACTTTTCCATTTCTTTCCTGGTGTCTAATTAAAATGTACTGCAATGTGCAACTTGCATTCCTGATGATGGATAATGTGAATGATAACTTGGTCATATGGAGAATAACACAGCCTGATTTTGTTGGGTATAATGTGTTGTCTAAAAGTTTCCAGTAAGAATTTCCTGTACTATTGAAGAAAAGAGCATTATGCTATAACACAAGGAGATAAAGTCTGAGCAGATTTGCTGCAGATGAACTTTAAGTCCACCCATTATCAGCTGTTAGGGTTGTTCTCCCTCATTCATTCCCACCCCATCTCAGGAGGCTGCACCCACAAAGGTGGTACCCTTCTCTGCCAACCAGATCAGGCTGCATCTCCCACTGAGTAGCATTGGCCCAAGCTCACAGCTCTACAGCATGTATCGTTTATCATATTTTCTGGGAATATGCTGATGTACATATATTAATTACACTTCAACTGCCCATTATGCTCTATTTTCCATTCCTTTCTCCCTGTCTTGATATAAACACACAAAATGAGGTCTTGCTGACAATTCTGGTTTCTGTAAGGGAATCTTGAGCAGCCTTTTTATAGGATTTTAATTTATTTTTGATTAAGCCTGTGTGAATTTAAACTCTTAATCAAAGCTCTTGCCAACATTTTACGTAAATTGCAAAGCCAATCAAGGCTTGCTCGTTTGTTTTCATTATGTTTCACCTCATGTAAATTTTCCACTTGGGGCAATGATGGTATGCTGAAATGTTAAAATAGCAAATAAAGAAAGGAAAACTTGCCCTAGAAGTACTACAGCACATAAACTCTACCAACATACATTCTGCTCCTGTCCCAGCTCCAAGTATAAAAACCAAAGGGTCTCCCTGTACGATTCAAATGGCCTTAACGCTGGCCCTACATACTTGTCTAAATATTATACTTTCACTTCTCTGTCCTTCCCTTTCTTCTTGCACAAGAAACGTGAATTCCAGAGTAATACAACTAATTTCCAACTCTTTATGCACAACTGCAGGGAGAGATAAAAGAAAAGCTTCAGGTACAGGCTGGAGTTAGTGATTATGTCATCTCCAATACCTGCTGCAAAGCAAAACCATCTAGCTTCTACTGTAAGCCCAGTTAGCTCAAATGGCAGAAGTCTTGTGATTTTTGGACCTGGAAAGTGTCTATTCCATTTGCAGGGTCACCAGTACACAGCTGGCAACCACCAAGGCCTGTGGCTTCAGTACTGATGGAGTAAGAGGGGCTATGTATATTCCATATACATATATCATGTTTGAACAGGTGCAAGTATTAACCACAAAGAAAGTTTCTCAGTTTCATTCTGGACTGTGAGACTGGCATGTCATCAGTATGCTCCAAGGAGGCTTCTTCAGACAGCTTTGAGAAAGTCCTGTCCTGGAAAGCATCTAACTCAAATGATTAGCAGATGATAACAAGATAAAAATGTCTCCTGTAGGTTGACAGATAATACATTATATAAAGTCCTTTTCATCACAGCACGGCAAATATGTGGAAAGTCAAAACGAATCAAACACATTTATATTCTAGCCACTTTATCTTTTATGTTTTCTAGTCTAATAAACATCTTTAATCACTACCGTACCGCTAAAGGAAAAATGAGAGAGTTTTCTGAGCCAGTATTTCAATGATATTAAAAAAAAATAGAATAAAATAATACAAAAGAATTGTTGCAACTTTAAGATTTTATACAGAAGGCTGTGAGGAATCTAAAATTAAAGCTGTTATTAGAAGCAGTTGAAAGCAGGCAGTGAACTGAAGCTGTGCCTTGCAATTTTGGCTATTGTTGTATTATTGCAGAGTCCCACAGGCAGCCCTCGCATGTACAGTACAGAGACTTCACATCCTGGCTCTTTTGATTCTTTTGTCTGCCCTCCAACCTGCGTGGCCAGGAACTTTCACTTGAGAAAGATTTATGAAGCCTCCGCTAACAGGGTCAGCCCTGTTATATCACCAGAGGGCTGCTTCTTAAAAATAATAACATCTATCCACAGCTCTGCAGGGCGGTCTCTCTTGGCACTCGCTTTCCCTGTTTGTCTTAACAACCGATGCACATGAAGCCCCAGGTTCTAGCGAGGGCGGCCAGCCATTCCCCTAGGCACAGTAGTCCCGTCTCCCACCATCCGCCAGACCTGTGTCAGCTGAGATAACCCACACCTCCAAGAACCTCCAAGAACCACTCCAGGTTTCTAAAGGCTTGACTTTTCCAGTCGGTGGGGTTACCTCTTCACAGGCTTGGAAAAGGTTTTCAAATCTGCAAACTCAAATTTGCAAAGTGAACTAATAAAGGCATTAGAGAGGCTTCAATTATATCAAATTACAGTCCAAGAACCTTTACTTTTATGTGTCAGTCACCAATATTATTTGAGGATGTAGAGCGGTCATCACCCTGACTGAAAACTCCTGCCATTTCTAATAATTAAGATATTCTTTGCTACCATGTTAAAAGTTACTTCCAAGGCCCTTATGACCTCCACAGGGCAAGTGGTTTGGCTATTTCTTGCATGTATCTTTTGGAAGAGGGAGAAAAATTACTCTTTTTTTCCACTGAAGTTATCAAATATTAAAAATAGGTAGGGAAAATTATTTTTACAGTCATTTTCCCCAAAGCAGTTCATGCTCAGAAGCTTGGACAAATCCTCAGATAATCTGTCCTACTCTGTATATTTCTTAATAAGATAAAAAGTTGAACTGGTTCCCATCCCTCCCCTCCTGCTTAAGAAAACGCTCTTAAATTTATTTTATTTATTAAGATTACATAAAGTGTTTCTTTCACAGTAAGCATTCCTAACAAGCTTAGTCCCCTGTTCTGCGAGGAGAAAGACTCTTTTCATGGATACTCAGCCAAGGGTTCCTGAGAGTTAATACTCCCACTCTTCTTCCTTGAGTGTCAAGGGATTTTTAACATCCGCAAAACAGACAGGAACTTGGTTTTATGCCTTAGGAAAAGAATGGATTTTTTTCACCACATAATAATCTGCTGTGCAATTACCAATAAAAAAAGTAATATTCTCTGCTATAAACTGAACAATGTGCAAGAAGCATTTATTGGTAATGTACTCCAAAAAGCACCAGGAATTTAAATGAAGTTTTAAAGCAAATACGCAAATCAACAGCATAAAGAATTCATGAGCACTAGACAATGCAAGTTATTTAAATGATAAATAAAAGTTTGTAACATGACAGGGTATTGAGACATCACTGACTAAATTGTTCACCTTTATCAAACACTGATGACTAGTATGGTGTTCACTGTATCAAGTACTGTAAAGTCTAGATAGGTATAACATGTTCACATAAAAGCAGCATTAATTTCAATCAGACCTGAGTGGGAGCATTTCCCTTCTCAAATCCAGCTGGAAGACAGGGTCTTTAATAAAGTAAAAGCTACTGCTTCCAAAGTCTAGTAATACAGAGAGAGATAATGAATGTTTTGTCCATGCTACATCTGTTTACTGTGTATAGAAGTGAGGGTTAAGCTGTCTTAAATTAGAATTCGACACTTTTTTTTCCCCTTTTTGGCCTGTAGGAGAGTAGATCAATGAAACAAATCCTTCATGTGATGGACAATTTCAAGAGTAGGGAAACAAGCTGAATGAACATTGATCCCCTCAACAAAAGCTGTTATTTTGCTCAAAGTTAACATTAGCAGCACTGAAATATTTCATAAAAAAATCATCCTGAATCCTGAGCAACTGGAAAAGTCTTCCATTCAAAAATATATGCACATGTTGCTATTGAGTCAGAACGTGGCAGTAATAAAATAACATTAATGCTGTACAAAACCATATTTTTTTCTCTCTTCTGAGCTATTTCACACATAGAAAAATGTTTTTATAAAACTATAAATTTTGAATCATGAGTACCTTTACAAAAATAATATTAGCAATGATGGCAATGTGCCATCATTAATTAAAAGCATTCCCAAAAACTTAATCATCGTTCTGTGCAACACAAATTTGGAAAGTTGCTTTAAGGTATGCTCTTCTTCTAATCTTCCACAGACAGCCAGCACAATATGCTCTCAGAGGGTGCACGTGTTCTATGCACCCTTGGTGGCTAGACTAATTTCTGCTTAAACCAATACGAGATAAAAGCCACCGAGTGTGAAGACTTTCCCAGATGACCAGAGGTTGGGTAGAATTACCCAAGCTAACTTGCAACTAGTTCTTTTGCATACTGAAAATCAAGACAGCAAATTATGACACAAACCAATCCCTTTTTGTCAGAACATTTTAGTTGTTATCATCAGAAACAAACCAGATAGATTAAAGTCATCTCCATGAGCAGTAGTTAATTCTATAATAGCAATTACTACAGAACACAACCATTCTGGAAAAGATAGTGTTCTTCAGTCTCTCAGGGGAAAAAAGTACTACTTAGGTTGTTCCCTTCAAACACAAGAAAGTAGTACAATTTTCTCACTAAGATACAAACTTTATAAAAAAAAATATCAGAAATTGGAGCTCAGGACAAAGACAGATCAATATATTTTCCTTTAATTCTCACTGACTCAGGATCATAGCATGGACTCAATCCAATGAATCAGAAAATTGTACTGATTTGTTTTTTCTCAGTGAACTAATTTGTGACACTTTACAGGTTATCACACAAAAAATTAGAGCCTAGAGTTTCAGAAGTCCACGACTGTCCTAGATACCACCTGAAAACACAACTGGCAACTCGCTTTGGGCTGACAAACGGAAATCTCCGGTTCTGATTCCAGGTATCAGCATATTGAGGATATCACCAACATAATTTTAAATAATGTTTTATATTTTATAATTAAATACTACTAAGAAATGTATTGAAAAAGGCATTAAAAACTACGGCAAGAATATTATTGAATACCATCTTTAGGCAATTGTTTCTGGTTTTATTTTTATATGTGCAACTCAACATTTGAAGAATTTAGTAACAGTTGAAGAAGTTGAACATACACAGAAAAATCAAAGAGACGCTCTCAAGTTTTCAGGACACTGAATATTAGCTGTTTGTTGTCATTCAACAGTTGCATGATGCAATTTTAGAGATGAATTTATAAGAAGTACCTTTTTTTTTTTTTTTACCTTAGTGGCCTCATGGCTCATAGTGTCTAAAAGTTTATCATTTGTCTCAATTAAACTTTTTAAAAGAAAATACTCCATATATTTGTAATGTTACGAAAATACAAAAATAGCCATCCATTAAATGTGCACAGGTTCAAAAACATTTCTTCTTGCAAAGATGACTTTTCCATACTTCCTCCGCTATGGCTGGATGTAAAGTACATTACAAGTCACGGCGCAGTAAGGGAAAGGCCCTCCCTTCTACGCCAGCAGGGAAATGCTAGAGCCTCAGCACATCCCCCAGTAACATTTCCGCTGACCTTTTCCACATGTAAAGGAGGCTCCAACCCAAACCATCACCTAATTTCTCAGGCAAGAACAGCAACTGTCCTCAGCCTTTTCCTTGCAACAGTTCACAGTCCTTTGCCCAAAGAAGGCAGGCAAATTAAAACCTTCTTAAGAATCTCAACTCTTTCTCTGTCATGCCTGTTTATTTCTCCACCCCAAGGTCAGCTATGTTTGTACTTTTTCCTTTGGTCACCTAAACTTCTAAAGGGATGGGAACTCTTAACAATGGAAATGTTCTGCACTTTATCCGTAGAGTCAGTGGGGAGCAGGCTCTCGCATAGACATGAATTGCAATCCTTGCAAACATACACACTCAAACATATACTCAACTGGCACTGAAACTTTGAAATATCAGCTTTGTAGAGTCATCTCTTACAACAGTGTTATTGCCATAGACTTACATACCTGGATAATTAATTTTGATACCTAGAATTTTAAAGTCTAGGTTTTGGTTCTTGCCACTGTTTTGCTATTGAGTGATTACTTATTATTTAAAATAACTATATGACTGAACATTATATAAGTGGTATGTTAAAGAAAATATGTATTCTGCACGTTTTTTTAAAATATCAATGCCATCACCATATTCAAGACACCACAAAATAACCATTTGCTCTAGTAATTACTCCCTGCACTGCACTATGGAATTAATGTTATCAGCAACCACATGATGAGTGAGCTCTGAAATACTATTTTTATTTATGCTTCTGTTGTGTATATTCACTAAAAAAAGCGTTATATGAATTTCCCAATCCTTCATTTCTTCAACTTCTTAAAGATGAAAAATAATCTTATTTTGTACACCCTGTGTGGAATTTTTAATGTTGCAAATCATACTCATACAAAACCCTAGCACATCGCTTCAGTCAACTAGAAAATTAAAGTCTCTGATTCACTCATTAAATGAAAACAATGAAAAACTTCTCATCTGAAAAAAACAGAAACAATCTTATAGTCTTAAAAGCAATTAATCTTGTTTCATTAAAAAATATGCCTTCAATTGCCAAGACTGTTTCATTTAATTGGAAATCCAAAATTGTAAGAAAACTTTGGTTCTTTATCTTACTTCCAGAATATAAATGAGGAATGGACTTTAAGAAGTCAGCTGTGCATTTTTACATTTTCACTTTCACCAGGTCATCTGAAAAAAAATAAATCAGAACAGTAAATGGGGTATAGAATATTTTTTCTCAAATCCTAAAAGCAAGTATCTTAACAAATAATAAAATAGGAACATTAAGCTTTGCAACAGGTTTGCATTTAGAACTTTCAGCAACAGAAAGTCTTTTTAAATTATCTGAAAAAATAAACTAAGTAACACTTTGATCTGTTTAATGTGTTAGTAAAAATATAAGCACTTAAAACACAGATACGTTACCTGAGGACAAGAGTGTTCACTTTGTAATACTTAAAAATCTTTGAGGGGAAAAAGCCAAACACTTCAATAAATAGAATGTCAGAAGGACATGGAGGGTGATGGCACATAGAATCTAAAGATGTTACCTGTTTCTCTGCTAACTCCAGTATCAGTCACAGCAGCAGTTCTTGCAACTCACAGTGCAGTGAAGTTGCAACTCTTTTCCTATGGATTATGCCTGGAGGCTGCCTGTGGCAATTCAGCTTTTAAACTCATTCTATACAATAATATCACAATTTTGAAAAGCCATTACACAAGTGTTCTGCTTTATTTCAATAGTCATTCATTCGAGTTACAACAGTGGAATAAGGGGTACCAATCTTAGGGAAGACTCTGGGTTTTGAGAGTTCCAAAGCCAAGATAGCTTTTTTTAAAAAAAAAAAAGTACTTAGTCTGGATTATAACTTCATGAGTCTTCACCTCACAGTGAGTCACCCTGTTCAGTCCCCAATAGTTGAGTAGCATTATACCTCTCATATACACCGAATCGAATGTGGCTGGGTCAGCTGTAGTACTATCAACACAATCTGCTCTGAAAACATAAGCCTCAGATTACTATTGTTATGAAATTTTACTATCCATGTCACACCACCAGATTTATTTGGCACTTGCAGTCATGACTTGTTCTTCCGGAGGAATTCCTCTATAATTGAGCATTAGTTATTGTACCATTAAACTACAGTGTTTCCGTAAATTTTAAACAGATAACAGCACTTTCTAGCAAGTGTTTTTTTAGATACAAGTTTATTACCTAGTTACAGGGAGAAAAAAAGAAAAATTGGCTAGAAAAGGTTTTCCTTTTCTAGTTAAAAAAAAATATGAGGTTAACAGAAAACATCCTGCCATTGCTCCCAAAGGAATATTCTCCAACTACAAAATGAGAGAAGGCCATTACCGAGTGTAAATATTTTAAAACCTAGTGTAATAATGAACAGCTATCCTACATATTTTTTCTAACGTGATCCTTGGTATATTTATACTGTAAGCATTGATCTTTTATAAGCATTTTTATCTGTTTTTTTCATTTGTGGATGCTTGGTTTTGGTTCGACATTATTAACAATGGCAAGAGTCCAGCATCCTGGTAGAAATATTCAGTGGGCACAGATTGCTCCGGCTCCAGGGCTTACTCATATTTCAGATGAGGAGTGGGCCTGTGCGGTTGAACTGTTATTTTTCCACGAAAACGCTAAGAGACCAAGATGAATAGGCTCCTTTCATTATTCTCTGAAGGAAGAGGAAGACTAAAAAGTTCATGGCGAATTGTGTCCTCACATAAATGTCAGGACAAAGTAAGGCTCCCTGCAAAAACGTTTTCTTTACAGTCTTGGCAAGACTTTCTCTAAGAAATACCGCAGAATTGTGCTCATGATGTCAGACATATTTTAGTGAATACGAAGGATTAATGTTTTGTATCTCTCTGCTGATCTGCTCACCACTGTGGGAAGCCAAAGAGGCAGAAGTTAGCTTTGGTTAGCTTTCCTTAAAGCAAGATACAAAAGTGTAACAACCCTTGAGTTCAAGATGCTATTGGATCAGAAAACCCGGCTCTTAGGTATTTAGTGTAAATAATACTGCTTGCTGAAATCTTATTTCCATACAAATATACTTGCCAAATTTGGAACAAATGTCTCAAAACCATTAAGAGGGCAGAAGATTTATTGTAATTTTACCCTGTAGAATAATTCAGTCAACGCAGTAAAATTAGGTTCAGAATTAGCAATTTTAGTTTGCATTGAGGATAATATTCTTGAAGTGTCAGATTGCATATTATACATATTTTATACTAAACTATAATCAGTATAATATCATACTTAATTCTACAAAATAATGTTTTTAATGGTCATCACAGCGTAAATATAGTAGATTATAGAGAATTAAGTTATTCAGGGTTATGAAAAAAAAAAAGACATATAGAAAAAGTTTAAATCTCAGTCTCAGAATAGCTAACAACTGTAACTTGTTTCAAAGACTAACAGAGTAGACAGTGATTTAATTTTAAAAACCTTAAAAGTATCACAAACGCAATTTTAAAAACAAATAATAAAGAAATGAAATAATCAAAGGCTGAATTTGTTACTTGCCTGTAGAATAACCCCAGGCTTAGGAATCAAGCTGTTTTGATTAGTGTGTGGGAATGGACAGCATACAGCAGGACCACACTGCGGCTTGTTTGACCTTGTTTATATTTAGCATTCAAAGGTGCTGCCAGTACAGCATTCACCTGAGTCAGGCTCGGGGCTGCAAGACTTTGGTTCCAACTAGCATTCCAAAGTTCTCTTCAGAGAAAATCACAGATACAGTGAATTTCTTCCTGAACTAAATATCATTCCCTTCATTCCCCGAACAGCTGGGGCTGTTGAGCCTGGAGAAGAGAAGGCTCTGGGGAGACCTTCTTGCAGCCTTCAAGTATCTGAAGGGAGCTACAATAGAGCTGGAGAGGGACTCTTTGTCAGGAAGTCTAGTGACAGGACGAGGGGGAATGGTTTTAAATTGGAAGAGGGGAGATTTAGATTAGATATTAGAAAGAAATTCTTTCCTGTGAGGGTGGTGAGACACTGGAACGTTTCCCAGAGAAGCTGGGACTGCCCCATCCCTGGAGGGGTTCAAGGCCAGGCTGGATGGGGCTTGGAGCAACCTGGTCTGGTGGGAGGTGTCCCTGCCCAGGGAAGGGGGGTTGGAACTTGATGATCTTTAAGGTCCCTTCCAACCCTAACCATTCTATGATTCTATGATTTCTATTTCAATTGACAACACTTTGTAGCTACTCCTGTTTTCTACTTCTGGCATAGTTTGATGCTGACTGTACCTCTACTGTGCTACTTCTGAACCACACAGCAAACACTTTCAGCAATGGTACAGGTTTTATAAATCATTTCTACTAAAGTTAGGAGGGGTCTTGTGATCTTTTCAAAGTTAAAGATAACTCTGCACTTCACTGCTGAATCAGTACCATTTCATGATGAACTTTCCTGTATCCGTGTCTGACATAAAATAGAATATGCACTTTGGGGTTGTTTTGCGGTATTTTATTTTTTTTTAATGAGTTGTACTCAGTCATTTTCAATTCGACTTTACTTTGGATATACTGCAATCAAATTAGTCCTGACAAATTAATAAAGATTGGGCCAAAGTTTGGATGTGACACTGTTAAGGAAATCTATCTTGCAAGAAGGAAATTTAACAGCTGCTTCTGGAGGAAGCATCTTTATCACTGAGTCAGAGAGGAACCAACTGCTTAGCATAACCTTAAAGGCAGCTCCTCTGTCACAGGCATCATCATTCAGCTGATGTGTAAAAACCATTTATAAATATTAGCAATCATCTGGCATTTTTCAAAAGAACAGGAAAGTTAATCTTGTTTCCTGACTGAGTTCTGCCTTGCATAATTACATTCTGACTACCTAAGTTCCCCTCCAATTTCAGTTAATTACAGTATTATTCTTACTTCCTGTCCTAAAGTTATTTGTGTAGTAACCATATCCTACTAGAGTGGAAGATGAAGTAAGCTCTGTGAATTATTTTGATTAATGTGTAAAATGTTGTGCTATCACCTCACACAAAAGACACTACAGATTGGATATTATTCCCAACTAAAAAAATGTGTGAAACTTTTCAACAATTATATTAACACTCAGTAGCGCACGTCTCAAGGGATGCTTGTATTACTCAAATAATAGATATAAATCTGTATGTAACTAAAAAATATTAATACAGCCTTTTAGTGAACATAAGCAAATGAAAAATCTTAGATAGCTCTAAAGGGATAAAAAAAACACATACATAATATACATTAAAATATATTCCTCTAGTGCTTGCCTTTTACTTAGTAAAAAAGAGCAAGAGTGGACAATTTTGCCCAACTCATCTGCTAAAGCAGCTACTGCCAGTTCTACACATTGAAAAACTGTTATATTTTCTTGACAATCAGAAGCTTTGGAAGCATAAATAATTGGGAAGTAACTAGAGTACCTTCAGCAGATGAGAGGCACCTGCCCAAATTTGGGTGGGGGGAGGGAGGGGCAAGTAGCTGTACACAAAAATACGGGATTTTGTAGTGCCTGATATAAAAAGAAGACATCCCTTTATTTTTGGTGCAAAGTCTCATTATGTAATTAACAGTAAAACTTCTGCGGGCTTCTATAGGAGAGGGCTTTATCCTTCATCTTTGTCATGCAGTGGTCATGAACCTATCCACCATTAATTTCCTCTCTTAGCCTCACTCCACTCCTCCCAAACTCAGCCTGACTCCATGTCCGTTCCTCCATACCCCCCAATGCCTACTGTTTTCTGTCGCATTCCTCTGCTCCACTCAGACCTCACCACGCTCTCCCCCACATCCAGCAGTGCTTCCATATCCCACCTTTGCCACTGTTACAAAAAGGATTTCATTTAACTCCTCTGAGATGCAAACAGAGAAACAAGTAAATGTGTCCTACAGGCACAAAAAACAAAGCCAAAGAAAAAAGTAATCTTAGAATTATTTCAAAACCAACACTGCAAATGAAGTTCTTCTGGCAGGCAGTAACATTGCAAGAACTGACAATACATGCAGATAAGACATCGTGACATGCTTGAAAAAACAAATAGTTTGAGTAGAAAAACTGAACTATGTGTTTTATCATTCTGTTCTCCTGTCACCACACCTAAATAGTGAAAACACAAACGCAAGTGGGAAGAGAAGGTGGGTGGCAGGGTCTGTGCTCGCCTGACGAGTAATGGTGCCCACCATAACCACAGGGACGGGCCAGGGCAGCTTCCGAGCACCACCTGGTGACTCAGCCTTTAGCTCAATCGGTTTTTCCCAGGGCCTGGCAACTTATTCTCTCCATGTGGGGAGCGGCGCTTGCTATTTCAACATGCTTGCAATGGCTGATCTTCAGGTCATGCTCCAAAGCCTCTTTGGTCTCATATGTGACTGGGAAGAAATTAGTAACTCATTGAAAAAAATTGGGGTTGGACAGTCTGTGTCTTTGAGACAAGGAACTCTGGAAGCTCTTTGTTTTTTTTTTAAGGAGGGAGACTGGATTTCTGCAATTATACGGTTATTAAGTTTTCTAATGTTTACACACAGGCAAAATGGGAATACAAAAACAGGTCTACATAAGCACAATAAACAAAAAAACCTTTCAAGGCTGCTTCCATTCAAAATTACAGGCGCTGCCATTCAAGGGAGCTGGAACATGCTGTGGTGCTGCCTACCAGGAGGATAACCTTGCTTAAAAGAGTTTGGGGGTTTTTTTGTTAAATTTAAAAAAATTAAAAAAATAGAAATCAAGAAACCAAAACCATGTTTCACTCTTGACATGCTTATTTTGGAGCTCCTAAAGGAGCGGGGAGTTCACATAAATGAGTTCATCACCTCCCATGCACTGGGGCAGGCTCCAGCCCTCACGCACCTCTCCGGGGCCCTGCAGGCCATGGGAGATCTTTAGCCCGAGGAAGGAGAGAAAGATCTGGCCAGTAACAACATCTACGTGCTGGAAGGGGCCTCCTTTGCCTCGCTGCTAGTCTGGTGGCAAGACCCTCTTATCCCTCATCAGCAGAGGAAAATCCCTTCCACATTAAGTACAATTACAGGCGAAAATTGGCTGCCAATTTTTGAAAATCTGTCCCTTTAAGTTTTTAAGGGAGCTGGTTTCCTTTTCAATTTTAAATATATCTCACCCATATGGGAATAATACACAATCAAATCCAATATTTTTCCTACTGCTTAGCAGCTAAGTTATTTACTTGACTTTAACAAGACTTTTCTTTCCTTTTCCCAAGTTTGAGAGCAAGCACAAGCTGAGATGAGCTGTGCTGCTGTACGAGCAGGCAGCCGCTTCCAACAATTTATTTGAAAAGAAGCAGATCTGTATGTTAGGTGGGAAAGGGAGAGACTCAGCGTAGGCGGGAGAAAGAGGGGAAAAAGTCAAGGTTTAAATTTTTTTTGTTGTTGTAAATAAGCTGCTTGAAACATGGGAACAGAAAATAGGAAACTTTCAAAGACTCGACACACCTATTTCCTACTGCTGGAAAATAAAGACAGTTCCATAAGCTGCATCTCCCCTAAATTAAGAACAATGCACAAAGGGTGTTAAGGCAGCCACGCAGGCATAATGGTCGTTAAAAAAAATCCACTTGTGTGCTGTGCAAATTTCATGTGCAACCTACATCTGTTCTTAAGACACTAGACTGAAGGCAAAACAGTTTTACTTTGAACCTTTTTTTTGTTTCCCCTCCTAAACTGTAGAAATAAAAATTTAGCACGTTTACTATTTACAACTTCCTTCTCAGAAGACACAGGTAGAACATTCATGCCTTCCAAAATGTAACCTTACACATCTGGCCAGCAAACATCTGGATATTTATCTTCACTCATCATTTCCTTCAGTAAGTCCAAAAACTCAGTTATTTCAGCTGAGATTCAGCCCAAGGGAGTACAAAAAAAAGTTACATCCTTCTTTTGTCCAGGTTTTATAAACTGCTTTTTACCTTTTTCCCTGGGATATCAGTAAGTATAAAAATAAGCAGTCTGGATTCCTTTGACTGTGTTTTTTATTCTGTGGATGTGTACTTCTGTAGCTACAGGGAGCATACATGTGCAATTGTATTTATTACACGGCGATATCTGCAATGTGTGCAAAATACCCTATGTCTTTAAACAGACTGGGGTTTTTTATTCTTACTTTAAGTGTTACGTACACTTAAAGAAGAAACCACTCAAATCACAAGCAAGAATAGGGACTGATTCGTGAATAAACTATATTAATGCCAATTAAACTTCAGATTTGGAACAGTTACAAAACAGGTAATATATCAATTAACTTAAAAAATAATAAAATTAAACTAAAAAAACCCCAAAACTCCACTTGCAGAACTGGAACGGAGGACTGCCTTTAGAATGGAGGCACCAGCCTGAGAACCTCCCTCCTGAGTTTATCCCTTGCTCTGCCACTGTTCTAGCAAAGTCTTTTCATCTGCCTATATTGTCCTTCCCCCGTTTTACAGAAGGGCATAATGAAGCTCATCTCTGCAAAATACTTTATTATTTATTTATTTTTACATTTATTCTTTTTCATATTTTAACTATCAAAAAACTCCACAGCAATCTAAGACACTCAAATGTTATTACCAAAGATAGATATTTAGCAAAGGAAAATGTAAAATCCTTTCTGAATCTAATTATGAGTTTAGTGTTTCTTATTATTCCGTAATGTAAAGGCACTGCTGACTTGTTCCAAATCACCATCCTGGTATCCAAACTGAAATTGCTTAGGAAAACATTTTGGAGAAGAGATAAAGAATTCAAACTATGCAATGAGGTTTTCTGAAGTCTGTTGTTTACCTGAGGTTACACTCCCTCCTTTGTTCTTTCTTTCAACCATCTTCACTCTTTCCAACTTAACTCTGCTTGAAGTGCTCTAACAAGAGAGGTTAAATTAAAAATCATACCCCTATCTAAAGACCAAAGAGACAAAATGAACATTAAAGCTTCTTAAAAGTCTGTCATTTAGTATTAATTCATTTTAGATGAGTACTGTGGGCATTTTGCACATTGCCATTTGTCCCATAGGAATGCTGCAAAGCATTCATGATTCTCATTCTTTTTACCCAATATGTTACAAGGAAAGCTGCTAATGGTACACCAAACTCATATACTTAACTGCATTTCTCCATAATACTTTCAGATTTATTTCTCAACTTTAAATAAATAAAAAAAAAAAAAACCAAAATCAAAAACAAAAACAAACCAACCAAACAAACAAAAAAAACCCCAACACATACTTAGGTACCAAAACAACATCAATAATTTAAAAATTAAAATTTCACGTAAGAATGAATGGATAAGAGAGATCAGGAGAAAAAAGTCACGAACAGTGGGAAAGACTTCAGAGTTGGCTTTGACAGGTTTGCTCATTCCTACCTCACATCACTTCTGGGCAACAAACAACTCGGAAATAGTTCCTTTTTAGTCCCTTTTAGCCATCCAAATAAGTAGCCAAGAGGCCAACATCTAGTCCTGAAATCCAAGCACTTTGCAGAATCTAACTATGAATAAAGTAAGAACAGCTGAGTTATTCCTATTTGGGATATCTGTCTTTCACGCAGATTTATAAAGGAGAACGATGAAGATATTTTCTTGCAAGAGGATGTTCATGTTCTGTTTAGAGCACGTCTTCACTTTTAAGACTTAATACTAATTTTACTTTTAAGATATTTAACCTTGCTGAATTTATTGGGGCTTGAAAATCATTGATTCTTGAGAAAAACTGATTGAGAAATATTGCAGGTTACTTAAATATCCTTGGTTTAAAAAAGGAAAAAAATGCCAAAGAAGATTTACTGATTATTTTAGCTATTAAAAAGAGAAATAAAGGGGAAAACAAACAAACAAACAAACAAACAAAAAACAACAAAAAACCCTGGTTGGTAATTTTAATTAAGTTACACCTTCCAGCAGCATGCCATCAATTTAGATAGAGTGTGATGCGGAAAAGATGGCCCTTCCTACACTCAAAAAGCATTTTTGGCATTTTCAATACTTTAATTAAGGCAATAAAGATGCATTGAAGGAAACATACATGCAAAGAACATTGTCCAGATACAATAATGTTTCATCTGCTCCACACACAGTTTAAATGTTAATTGCCAATCTTGAAATGTATAATAAAATATTTTAAACGATAATGGCCTCACTAGATTTTTAGCAAGCAAGGAAAACTATTACAGACATCCAGCTTCTAGAAATCTGAGTAATATCCTGAAAGGAACAGCTTGCCATTTGGGGGTTGGGGTGGAATGCAATTTAGTCTGCTTTAAAAACTCATGTTAAATTTCTTACTCAGAGGAAAAAAAAAAAAAATAAAATAACAGTACGCTTTTCAAATTTGCAAATAATCATCCACCTATTCTTTGAAAGGAGCTCACATCCGTCAGTAAAACTGAGGGCACAATTAACAATGAATTATTTTTTTTTTCTTTTAACTAATTCTAAATTGATTGATTGAAAACACTTGGAAATATTTCAAACTGTGACATAAACTGATACTAAATACAATAAAAACCCCCCTTCTCTCTATGCATAAAATACACATATTGATGGAAACGCACTGGAAAACTATTTAAATAACAGAAAAATTTGCATCAGGAGCACATGTCCTTGGCAGAAATGCAAATAACAATGATATTTCCGATACATCCTTGGTCCTAGTACTCCAGAAATGGGAGTTTTTAGCAATGTCCCACTGAGGAACATAAGTGCAAGTCCAAGCCCTTCAGAGTAGCCCATCTCTGAGGAGGAGAGCAGGGTCCATATCCCTGTACCACCTCCCCAGCCAGAGAACCACAAACGTGCCCCAGGATCCACCTTACCTTTCCCTGCAGGTAGACTGTGAAGGTGCTCCAAAGCTAAATTCTGCACAGTTTGAAAAGTGTTTGAAGAGAAATTTCAAAAGAGATACTGAAATTGCTAAGCACTGTAGATCTCTAGAGTGCCTGCTAGCTAAAGTACAGCTTCAGAACAGGGATGCAGAGAGATAGCGTTCTGTGCATTTCTTTCGCCATGCTAAAACTATAGGGACTGACAAACAGAGCAATAATGACCAGGCAATTACTACTAGCACAGCAGGAGAAAAACAACTTCTTTTCCTAACAGAAAAAGCACAAGCATCTCACTGGGCCATCTGTTTTAACAATGCCTTTTATTTCTCTAGGCCTCTGCTTCTACTTTAAAACTTAGTGACAAGAAATAGTTACCACCGCTGCTGTTTGATGAATTATATGACGTGCTGCTTTTACTCTAAATCTAATTCCTTACAATCATATCACAAATTAAAAACTGTTGTTACATTTGGTACCTTTTATTGCTGCCCTGCTGATTTCAATAGATTGGCAAAACAGAAAGGACATTAAAATGAACCTTGCCTCTCTTCAAACATCCTTCCAGTCCCAGAAAAAGCCCCCCAGCAAGACACCATGAGAAGCTGCTACGTCAGAAACAGAGAGCCGGGGTCTCCAAAGTCATTGCAATGGGTTTAGGAAAGAAATATATGTTTCAAATGAGCCTGGATCTAGTGATTTGGGTGCAACTTACTTAGGAAATAGACATTAGCAACCATTTTTCCATTTCTCTCTACTTTAGTAAGAAGCCTTTAGCTGAAGTAAGTAACAAGGCTTAAAATTAGATCAAGGCAAACAAGAACATATATTCTCAGGTGGGTTTTCACTTACCAGAAATTTAAGTTTCTAGCACAAGATGTATATTCAAAGTTGAAGGCAGAAAATGAAAAGGAAGAGAAGACAGACATAGTTGGAGTACTTTCTTCAAACAAGTAGTTGAACTTCCAAACATACAGTCTTTCTCTCTGCAGCTTATGAAGTCACCTGATTGAAGGTGGTTCTAATACATTTAAGAGGTCAAACAGTGTATATAACTATTTCAAACTCTTTTTTTCAGGTAAAACCCCATAAAAAAATAAAATCTTCGAACTATTGCAGTACTAGTTTCTCCTCTCCCACACTCACTAACTGCAAAAAGGTTCGCTTGGATAATTCTCATTTTGCTGTATGTTCTATAACACCTTAAGAAGTACAAGAGTTATGCATCATTTCATTGGTTTTCAGCAGCACACTTGGAAAAGCGTGTCAAATGAACTGTTTCTCTGCACAGTGAGTTAGATGCTTTCACAATCGTGTCTCCACTCAGACTAAAAAGGAATTATTTTTTTCCCCCCGTTTAAAATGCAACACGCACAGACTATAGGGCAGCACTAGCCAAGGATACAAATGCATGAAGAACACTAGCTTTTTGAATGGTCAACCCATACTAATTTCTAACAAACTTTCTTTTCCCCACTTCATCCCATAAAATACTGTTTTAACCTGGTCATGTGCAATGACACTTCTGTTGGGTCAGTTTAATAGTCAGGATGAAACACAACAGCCACGTGTGCAACGTATCGCTTTCTTCATCAGAACCTCTCCTTTAATCTACACACTGTGTACATTTCCCAGAGATCTCAGAAGAGAGACATTTCACAAATGACTTTTGAATTTAATTTTAAGCTTCAAAAAGTTTAGTTGTTACCACTTTAAAGAAAAATTTAGATAAAAAGTAACAGAGATACATATATATATATATATATATATCCCCCCGCCCCCCCCATGGCTTCGGATATTTACTACTTTTACATTTTCTCATGGTTTATTGTAAAAGCATGTTACAAACTGGCTTTTGTGCAAGCAGTTCCGGAGGCTTTTCCCCAATTTGTGCACTCTGGGACAATCAAGGCACTGCAGATAGGAAAAAGATGAGATTCTACCCTCCAGACATAAGTACCCCTAGTTAATGTATGTCTATATAGAGAGCCTCCAGACGGACAATGTAATATGTAAATCCTCAAAGCAGGATCTGAGCGATATTTGAGGAGTATTAACCTTGTGCTGGCCGCTTTCCCAACCATAAGAAAAGACAACTAACAAGGAAAATGGAAGAATATGGTTTCTTTTTCATTCTGTACTGGGGAGCTTGCCAGATCTCTTCGCAGTGGGAGTTTGAGAAAACATAAACAGTGCTGAAAGGAGACGGAATTACTACCTGAATTTTTGGTACAAAAATGTGTCGTAATAATGTCAGCTCATACTTTCATGAATATTTAAATATTCATGATATTTAAAAGACACATTGTCTCTCATCAAAAAATTTTTTAAAAAGATTGCCTTTATACTTACATTAAGGCCTAATTCATGACAACCACAGAGATCCATCTGTCCCAGTATCTTGTGGCAAAGAAACAGAACTACCAGATATTTACAGAAAACCTACAAGAGTCACAGCAAACATATAGTGACCTTTCTCCAGATATCCTTCCATTATCCCAAGATAATTCCCTTATGTCTTTTCGGATTAGATATTGAACCCAGACCACGGAGTTTGGTTCTTTGCCTATAGCAGTGGGTCGTATCCTACCCTCTGTTACATCATATTCCCACTCCAGAGCACATCCTACAGCAGTTCCAAACAGCCAAAAACCTACAGCTGATCACTTTGCCTGCTGTCCTATCTGTTGCTGGATTTGTTATTACCATCATTCTTAATAATCTCTGCTATATCACATATTTAGAAAATCTATTTACCTGTAAATCTTTTTTCGATATTCAGAAATTAAAATTAAGTAAAAACTCTTTAGTGGATTTCCTCTTATTCCCATCTTCCAAACTCTTCAGGTTACAGAGATTTTCCAGACAGTCTGTTATTATCTCACAGCTTCTAAAGAAAAACAAGGGGCTTGTGATACCTGTGTGTGCCACAATAAATTTAAACAGACTAAATGAGTCAACCTCACCTTGTCTCAGGACATTATTCTCGCTGGTATACAAGAAATCAGTCTTTCAAACAACAGGAACTTATTATGAACAAAACCAACCTGAAAACAATACAAGCAGGCCCCTATAATTTTATGGAACCCTAGACCACTACACATCAGGAAGCCTTAGTGTGGCTGGGTAGTTTTCAGGTAAATTTTTTCAACAAAAATATACATTTAAGTGCCAGAAGGAACAGCAACATTTTGGTTTGCTAAGATTGACTACAAATTCAGTGTCCACTCAAAACAGGAAATGACAAATGTAAAGGAGCACCTCTAATTTTTGAAAAGTAAGAGAAAGGTAAAAGATACAAAAACAAGCATATAGAAATAACAAATGATGTAGTTTATTTACAGTGGAGTTGGAAGGTAGGGAATGAATCATAATCACATGAACTCTATCTATTTTCAGTTCATGTTATGCTGTCTGCAGGTATTAGGATAGAATCAATCAGAAGACAGAACAGAAAATATGACAACCAGCTATTGCTTTTGCTATTTTTGTAAGGCAAGCAGAGTCAGCATTTTAATATCCTGCTTTCCCAAGCCTGTTTAAAATATAAGAAAAAACAACTGCCAGAATGGCAAAAAATGTTTTCTCTAAAATTCTCAAGAAGAGAATATTTCCCTCTTAATCACTGGGTATCAATTCCCTTTGCAATCAACACAAGCTGTGACAAGAAAAAGAGCAGAGCTTCATCTAGTCACTTGACAGTTCCCAAAGTTTTCTGTCTTTCACTAGGGTGGAATCAAATCTGTTTCATGCTGCATAATCAATATTGTAAGTAATTTCTAGTCAGGTAAACAGTGGCATTTTTCCACATGCGTGGTCAAGTCTAAAAAAACACCATCACCCAGCCTTCCCCCAGCCCTCCAAATGGAGCTTTTGCCATGTAAAAGAGCATTGGCATTTGCTATATTTCTTGGGGAACACAGATTTCCCTGAACTAAAACCTTGTGTCTCTGACCATGTTTCCAATAACAAAAGTCAGACATCATTTTATTATAACGAATTTCCCATAAATCTGATATCCTTTAAATCCAAAATCATTTCAATACACTATCAATTCTTAATATAAAATCTACTTAACAAGTCTGTTCTAATATACTGACTTCAGACAAGTACATTATAAAATGTAGACGAGAGGACCACTTCAAAGTCAGGAATGAGTCAGATAACTAAAGATAGCATGATCATATGATTCCAATACACCCTCTAAAAATGAGTGGGAAATGTAGATGCCGAAGAGACTTTGAGCCCCTCTGTCTTTTCTTTTAACAAGCTTGCAAGGTCAAACTTGCCTTCTCATTCAACAGTGAACATAGTGTTGCTATGTCAACATAGGTGTTGAAAGTTATAATGGATTAGGATTATTATTGCAGGCTATGAATTTAATTAGCAGAAAGAACAGAACTAGGTTTTACTCTTGCCCATCCTAGTCACTTTAATGGCATGAACCTTGAGACAGTACCTGCCCTGATTTACCCACTCTTAGATCCTTCGAATCATAGAATGGTTAGAGTTGGAAAGGACCTTAAAGATCATGGAGTTCCAAACTCCTTGCCATGGGCAGGGACACCTCTCACTAGACCAGGTTGCTCAAAGCCCTCCCTGTGCACTGCTGACTCAGAAAAACCTCTCCACTCCCTCTGAAGTCTCCTGTTCTCCCACAGATTCTGTGCTAGCAAATCTGGCTTATGTTGCTTTTGCCCTTGACCACGGGCTAAACTGATCCCACAACTACTGAACTGAGCTGGTTTAAGAGAAAAACCCAACATAACTCTGATTTTTAACAAGGACTGTTTCAGTGTTCTTACACACAGAGTCTCTGTGTAGGAGGGCTTTTGTCAGCACTGAAAGGGTGGTGAACTGCAGCAGGGTGTAGGACAACACAACCAGAAACTTCTAAAGTCAGAAATTGTTCCATGGAGCTGTAACAAAAGATGCTTACTGGGAGAAGAGGTAGAAGCAATGTAAGTCATGGCTGAGAGAACCACCTTTTTTAAAAATTCTGTGAAACGAGAGATGAAAAGTTCACAAAGTTTCCAATTATTGGAAATCTTAGAAAGAAAACCTCCTAAACATCCTCAGTGGAGACATTTTGCCACAGATCCGAGGCATGGTCTCTTGAGGGACAAAGCTGAAGAGAGTTTTCAGGGTTTCTCCTTTGTCCTCTGACCCTACGGAACCTGGCCTTGGACAAGAGGTCAGTCCTGCAGGGTGGGAGAATCCAAGAAGCTCAGAGTCTATTGTTCCAGAACACGCCTGGTGTAGTAGAAGGCTTATTTCTCATCCACCGTAAATAAAAGCGGAGTTATTAAGAGACACATCGCTAACTCAAAATTTTACGTAGCAGCTGGGGAATCTGTCCATGGTATAAACTTATCAGTTGACGTCTATTTTACGAACTCAAACCATCAGCTCATATTGGCTCAGCCTTGGGCTGACAGGGACCGTGTCACGTATCCCCCAGGACAATGGGGGTGAGTGGCTGACACGGGCTGGGCCACTGCGGCCCTGACAGAACAATGCAGCTGCTGAAGGAAACCGCCTTCTCCCAGGTTGTCCGAGGGGAGGGACACTTGAAGCAATGGAAATTCCCCAGCAGTAAAGGAGAACAAAAGAAGAGGTGTTGGAAGCTGTCGTTAAAAAGAGAAAAAAAAAAAAAAAAAAAAANAAAAAAAAAAAAGAAAGAGACAGGCTCTCCAAACCTGCTGGCTGACAGATTTGGACAGCTTCTTCCAGGGCCTGAGAGAGGAGAGAAGGGTCCGCTGGCTGACAGAAACCCACACTTCTCTGCAGGACACAACCCCCCCCAGACACAAAACAACTCCTTTACACAGATGGACCAGAGTTTTACACTATCGTACATTGAGACATGAGAGTACAGCCATTGCCGAGGGTCCTGCTCACACCAAGGGGGTGCTTTTGGGCCTGGCAGAGCCCCCCATGAGCTGCCGTCCCACAGCCAGCACCTGGGCTCCACACAAGTCCTCCCTCTCTTGTTTTCACACGGGTCTGGAGGTCTCTAGATTTCCTCCCCTGATTAAAAGGTGTGGCAGCTGAAGAAATTAGTTTACAGAGCCTCCAAATTCCTTACTGCCTTTGTCATGCGTCTGCAAAGAGGAGGATCTGCGAGGCCAGGGCTGCGCCGCACCAGGGCTAGGGCTCAGCACCCCACGAGACCCCCAAAAACCCCCTTTCCAGCAGGAAAAACTAATGCTATGAGGACTCTGCACCTGGAGAGGAAACTTGAGGAGTAGTCCATATACACTAGATTAAAATAGCTGGTAAAATCCCTCAAACCCACAGATACCCTTCCCTGGGACTAAAAAAAAAAAAAAGAAAAAAAAATAAACATTAAAATAAACGCTGTGATTTTACAGCTTACTTTTCTTAGTTGTACAGCCATAATGGGTAGTTTTACTGAAACAAAGGGAAAAGTTACATTGACTTATAAATTCGTTAAAATGCCAGGAGAAAAAGCAGTGGATAACTAATTACTTCCATTGACTGCCATGCCTTTTGGATCAGGCCCAGAAGAATGCTGGAAGAAGTGGTGAAACATTTTATTTTCTAACTTTTTAGTGGCTACTGCAAACAATGGAAAATACAAGCACATACTTAGAATAACTCTATCCTTTGCAAAATGAGATCACACCTAAAAATACTTCCTCTTGTTGCTGTATAACTTCAGTTTATGATAATAGCTATTACACACATATAGTGAAGAGGAAAAAATAGCTTCCCAAGTGCTGGGTAGAAACTTGATATTGTATGGTAGAGTTTCTGCGACAGAAAAACTTTAAAATCTGTAATGATTCAGGCTATTTGTTCAACTAGCAGAATGGACAACACAGTTATTGCGTGGACAACATGCAATAGGGTAGTAAAAAGTCAGGGGTTTGAGTTACCGAATTATTGTTTGGAGACAGAAAAATCTATCTGCTGATGATAATTTTTTGTATCAAAATTATATCAAGTATCAAGAAACAACTGTGAAATGTATCTGAATTTTAGTTTTCCAGTTTGAAACAATTAGTGCTATTATTTACATCCCTACACATAAGGCCACACAGCTTGAACTTCCTGGGATATACATGTGCTATTAATTTTTAACTTTGCTCTAGGATCCAAGCCTGATTCACCAGGCCCTGTCACTTTCTAGTGCAAGGGTGTGTTTTGTCCACTCATACCAGAGACTGTCCCAATGCCCTAGCTTCTCAGAGTGCAAAGGTATTTGTCAGGAGTTTATGTTTTACTTGTTAAAACCATCTCCTACACTTAAATTTCCTTAGCAACTTCTGAAGCCACCGACTTTCGCAGCTGTGTTGCTGTGCTACGGATTTCATCATTGCTTGACCAGACAGAATAGTGTCGGTAAAGCTAAAACCTCCTTTTAGAGTGATTTTCTACAACGTTGGATCATTTCCCTGCTGAGTAGCACAGAACTAACAGTGAACAATATCTCTGTAACCTGAAGAAGAGTAAATTAACGTTTACAGAATTGCTGTGTGCTGACCTGAAGACAAGAGTAGTGTTTTCTTACGTGGTTCCCTCAACTCCATTATGTAAAGAGAGAATTGGTTTGGATTTTAATTCTAAAACAGCTAGCAAGATTCATTTCAAAGTGTGCAATCCCCTCAAATTATAGAAAAACAGCCAAGAGTAAATGCAAAGTTGCTGCAGGAACAGACATAAGTGCAATTGCTTTAGGGAGCACGGAGCTGACCCTGCTCTCTTCTCTGCCAGTGGGAATTTTAGCCCTGACTCCAGGGAAAGCACAGCCAGACTAGTGATTTTTCTAACGCTTGAAGACAATTATTTTTATTTTAAAATGCAGGAGTAGCCTCCCGCTCTGGTCCCGTTCTCAGCCTGAGGCTGTAGCCCTGCCAGCACTGTTAATGTCATTGTTTGTGAAGTGTATTCCCAGTCTCCCGTACACCCACGCAGGGCTCCCAGCTCCTGGCTGTGATGTCCCCCCCGCCGCATTGTTCCAGCTCCCCCCCGCTTCCTCGCCTCCTACCCCGTCCCCCTCCACCATTGTTGTCCCCTTGTACCCACCCTGCATTGTTCTCACCCCCGCCTGCCATCCCCACCGGGAAGGGACCCTTCCTCCCTCCCGCTCCCCACAGCAGCTCAGGCTCTTTTCTTACCTACTTCCATATATTCCACTGACCTATTGGCATCAAAACCTTTTCCGTATCCAAAGGCGTATTACATAAACTATCGTTACTAAATCCCACAGCTTTTAGGAGCTGTGGGTGCTCTGCCTCAAGAAGATCGGTCCAAACTCTCTTAAACAGCAAGAATATCCTTGATTCATTGCTACGGACTTTAGATCAGACCCAATATTTGGATTGATAGAAGGTGTTACTGCATTTTCAGACAGGGTATAAAAGGCTAGAGCAAAATTATGTTGTCACTATGGAACAGCAATATGTAATGAGACTGATCCATAGGGATTGATATGATTACATCTTTGCGATATAGATGTACAGAAATGACTGGCATGATTTACACGGACTCCATCTTTACAATAAATAACAGTTAAATCCTTTCCAAGCTGTGCCTTTTCTCTTTCAAGTATAAAAGCAAACAGGGTTAAAAACTGACTTCTAAATAAAAACAAGGCAAGGCACACACGTAGTCAAGTGTTAATTGCAGACAGGATTTCTAAAATACCTTATTCATGCATGTATATCTCCACACATATATAAGCATAGAGACATTTTTATTCATTTATGAATTAAACAATGACTGAATGTTTAGCAAGACTTTTAAAACCACACAGAAACAGATGAAGTTAGCCAGCTGCCTTGTCATTATTTTGGCCACCTTGCTTTTTTACTGCTCTCCATTTTGTACATCCACAAGCCCCTTTCAAAGCAGTTATCCATACAATGCTGTGTTTTTCATGCAGGTATGGGAATTCTAACCCTAAATTTTTAGGCTTTTCCTATTTTTTCCTGTGATATTTCATTTTTGCTGTGGTCCTGCTTTCTAAAGGATGCTCCCTCTTCTGTTTCTTATATAGTGTATGATGTATAAAGTAAAAGCGAGTCTTTGCTAATCCTTCAGAAGAAGAGCAAATATATATGCTTACAGTAGTTTATGTATAGAAACAAAACCAAGTACCTTATTTTATGAACAAATAAATAATATATTTTGTGTATTTTATATTAAAAACTCATTAATACTTACCATGGCTCATGCGATGAAAGCAGTAGTATGCAAAGTCAACTCCCAGGAGTGTCAAGTACCACGTCCATGGCGAGTCCCAGGGCAGTTCAAACAGTCTGTAGTTATTCCATACATAGATATAACTAATTAATTCAATGCTTCTAAACAAAACACTGAAAAAAGAGATTAAAAAAAAAAATATCAGTAATTTTGTCAGCTTTCATTGCAGAATCTTTTTAATACATGTTTACCATTTATTGGACAAGAGTCTTTTTGTAGCACATAAAACCAGCCTCCGAGTTCTGCAGCCTCTGTCAGGTAATATACTATTGACTTCAGTGGAACCTTTGCTTAAGGTCTATGAGGTTTCTAAAACCAACCCTCACCCATGTTATGGTGCCTAACGAGGCACACTCAAAGGCGTTCCTGTGCTCTGCAGGTGCTATGGTGGTCCTCTTCTCCCAAATCCAGATGAAACCTATCCTTGCTAACTCACAAGTCAGAAACAACTGAAGCATAGCAACAACTATTCTCAGACGCTAAGGTATGGTACTAAAATACCTTGGCTATTTCCATTGTAAGAAAGGGCATGGAAGGTGAGAGGACTTTTGGGAACAGTGAGACATTCCATCTGCTCAGCATAACACTTTAATTTAAAAGAGGATAAATTCAGCAAGAAGAAACAAAGTCCAGCACTGCTGAAAAAAAAAGGGAAAAGGCAATTGGTATAGAAAAACTGCAGAAGAAAGAAAGAAGCTCTGGGATGGGTAGGCCAGACCCAGTGGTAACTCCCCACAGCTGTTTACATTAATACAATTTTGGGTTGCTGCAGTCACACCCTTTCCTCAGTGCCCCACCCACCACCTTCCCACCTCATTTCACCCATTTGGAGGCAGAGCTGTCTCCAAACAAATTGATTTGTTTATTCTGGGTGAGTTTTTGGACAGATGGGGAAGCCTTCACCCCAACATGAGAGAGATCACAGAATCATGGAATTGTCAGAGTTGGAAGGGACCTCTGGAGATCATCTCGTCCAACTCCCCTGCTAAAGCAGGATTGCCCAGAGCAGATCACTCAGGATAGCATCCAGGAAGGGCTTGAAGGTCTCCAGAGAAGGGGACTCCAGCTCTCTCAGCCTTTCCTTGTGGGCTCTGGTACAGCCCAGGTAACAACTGACTAAGGTAGCTGAGAAATGGTGCCACAGCTGGCGACTGATGTATATTTAAACAGGCGTATTTAAACAGGAGAGCAGCCCACAGCATGGTTTGCAGTAGCACATGCCCTCCTGCTATCCTCCTTTGCTGTGTTTTTAAAAATGTTTTATGGGACTGTGGTGAACTGAACTGCGGCAGCCTCTGAAAACAGTAAGTAGGAAAAAAGTAGGGGAAAAATACAAATTGCAAGTCACACATATCCTTTTTTATATATCAATGCATTAAGTGCACTTCAGTTAAGGGCCCAAGAGTCAGAAACAAGTTTTACATTAGCACCATCATCTACACACAGAAAAACATAATCTAGTTCTCAGATCTCCTGCTGGTTTTTGTTGTTTGGTGGTGGGGGTTTTTGAGGGCACTGTGGAGGAATTATCAGCAGAACAACATCTTTGTGTGAAGTCGTGCAAGATTTCAGAAATCTATAAATCCTGTTCGTGGTTGGTGGAAGACTGAGGGATTCCAATTCAGGGAACTTTAAATGTAGATGGCATAACTTCAAGACGCTACTTGAACAGGGGTGGTAACAAACTGCACAAAGGTGTCACCACCTTGTGAACCTCAGCTGACAGACTGCCACAGACAACACCTCTCTCTGACTTTAGTCTCACCTAGAACTTCACCTTACATTGAAAACAGCGAAAAGAGTCTCCATACACCTCTGTCCACATCTGTTCCTTCTTGTCTCATTGCCACTTCTTCCCTTATTTCCCCCTCATTCCTCCCCACCTTTTCAGCTAGATTATTTTTTATATTGTTTACAGCATAGCCCCCAAAATATTTGAATCTGCAAAACTGAAAAAGGAAGTATTATGCTCCTCCTCTAAAGCCTTGTTTCACACACCTGGAAAACATCCCAGAAAACAGTGTGGCTGTGCCCTGTCCTCTTGGATCACTGCAGAGAGTCATAGACTCATAGAATGGTTTAGGTTGGAAGGAACCTTAAAGATCATCAAGTTCCATGCTGTGGGCAGGGACACCTCCCACTGGACCAGGTTGCTCAAAACCTCGTCCAGCCTGGCCTTGAACACCTCCAGGGATGTGAAACAGGAAGGAACCTCAGCAAACACGGCTGTTTCAGCTCCACACCCCATGACCGACCTTTATAGTCACTGCCACATTTTTGCAGAGACATCCATTCAGAGCTTTTATACTTCTGGCACTAGCACCTCTTTCCCTAACGGTGTTTTGAAGAAGGCTAGAGGGAAACATCTCAAGCCTCTATGCTGCTAGTTTCTGTGTTAACGAGGAAAAAAAGTCAGCTAAAAATCCCAAACTCCCAATACTAGCCTGAGAGCAGAGTAGTATCACATCCACGCTTTTCTCCTGTGAAGTCGAAACATTACAAGGAGTTGTTGCTCCAGAAGAAGAAAACTAATAACTTTTCCACAGCCTCATCTTACCTGCAACTCATTCCTACCTTTACTGCCATCATCCCAGTTTTTCTTTTGGATAAAACCAAAACACAACAAGCCTCATGAAGTTTCATTTCAGCAGCTGGCAGATGAAGAATTTCTCTTCACTAGCAATGACAGGTGTATCTACCACTTCAAAAAATAACTTCGCTATGCCCAGAAGTTGGACCATACACACCTGGAACATGTTTAATTTTCATAAGAACTGTGTTCTATAAATATTTTTAAAGAAGATTATATGTGTCCAACCAGATTTTTGCAATTCACCTCATGAGGCATCTGTGAAGTTCAGTATAAATTCTCAATCCCTTTCACAACAGGTCAGAAGGGAGCTGATATTATTCAAACACCAAGAAATGGGCATTTCTTAACATCTTTTCAATGACCAGGAAATTTAAAACACCTCTTGCAACACAGAGTATCAGTTATTATTAGGTACTGTTTTCTTACTTTATTCTTTTGCTTTTATTAACATATAATGCCTTTGCAGTACATCCAAAGATATGTGAACTGGTACCTTTCCTCCATTTTTGATCAGCTTTTGGTATTTCGCCCTTGAGTCCTCTTTTTTTTTCTTTCCACAGGCTGAGGCCAAGGTGTAAAACTTGAGCTAACCCTGCAATGCATTTTCTTGTATATGTAATTTGCTGTACATTCCTTCCTTCATGCTTGAATCACAACTCTACAGCACATGTATACTAGCTGATTACTGTAATTAATTAAGAGTAATCCATCATATCACTATACAATGCTGGAGAAAGAAGAGTTGCTTAGCTAAGTATTTCTTAAAAATTTACAGTGTGATAGATGGGAAAGTCCAGAGCTTGCATTCAATTATGATTCTGAAAGTTCACATGGAGTTTTAAAGGTTTATACTGCCCATTTTTTTCTCCCTCAAGCTTGATTTTCACTTCTTGAAAATACTGAAGAGAACTTAAGAAAACTTTTTCCTCATTTAAATGTTAGGTTTTAACCATAAATATGACAGAAGTGGATAGGTAAGACTTTTGTCATCTAGTCCAATCCTCTGCATAAGGAGTAATAAATCCTAGAACAGAGAGACTGTATAGAAAATGTTATTATATACATTGCATAGATTTATTTTCTTGGATTTTGAGCATTTCTGCTGAAAATTTTCTTATTATGTGCAAAGTATGCACTTAAGCAACCGTTTTGACTTTGAGACACAGTTCTCTTCTCCTCGTTTCTAAAGTTCATGCACACTTTATTCAAAGGTGATAATATTTGTCTTAATAAACCATTTCCCTCCTTCTCCTTCCACTGGGTCAGATTATCACTTCCTCTAATTAAAAAAGTCCAAGAAGGAAATTCTGGGAGATGAACTCTCCATGTGGAAATGAAGATCTACTTATGGCAGATCCCAGTGGGATAATGAAGGAGGGAAAAGGTGGAGAAAATTCAATTGGAAGAAAATAAGGCAATTGCCCATTTCAAAGGACACAAGGTCCTGTTTTGCTTCCTCCGACACACACCAACCTCAGAGACTCAAAACCTACATTTCACCATGCCTGGGACAGTCACCAAAAGGGAAAAAGGTCAGAAACAGTAGCTGTTGTCTCTCTTCTGAGCATGAAGGAAGATTTGTGTATCAAAAGCAAAAAACCCAAGGAAATAGCCTCGGCTCTTGCCTTTATTGCAGCCACCACCTCATGTCACACTGGGAACCGACCCGGAGCCCCTGAGCTAAAAACACAGCTCTACAGCTGGACCTACAAAAGCTTGACTCCCAGTGGCTCTCACTGACTCGCATCCCTGGAGGTCAGACACAGAGGGAAACACGTTAAGACACCCTGGTCACAGGGTTATATTATCATTAAAAATAGTGAGATATTACTAATACAGTTTCCCTGGGTTAAATAAATTCTGTTTTCCTAGCCTGCTTCAAACTGCTTGAATGTACAGTTTCAAAATGTTGAACAAAGGCAGTTTCTCCTCAATAATTTGAAATTATTCAGACCATATATGTAACAGCAGGATACAGGAATAATTAAATGCTCTGTAAGCTTTTGTTTCAGAGTGGAAAGCACAAGGATTTCCATTTCCAAGGATACTCATGGAGCTTTCTTTTCCAGATGAAAAACTGGCTCCAGTCACAACTGAAGTAAACATTTTGATAACATGATTTCGGTAAAGAGGAGAAGGGGGGAGGAGGTAGAGGAGCCTTGAGAAAAGGTCCATTTGCAAAACAAAGCAAACCTCCTGCAACTGAAATCTCCCTTTATTTCCTGTACAGGTGCCAGGTCTTAAACAGACACCCAATTTATTACCTTGTCAGCTGACTTATTAGGGTTGACACAAATCGAGCTGAAATATGCCTGACATACTGCAGTCAAGGCTTTTTTCATGCTTTAACACAAAGCCAAACTTTCCACAAGGTGGAGGGAAAGGGAGAGGGAGCTGTGGGAGTTCTATTCCCTGTTTTCTATCATCAAGATGAATATGATCCTCTCCCATTCTTAATATGCAAAACCAGTCATGAAATAACCCAAAGCTAAAAAATAATTCACCAAAATGATACAGCTGGGAAATTATTATCAGGCTCTGGAAAGCCCTTGATTGCAGGAAATAGCACCTACATTTTGAGAAAACGTTCCCACCAGACACAAAAGCCAAATCAAAGTCTCTCCTCTTCCTCAGCATGGCTCTCCTTTCAAGCATTTTAGCCTAAAAAACTGCAAATCACAAGTTTTCCTCAAGGAGAAAAAAACCCACCAAACTCAAAATAAAGTAAAATGGAGGTGAGTTTGGAATTCTTCCTGGCTGTATTGTACACAGTACTGCAGAACATTTTGTCTGACAGAGGTGACTTTGTCTTACCCAAACTGATTCCTGTGGCACTTCAATTTTTATCCCTTAATTTAGGACATTAATATTCTTTTCCAGTAGTGGGTGGAATAAAACGTGAAAGAAAGGAAGAGAACAAAAGTCAGTGTTACACTACTTTATTATTAAGGCCAAGCCCTGTCTCCATAATTCAAGTCACTTGTTTATCTTTGCTCTTCCATATATAAATAAGCAATCAATTAAAAATCTAGCACAAATCAAATATTTTCATGAGAAGTTCCACGGCCTTTAGTGATATAATCCATAGTAGTAACACATTTTGCCCTAAGTATGCAAGGTCTTCTGGTAAATTTAGTTGCACGTGCTCTTTAAGAGATTACAAAAAGTTTAAAAGCTTTAGTACAGCTGAGCTTCTGGCACTGTATCTTACTCTTCCTCCTGTATGAGAATGGAAGTTAAGATTTCTTTTGACTTATTTATATCTGCCCAGCACACTGGGAAGTAAATTCTGCTCTAGTAAATTCAGTGAACGCAACACTGGGAGATTGCAGAATGCAGTCTCCCGTGAGACAACAGACCTGACTTTTCAGTATTTGTGTAAATAGCACCCTGCCAGTGTAATCCACATGGTTACTTAGTACCTTTTTCCAATAGAGGGTCTGACTTTGATCTCTCCTGTTTGATTTTTCCACTGAGGTCAGCAAATTTGCATTACATTTTAGTTAGATTAGGAACAAGCCTATAATATTCTCAAAGGTCACAAGTAAACAGAAGTAATGAGGAAAGAGAAAAGGGTGTTATATTCAACTCATGTTAGTTCTGAGTTTATCTAGCATAAAGGAACTGGTAGCAGATTGTCTATAAGAATATAATTGTCTATAAGAATATAATGAAGTAACTTCAATGAGACACTGCAGCACATGAGATCACAAAATGAGGAAAAAATATTTACATGAGAATTTCTATTGAACCGCCTTTATCATACTTCTGAACTTCAAAAACAGTAGGTTGGTTTTTGTCCGAGATACACACAGTGGTGAAAGTCTACTCTTTTCTGATGTGTAACGCTGATTTACAGAATCATTAAGTGACTTTTTTCCCCCAAATTTCCGTAGCTTCTAGGTGTTGACCCAGGAAACTAGGTTAGCCAGCTCTAAAAATGCTACCCCTGTGCTCCATCTAGTGGAATCCTGATTGAAGCTTAATGCATCTTTTAGCAGAGAAGTGCTTCAGCCAGAAGGCTGCTCCACACAGAAGCGATTTCTTAAAGGATTTTCAAAATGCTTGCAAACTGACACAACTTATCTTAAAGAAAAACGCATGGAATAAAATTCTACACAAAATTTAATGGTTTGGGGAAAATGATGTATTTTATGAGCTACAGCAACTACTGAACTTAACTGATAACATATTTCCAATGAGGGTAAACTCAGTTCACAGTCTGTGTTTTCCCAGAAGAGCACACGTATATTTGAGAGCAAACACTGACAGCTCCTCTTTGTTTCTAGAGACAGGGCAGGTGCAGAGCTGGGCCCTGAGATTCACACACCCAGCCATTTCACTGGCCCCACTGTCTCAAAAAAGGCAATGATGCAATACTGAGGATGCAGCTAAACACGCATTCTGCAAACAGCTGTGTCTGTGTAAGAGCTTACAACCCCAAAGAGTGGTTTCCTGACAGGCTTGTGTGAAATACAACGATCTCTAGAACATTATGGTAGGTCGGGACTACTAGTTGTTTCAGGCAACTAGTTTGAGAACATCTCAACTTTCCCAAATATATATATATATATTTTTTTCTTTTTAATGTTTAGTAGCTTAGGTGTGATTTCATTAGAAACTTGAGAGTTTTAAACTCCGATCTGGAGCTTTCCTTAGTCATCACCAAAAAGCAGCACCCCGTCCATTCCAGGCTGTCTAGAGCTGCTCCTGGGCTGTGCCAGCAGCTCTGCTCACACGAGTGCTCTCCAGCTTCAAACAAAATGAAGGTTGACAGAATTCTACATCATAAGCCACTGAATGTAACACTGCTGATATATCTGGGAAGGACTTACCATCCAGAGAAGTAGAGATGTTAACTGGGACTGGGGAGGAGGCAGTGAGCACCTGACAGCAGGCAGGAAGCACTGGGATCTTTACTGGGCACAGCTGGATTTGGACTTGCCCGAGGACACAACATTATTTACACCAAATCTAGAAAACTGTGTTAAACTGATGCATTGAGAATACAGGAACTCTTCTGCTGATTAATTATCCTAACTTTTACTGATTTAACGCCACTCAATTCATCAATGACAAGCCAGATCAAAAAAACCCAACTAACTAGACCAAACAAAGATTGTTCATATAGACAGCCACTGCCATGAACTTAACTGCTTTAGAAAATTCCCTTCCAGGGTCAGTTTTTCTGCTGAAAACACTACTAGCTCCTGCTGCAGAGCACTACCCCCTTACTGAAACTTTTACACTATTCTGCCTGCTTTACCTAAAGAAGATTAGTGAGTTATCTCAAAACCTGCTCTTCTCCCAGAGCTGTGAGGGCTGTGACCTTTGGCAAAACATGGGGACAATTAGCAGTGTGTCTATGGGACAGTGCAGCCAGGAGGGTGCTCTTGTGAAATACGTAGCTACGTGGTGCTGCTTGCAGAGTGGGAAGAATGGAGAAGTGAGTGCTTTCTGTCCTTGCTATTTATTAAAATAGCTTGCTAAAAATGGCTTGCTATTTATTAAATTCCTATTTTTTTTCCTTTTTTTTGGAAACATCTATTGATAGGTAGTGTCTCAATTTGCCATAGCTGCCTGCTGTGGCTGCAGGTTCAGTAGAGCCTGAGCCTGGTGCCTGACAGCTCTTGGCTGGCCACATTCCCACTCACTTGCCTGTCTCTCCACCTTAAACAAATATCTTTTTGGTGCCACAGTGAACTGAAAAAACTCCACAAGGGATCAGATGAGCACCTGAACCAACAAAAGGAGAAAGGGAGAACTACGTGAATAAGTACAGGAAGGACAGAAGTGCAGTAGCCAGAGGTTAGGTTGGTCTGGGGGCAAGGCACGGCACAGTACAGCAGCTTTACTTGCCATTTAACCAGGTTAAGTGATTACCTTTCCAGTTTGGCCCCACCTGCTCATCACTGCCCTAAGTGTGGTGGTTACTAGCCCTCGGACCTGCCAGCATAATTGCATGCATAGCTGCTCCCTGACCTGGCTCTGTCAAAGTGAATGCAGCTGAGCTTAAACACCTCTTTTATAGTTCTTGGGGGGCTTTTGTTTCTGCTTTTGGCTGGATCACTTTGTCAGGACCAGGTCAGGGAGCAATTAAATGTGCAGTTATGTTGGCAGATCTGAGGGGGCACCTGGATCAGAAGCAACACATCTGACCATGCTCTAAATAAACATCTGTCCAAAGCCTTAGTAAAACAGATGTGGAGAAAAAAAAAGTACCTAATAAGTCTTGAAGTGAAAATATAATTTATGAGAAACCGCATGTATCAAATTTTCTTCTAAGAGATGCAATTACTAATTTATGACATTATAATTTTGTATAGTTAAACATGAAGTATCTAGGAGATACTTCAGGAAACCAGGACATACTTTAAATGGATAATTCCATGTAGGCAAGTAATTTGGGTTCTGTCAGGATGCTGCCAGCTCCACAGGGTTGTGAAATGCTTGCACCAGCTTGGACCCAGTGCATTCTAATCAGCTCTGCATATTGCTGCTATTAAGAATTGAAAACTTCTGGTCTCAGATTACAATTTTACATATGTTTTAAAGCAGATAACTCAGTAATACCGCAAAAGAATTGAGTGTTTCTTGTCCTGCAATCCTAAATGCTTTTTTTCAAGCCCATTCCTTGTGCCAGCACAAGATTTTGCAAAGCCATAGTAAGAATTGATGAGGGTTACTATGATTGGGGGTGAGTGAGTGCTGGACCTCCTTCATGGGCCACTTGACCACAGGGCAACAGAAACGGTGAGAGAGAAGGTACAGAGGCAGGAATGAGCAACCAAAAGTACAAGTTAGTCAAAGGTGATGGTACTGGTCTAAAACATACACGAAACTGACTCTTCAACCTACTTTCTGGAAGAAGATTATTTAAAATCTAGATGATGTACAAAACTGTGAATATCTGGTCTAGAGCAGAAGCAGGACTTGTACTCCTTTGATACAATTACTGCTGATGTGCAGGTATCTTAAGGTGAGTAATAGCATGACCAAAAAGCATTTTCTCATTCCTCCCTGATGTTCAGAGAACTCTAATCCCCCCTGTTTCAAAACCCAAAATAAATAATGTACGCAAATCGTAATATTCTCTTTAGCAATGGAGAAGTTCACTGCAGACTCAACTGACAAAACTCTGTGTTAGCCATGCACACACTCACACACTGTACCACTGTCTTGCAGAGTTGAACACTAAAAACTGGCATTTGAACATGTCCATAAAGAACAGAGACTTTCCCAACTAGTCTGTAAGTATACCTACCTCAGTTATCCCCCAAACACTTTTTGATTTGATTTACGTTCTGCTGCTTTAAAAGAAGAAATGGGCCAATATGAAATAATGCACATACTTGTATGGTGGATATTTATACCCAAAATAAACTTTCTCTTGGGAGAATATTTTTAAAGCAGCATTTCAAGTCTCCTGGCAATGGTTAGTTCGAAGAGTTATTTATTTATTTAAAATAAAAGTTCTCAGAAATTTTTTAACCACCACATTTAGGATGCGGGGAGTAAGCTTAGTAATTCAGGTTTCTCCCTTTCCCCCAAATTACTTTTCATTGCATATAGCATTTAGTATTCATGCATGCAGAGGAATGCACAGTATCCATTAAGGCAGAGAAAATTATATTTAGGAAACGTATAGGCTATTTTACAGGAGACGATATGTACGCACAAAGCAATTCAACTTACTACATGCTGTTGAGTCTAATAGGCCTAAAACCAAAACACATTGCCGTGTGCTATTAGACTTTTTCTCTTGCACCTACATTTTTAAAATTTGGCCTACAAATATCAACAATTTACGATTTGCACTTTCTCCAACAATGAAGTAAGAAACACTGAATAAATACTGTTTTCCCTCAAGGTATGCAGTACTTCTGTTATACAGACTGTGAAATGGAAAAACATACTTAGCAGGCCTGCGACTCCTAATTTTTTCATTATAATGTAAAGACCTCTTTGCAGTGATGCATCTGAAGCTTCATTCTAACTAATAGACTGAAGCCCACCATTTCAGATTCAACAACAGATTTTTTTTTAAGGAAGTGGCAAACCATTGCTGCTAGTTGAGAAAATGAAAATTAGTCCCTGGGAGAGGATACAATCAATGGTGTGTTAATCTAACCTTCAGCTGTTAATGATTTGCACTACTATTTCCCCTGATGCTGTGGGTTCTGCTGAAATATTGTTTTAGCAGTTTCTGTCAGCTTTCCCTACCTTTTTTTCTGCCTGAAAGGCAGAGACTGAAGTGAAAGTCTTAGCAACAGATTTTGCATGTGCTTTTTCTCTTCTCCTGACCCAGTTCTTTCACACCATGGAAGCAGGAGACAGAAGGATAAATTGTTCTGTTTTCACAGTTCAGGCCTTTTTACCCAGTCTATTATTCACAACTCCTCTTCCTTACAAAAGAGGTCTTACATCAAGCAATCACCGTTAGAATTCTGATATTAACATGTGATTAAATTTTTTTAGGAAGTCTGTATTTTGCCTGCTTCTTTCACATTCAGCCAGAAAGTTAAAGTTTATGGAACTCCTTTTTGGAAAGAACTGCTGAGCAGGGCCTTGTATTTCCAGCCGTGAGAGCTGCACAAGTGACCTTGGAGGGACTTCTTGTGCTGGTGTAGCGATGAATGAGTGTCCTGAGTCCACAGATTTGCCTGAGCCTGTGAAGTTTGTGTCCTTAAGGCTCATTTGGTTCACTCAGTTGAAACAACCTTGCAAAATAATTCCTATCTGAAAGAAAAGCGCATGGCCCACAAGCCAAATTCTGCAGCAAAGTACCGAGTGCCAAAATAATAAAAGTACTCAGCACCTTGCAAAGCAGCGTTCCACACATGCAACGCTAGCTTTCTTAGCAAGCATTTCTTCCAGGACTTAGTATTCTTAAAATAAAGCCAAAAGGCCTCACAAAACCATTCAAGCTTTCTTTGCATGTATCTCAGTCCCCTTGTTTGACTTAGTCTGTCCTCAATATTTCAGATGAAAAAAACAAAAAAAACCCAAAAAAATAGATTTAGCATGGTAAACTTTTGCCGTGTATACCTGTCTGCAAATCGACGAAGCAACTTTTGAACTACTTCAGTATTGACTTCATGCAAACCAGAACAGCATTTATAAGGATTGCATGTTGGTGCACACAAGTCTGATATATTGATAGATATTTAATTTCTTTCTGCTTAAAATACAATGAAAAATTGAATTTCTCCTTCAAGATCATTCTCATAAAACATATTAAAAGCAACAAAATAGTTTGTAAACTAGCTGAAAAAATAGCTTCATGAAATTCTCAAATAACTTAGACATTACTTTATGCTTGAAGAAATCATTTTATATTTGAATATTTCTCATGTCTCTTATTTATGGATATACAAAGAGTTTGGGAGAGTCTCTAACTAACTCTCTAATTCTTTATCTACCAAACTCCTTAAAAGGCTTCATCCATGGTATTTACTACTAATTAACATAATCCATCACAAATTGTCCCTAGTCAATCCATAGACATAAAAAAAGATCAGAAAGTTTTTTAAAAATAAATAAATCAAGTAAGCATCAAATTCTTAATAGATTACAGAGTGGGTGGTTTACACATTTCAGAAAATGGGTGCTACTTGCCAGAAGAAATAATTTTATTTATTAATGCATAACCTGAATTGAAAGAGAAGATTTCTAGTAAAGTTTGTAATGACAATAAGCAGGGATCTCTAAGTAACAAAGGCAACATTTCACGGATTCAGACTATTTCAGGATGACCAAATGCACAATCCACGTACTTCTATGTGGCCAAATATATGAACATATTGCCTATGAATGAGGAATGTAAGCCACAGAATCTAAAAAAATATTTGGGGATGAAGGATGGCTCAGAGGACCTGGGATATATAAAGGGAGGAACAACAAGTAGAAATAGAGAACAAATGACTTCATTATTTGGCACCGCTGTAGCAGTTTCTGAAATATGGAGTGCAGTTGAGACATCAACACTAAGAAGGCTGCAAAACTGCAGAGGATTCAGAAAAAGGACTGTGGGAATAATTGAAATACTTGAAAATACACCATATAGTCAAATTCAAATAATAAAAATTTTTCTTCATGTAATGAAGAGATTATATGCAGTTTGATGGTAATCTGTAAATTCATACATGGGGAATAGAAATGTAATCCCATTCTAATTTAACTCTGTAATAAAATCTGTCATCTGGAAGCTCATCATGCAAAGTCAGATCTAAATCACGATGTTCCTTAGAAGCAACTAGAGCTCCTGGAAAACACTTAGGGCATTTTATATAAAGAACTTCCTGGATTCCCTCTGACTGGATAGATAATAATCCATATTTCTTTAAAATACAACTCTGTTTACCATTAATTAATTCAGATAAATGTTTGGGGAGCAGATTACATGGTCATGTTCACAGCAATTCTCTCAAGTATTAAAATCCACTGAAGTCAAAAACAAGATTATGACTGAGTTCAAAGAACTTTAGATCACATGCATATTCACAATTCTATCAATTGGGCTATAAGCACACAATTTTTTTAAAGGCTAATGAAAATAATAGAGTTGTTTTGATTTGTTGCTTTTGTTTTCTTCTTTCTGAAGTTTAATGAAAGAAAACTCAGATTTTAACATATAGTCCAACATAAAATATGGTCAAGTGAGTGGGTCAAGTCCCAGAATCAGCAAATGGTGACAGCCAAGATCAAATAAAGATTAATATAATTGAAGGTGGAAAATGTCCACCAAGCATCACATTTAGCCATAGAGATTAAAATTACATTTTACTCTTTATGCAACTTCATTTTAGCAAAGTAACATCCAGATGCCTTGTTTAGTCATTTTGGGATAGCAGGAAGAACTTGAGTATAGGATTCTCTTCTTACTGATTAAAAAACAACCTTAAGATTACACGTGTACTTACTCTGGCAGTCGAGACAGGATACCTAAAGAAAGAGAACTGATGCCATCATTGATCCGACCTGCCAGTTTACGCTTCTGAACCCAGCTGACAGCAAACTCCAGCCCAATAAATGCAATGAAGAATGGAATACTCTGAAAAAAAAGTTTGAAGAGAAGAGGTCACAACACAAGCAGAGTTAGATTCATCTTTCCTAACAGCAATTTATGCAGCCGGATACTTCTTGGGTTGGCTGGCACTTTACTAGCTACTCCTTTGATAAAGCTCCAAATAGACCTTATTAATCAGAGCCACCAAGGCTGCCATTTAGTCCACAACACAAGCATAAACCCAGTACACTAACCTTTCCCATAATATTTTCTTTTGTATCTTCTGCACTTAAATCATTAGATGGCATCAAAATAAAACACAGAAGACTTTCCAAACTCATATATCTCATATGCAAGTATATCAGCGAGAGCAGGAACATTTATGGACTTCTCTAACCACAAGGTAAAACAGAATCTGCTTTTGATTGGATGCATAAGCGGTTTTTGAATGTGTTCAGCCACTGAATTTGGCATCTAAAAATATTATCTGAAAGACTTACTAAAGTGAGTTTCTTTCTACTCGTCATTTCTGTTGCCATGCTTTTTGCTGCAGACAGCAACAGCTCTTTTTTACATGTACGAAGAGAACCCAGTAACTACGCAACCCATTCCAATTCGGGCCATACCACATATTCTCTTTCCAGATGAAGTAGCAACAATGCAATGTTCCCGTTTGTCTTTTGGGTTGCACTGAAGCTGAAAGACTTTTCTGCATTTCTGAAGAACAGTGTAATGGTGAGCAAGACTAAAACACTTCACACTCACAGCGCTGCTTCAGTAGTCCAGGATTCAATCCATACTATCCATTTTGCATCCCAGATCAGCTGGCAAATTGCTAACCCACAGCAGCAGTACCCAGTAGAGAAAGGTATGGTTGTGACTAGTGATAGGACTGGTATCGTGACACCATCATTTTTCATCAGTGGAGAAAGATTGCTACAGCTGCTCTCAAATTTTCATGCATAGACAAGAAAAAAGGATAAAATAACAGCAATTGGTAAAGCATAAGCTTTTGTACTGACATTAGAGTCCTAACAGCACCTACACTTCATGGGCGGAAGGAATGACAAGGCAGTGGCAGTGTGTAACCCATTGCCACCAACATTTAGAAGGCCTGTGGCAAGGACAATTAGGAGATATTTCATTTGCATCAGATCTCTGGGCATGTGAATGTTCTTTCAACCGCCTCCCTCACTCTGTAGAAAACTGTTAGGTGACATTGGAGGTGTTTGGACAACTCTTTCTCAGTGGTATTAAGGCATAAAATTTCTACCATATTTTGCAGGGCAAGGGAAATACAAGATCAGTGGGACTTGCTGCACCTTTATGAGAGCCATCACACTGCAAGACTTGCCCTGTTAGTCTTCTGCTGCCCTGTTCAAGTGACCTGCAAACACGTATAGATTCAGCAACTGAAACCTTCCAAACTGCGCTGCTGTAGAAGAGAGGCTGCTTCTGTCTATACAACATTTTAATGGAAGAAGCATGTTGCCTCTGCAAATGCCATTGCATTTTGGAGGGTGCTCATTTTTGTTGCCAAGTGAGATATGATCTGGGAATTCCTACCAGGCTGGGACACTAAAGAGACTAAGATGGATATAGACCAGATTGCTCGGTGGAAGAAGAATTGGATGATTCAAACCATGCAAGCAGCAAGAGATTTATAGCGTCTAGGAAATGTGAAAGTTCATAAACTTCAGCAGCTGAGGGTTAGGTTACAATAACAGATGAACAGACATTAATATCAACATGACACTTTTTAATTTAGATGCCTATCTTGCTCTTCAACAGCATTTTAGGTCTCTAAAAGGCTGTTTGGGTTACATACTAACTGATGACAAAAAACTTCGAAAGCAAAGGCCTTTAGATAAAGCCTAGACATCACCCAAGAAAAACTAATGTGGTAAATCTTTGGGTATGTTAAATCAATAATAAAGAAATAAAATCTAAACCACACAACTTCCATCTGAAATCATGGAAACATTCTAGGAAAATATAAATACTCCATGTTTTGCTCTAGCTGCTTCATTTCTGATGTATTTAATGTACTTTTCTTAATTGATATAATTAAAGAACAGATGCCCAACTTATCAAACAAAGGTTGGTGACCGCAGCTGTACATTCCAGCAGTGATAAAAAGGGTCTTATCAAGAACAACTAAGAAACACTTGACCACAATACCAGGAGCCAGGTCTAGCACAGACTACAGGCAGTTTGAAGTCATGGAGCAGCAAAAGCCGCACAACAAGTTGAATGAGCTCAGGACAGAAAATGTGTGGTGTTTTATCCATGAAACAAAAATAGTGAATCAACAACATTCAGTGCCTGCACTCTGCATGGCGATTAACTTTACCTAGCAACATCTGAAATGGTTAAAATATTTGACTTACTAGTAACGCATTATTAAAACTTCTTTCCCGTTGACTTCATTAAATATTTTCTTCCCACTGCGAAGCTGAGAGACAGCCAAGCATTTGACAGCACACTTTGACTCACAAATAGGGAGTGTGATAGCAAGGAGGACAGAGAAACATTCAGACAGCCTTAACCTCCTGCCCATCAAGGAGCTTGCAAAAGAAAAGATTTATGGCATACCTCTTAGTATCTAAGAAATTACTACCTGTCTCCCACAAACCCACATTAAGCTTTGTCCGTAGCAGATCAAAGGGCAGTATGTGTTATTTATGTGACCATAACACCAAATGGCTATTGTCATGGAGTAGGATCAGACCGTGGTAGATGTCGTTCAAGGAGAAGGAAAAGGCACACCCTGTCCCAAACAGCCTACAGTTTGAGGATGAGATACAGGACAGCAGAAGGCTCACACAAGTAATTCAAGAAAAAGTGACCCAGTCAGCAAGACAGACAATAGCCTCACTGGCCTAACTACTAATNTTTTTTTTTTTTTTAAGTTAAAAGGCCAATGAACACATATAAGGAACCTATTGAGGATAGGTAGCCCTGCAAAAGTTTTCAAGGATCGACCCTACAAACAAAATGGCACAAAGTTAAGAAATAGCCACCGATGGTGTCACGGGCCACAGACAGAAGCTGGATCCTTTTGGTATCTTCTGATCTATAAAAATTTTTTTCTCTCTCTGTTTCCAGCATCTTTCTCTTCACCCATCACCAGAAATACTTACCAGAGATGTGCATTAGCGTGTGGTTTACTTGAATAACTGACCCATAACTTGTAAGTCTTACGCTGAGCACTGGGTAAGAGGGGTTTTCCTTATAAGTAACCAACTCTTACAAAATGAAAAGGACCCTTTAAAATCAGTTTCTGCTTTATACAGTTGCAAAAAATAATATTATAAGCTGAAACTCAACATAAATTCATGGTTTTATTGCAAGTCTTGAAACAATTTCTGTTTTCTTTAAGTCCCAAGCCCTTATAATATAAGAATCTCAACTTTCATGTTAAACTAAACACAAAGGTTCATTATTTAGAAGCAAAGCCTAAAATGTGAATTGAGTGTAAATGTGAACTTAATCTTCAGGCTCTCAAAAGCAGAGAGTAAATAGAAAAGAAAAACAGTGATTATTACATTTAAAGCTCTCATTTTGGGGCTCTCAGCAAAAGGAACAGTGTTCTCCCTTCCCTAGTCTGATGCATGAAAGTTTTTACTGAGCAAGCACAAATGATGATTTCAGAACATAGCAAGGAGCAAAGTGAAATTGTTGTTGATCATGAGAACTTGCTAAATATTGGCAGGCAAAAAGCAGCACTGCATCCACCCATCTGTAGGTTATGAGACAACTGAAAAAAAACAACAGAGAAAGCAGAGCATAATCTTATATCCAGAGCAAAGAGAATGTCTATGAAAGGAGAGGGCAAGCATCAATATTCATTGTACCAGCCAGGATGTTCTGCCCTGGAGAAAGAAAATCCACTTATAATTTCACTTCTATTCCTAGAAATATGGGAAAATCAAGGGTTTCAAATTCTGCATGACAAATGCTCACATAAAAATAAATTCTATGACTATGGTCCAGGATTTGACCCTTTTTCCCAGAATTTTGGAGGTTAGTTGGAAGGATGACTTTTCCCTGGGCACTGCTGCAGAGCTTTTTACTAGTCACTGGAGCTGATCAGCTAATGTTTTAAACAGGACTTGAGCCTTCACGTACAGCTCTGCCAAGATAGAGAGCACAATGCAGGGAACCGGGAGCTGTTCTGCCTCTGAAAACAGAAGTAATATAACCACAGCCTGACACAAGTTAAGCTAATTAAGTTGTCCTGTTCTCAAAATCAGAGCTACTTCACCCGCTGCTGTCACTTGCCCAGATGACTCTAGTTCAAAGGAGCTATTCCTACGAAGTGCATGCATTTTGTAAATTACCAAAGGGCTCAATTTAGCAGATCACTAAAAATAAGAATATTTGAGTGAATTAGGACATTTTGCAACCTACACAATGTTGGAAGGTCCCCCTCTGCTCTGCCCTGGTGAGGCCCCATCTAGAGCGCTGCGGCCAGTTCTGGGCTTCCCAGTTCAAGGACAAGGAACTGTAGGAGAGGGTACCAGCAGAGGACTACAAAGATGATTAGAGAACTAGAACATCTGAGGAAAGGCTGAGAGACTTGGGTTTTTTCAGTCTGGAGAAGACAAGACTGAGGGGGGATCTGATCAACACCTATAAATACTTCAAGGGTGGGTGTCAGGAGGATGAGGCCAGTAGCTTCTTTACTTTGAGGGTGGCAGAGCCCTGGAACAGGCTACCCAGAGAGGTGGTGGACTCTCCATCTCTGGAGACATTCAAAACCCATCAGGATACACTCCTGTGCAACCTGCTCTGGGTGGACCTGCTCTGGCAAGGGGCTTGCACTAGATGATCTCCAGAGGTTCCTTCCATCCCCATATCATCCTGTGAGTGAGAAAGGCAATAGAGAGAGAGCTGGAGAGAGAGATCAGCTGAGCAGGCAAAACTGTCAAGCTCTAAACAGTCTTCCTCGACCCTGATGCTACAGCTGAGCTGCAGAACACCTCAGAGGAAAGCAGTGCATCGACTATTGCTGGGTTTGCGGCAGCTCTCTGCTTCCCCTGTCCAAAAGCGCAACGTTTGCTGATAACAGCCATTGGGGAAGAGCTGCTGCAGACGACTACAATTCCCAGAAAGCTGCTGAGGGTGCTGCACTGCTCTGCATAACCCACGACACCCCCGTTGCAGCCCAATAGCAGGTTCTGCGCAGCAATCCGAGGTTAACCTGGCAGAGGAGAAACTCAGAGTTACCAGGACCTGTATAAAAAGCGTGGATTTTCAGTGAAGCTGGACTGAATTTACTTTTGCCAGGGTAAAAGAGCGTTTATCTGCTGTCTCCACGAAAAGCTCACATTGGTTCCAGCTTCAGCAGGAGCTGGGCACCCAGATATGTGCAATCGGTAGGACAGAAGGGAGCAAAGGTACCTTCATGGAAGCAGATAAGCTGGCAGGACAGGAGGGAAGGGAATGATATGCTGCTGCCTGCTGACGAGGGAGTTCTCACCCCTGACCTCTGTACTCTTGCCGTGGAGCTTTGGGAGACCACACTGTCCCAACTCAAATATTTGTTCTACTTGTTCTCTTATTCTTTTTTTTTTTTTTATAGAAAATTTTATTTTTCTTTCTTTGACTTGTAGACTTGCAGACTTGACTTTTTGCTTGCTTTAAAAACCAGAATAGCCAAATGCAGTGTCCTGTTTTCTGGTTTGCTCAGTTCTTTGCTGTCACTATATCCAGCAGGGCTGACTGACAATCGCAACCGTGTCGGCATCAAACCCCAGAAATTTGGGGGTGCTTCTCAGACAAATTTAGCTCCTGGTATCAGGAGGAAGCATCTGAGCCTTCATTTAAAACAGATGAAAATAGAGAGCAGGGTTCCAAAGGCAGCTAAAAGAGGCAGGTTGTGGATAAAGAGCTTTGGAGTGAAAGCAGTCAGAGAAGGGCAAGGTATTTAATCTTAATTTGGGTGCCCTTCAGCAGACGTCATTTCCTTGGGGAAAATAAATAAATAAATAGGTAAATGAATAAAGAAATAAATAAAATAAGGGAGGCAGCAGCTGCGGGCGGAGGGGAGGGTGAAAGATGCTGCGGAGGGGAGAGAGGAGATGATGGGGAGGGGGTTTCTGACCTTCTCCACGTAGTCGGGCACCTCCTCCAGCTCTCGGAAGGAGCTCTCCCCGGGCGGCAGCGCGTAGAAGAGAGCGCGGAGCTGCTGCCCCGGCGCGGTAGCCCGCGGACCACCCGCCTTGCTCCCCATCACCCGCACCGCTCCGCGGGGAACCTCCTCCCCGCCCTCCGCGGATGCGCTGACAGCGGGGTCCTTCCGCTCCGCTCCGCGGAGGCGCCCGGCAACGCTCGGACTTTTAACCCGGCGCGGAGGGCTGAAGGCTGCTCCGGGGAAAAGCCACCCCTTTCTTATTTCTCTTTGAATCAGCTATTTCTTGGTTTCTGGGGCGGTTTGGTTTTGTTGG
>VXBW01007513.1:243851-289578 GCA_013400375.1 Thinocorus orbignyianus | reverse complement strand
AAAAAAAAAACAAAAACCCAACCACCAAACAAAAAAAACCCCCTAGACATTATGTGGGGACCCCTCTGGGGTGAAAAGAGCCATCAGTGGGGCAAGGAAGCCCATGGCCCCACAAGGTGAGATACACTTCAGGTACCATGGAACCACTACCACACATCACACCATTCCGGGAAAGAAGAGAATCCATCAGTTTGGGGACTCTATGCTTACTTAAGATGTATTATTTTGGACCCCAATTTCAGTGTAAATTGTCACCCAAGTATCACCATACTGAAATTCTTGTTTTCAAAACTGAAGGAAAGAATTTGGACTTGATTATGCCTCACAGGGGAAACAGATGGGTTGTGTTTTCCAGCTTCTGTGTCCAAGGAAAAATAGATGATAGCACTACAATAGCAGCACCTCTGGTGAGGAGAACAATTTAAAATCCTATCCAGAGCATCTATGAGTTTAAGACAAGCTGCAGTGATATGGATTTACAAATGTAGCTGCTGCTGTCTATTTAAGCCTTGAAACTTAGCATGCAGTTTCCAGTGCTCACTTTTTCTTTGTTAAGAAAGGAATAGAAAATAAAGCAGTGGGGAACATTGCTTTAACCCTCTACCAGACAATTCTCCCTCCATTAAAGTGACCTTGCAGAATTTGTTTGGTAGGAGTTCATTTTTTAGTTGCTATTATTTTATTTTCTGCAAAGAGTCAAATAACCTACTCTTTTCACAAGTAAAAAAAGTAGTCATTTCCCATCCTATGCTGCCATCAAAAATGCAGAAGGATGTTCTGTCTGGAGACTGGGATTCTGCTGTTGACTTGTAGACCGTTCCAGTAACTAAGGCAACAAAAGCCTCTGTTCTACTTAGAGGAAATTGGGGAGCTGGCCTAACATGATCTGTAGGTGGATTGTATTTTGTTTTCTCTAAAGAACTCCATCCCACCCACTTCATGAACAGAGAACGCCCAGACGCTTCCTGTTTGGGTCTCTCCAAGCACTAAACCAGCATTAAATAATAAACTCATAAAGGGAATTAGGGCAGGTTGAAATTGGGATGGGCGATATACTCTGCCTTGGCAATTCTTCACAGCAAACTGAATCATATCCAGAACCAAGCGGAGCTTCGTGTGCTGTATTTACTTAGTAGTATCTTTGAATATAGAAACACTGTAAATGAGTAAATTACGATGAGCAGATGTCAGAATTATTTTTTTCTTTTGTATCACTATTCCAGGTAGTCACAGCACCTATATTCACCCTTGGCAACGGATGTCATTAGGGGAGCATTAAATGCATTAGAGTTACTATAAAACTGGTGTTGCAGAACATTTTAAATGTTGTCCTTGACAGTGATAAACCCTGCACCCTGCATATATTTAAAAATGTATATATTCAAGTGTTTATTTGTATTTGTATTTGTTTGTGTTATATAAGCTATAAGTTCTTAATAACAACACAATATTGACTCCAGAAACCTGAAGACAGGGATGTTCTGCATATTAATCAAAGTCAGGCCAGGCGCTTACCCACTTCCTGCTAACTTTCCGTTCCTCCTGCGCAGGACTGTTCATCATAGAACAATGCCCATTTGTGATCGTTCTAAACCACTTCATTCAGCACATGTTAGCAAACTCAGTTCATTCAAGGGTTGCTGAGATGCCCAGAGAAAATAGCACAGGCTTCAGGAGGTCTGTTGGAGAAGTTTACTGTGATAAATGTATGTATCAGTCACAGAACATTATCCTCCATGTTTATTTGTTATTAGCATCTATTCTTGATCCTATAGAAGGATTTCATTTCAGGTTGTTTGGGTTTTTTTGTTTGGCTGTTTTTTTTTAAACACAGTGATATATCTGATATATTTCTCCTTCCTCTCACAAAGAAGATACTTTTTTTTTTTTTGTTATCTTCCTTATTCTGTCCGCTAGTGTATTGACCATGGGAATCGTTTGACCCTTAGGCTTTGGTTCCCTACTTATCTGAGCCAGATGCTAACTTCCTGCTGGAAAACACCCGCGATCTCTCTCCTTACAACAGGCTTCCTCCCCCTTTTACCTTGTCCTGACAGAGAGACTGACAAGATTCTTCCATGAGTTGATTTACCTCAAAAAGCAAGAAATTAAGCCAGAAAAGAAATAGTTTCACATTGTACTACTGCCCCAGTGAGCTAAGTGCTTCATGAGAGGGTCCAGTGAGTGCACGAGTTGGCATGAAAGCCCAGGAGAAATAGGGTAGGATCCCAACCAGAGATGAGCAAATGAGGTGGAAAGAGGACTTCTTCATTTCAGAGGCAGGAAGTTATTAAATCATAGATATTAGATCAGCTCACATAGTCACAGCCAAAGTCTGCCAAAAATACAGCATCAGCAGGCTATCACATGTGAGCAGGCAACTACATTCAAACAGTTGATGATCCCTTTACATCAATACTTCAGTAACTTTGTTTTTCAAAGTTACCTTTTTTTTTTTCCTTTCTTGGAAGATGAGTCTCCAGCAGAATGGAAACTTTTTCTTTTATTTGCCTATTCACACAACTGTATGTTATATGCTACGTTTCAAGGGTGGGTTTTGATGGACAGGAAGGCTTCCTGATAATCCATATTTTCGTTGCCACACACAGATGGGGTCATAGGGCATCTTCTGGAAGGAGAGGAAGACGATGCTTTCCCTGGAATGAACAAGGGACCACAGGGCTGCAAAGAAGCCAGGCGGGACTAGCTCACGAGGTTTAGATGAAAGATGCAGTATGAGATGAGTGGGCAGGCATCTGATCACAAAGAGGACAATGGTGGCTCAGAGCTGCAGGAGAAATGTTCTCCTGGAGACCAAAGGAGCTTTGCAAAGGTTGCTGCAACTCAGAAAACTAGCTGAGACTGCAAGCTGAGACACAAGGTCTGAAGGTAATGGTTCACCCCATTAGGACACAGTGAGCAGCAGGGGAATTGGCATTCATGCTCTATATTTTCACTAGTTCTCAAACAGCAAAACCTCAGTTTTCTGTATTTCAGAAGCTAAGCTTTCTTATTAGAATAGGAACTAAACCAATGTTAGAAAAAGAAAACCCTTTTGGGGTGGTTGCTGCAATGACTGCAAGGAAGATGAGCAGGAAAGTTCACCCTGAAGCTTTGCCTGATTTTTTGTAAAGCCAGTCACAAGCAGAAAGCCCTCTAATATGTTTGCATGATAGCCTTCTTCAACAGTGCTGTAATGGCAAGAAGTTCCCCAGAGAGGCTAAGCGGTGGTTTCAGTCCTCCCCCACATCCAGCTGGATGCTGTGCACTCTTGGTGCTTTCCTTGTGGTCATTAGACACAGCACCCAGCCAGCTGAATATGTTCCATCAGCAGAAAAAAAAAAAAATAGCCCAACAAAACAAAATGCCAAAACTGGCTTGAGGTTTTCTGGACTGAAGTCAAGTCAGACATTCAGAGCAGAAAGGATGATCTGGACTAAGTGGTAGCCTAGATTCTAGCCCTCTGGGGATTGCAGAACATCAGATTTATCTCAGTATCTCATGCCTAAACTCTGTAGAAAGATTTGTCAACGGAGAGGCATGTGGTCTGACCAAATGATTGTTCATCCACTGTCTGCAAACTTCATTGCCCAAGCCGTTGGGCTGCCTATGGGTGGGCTCTTTGGCTGCCCCATCCATTGGGTGTTCAGCTACCAATCTGCTTAAGAGGTGAACTCTTAATTAGGTCAGTTATTGGCTCTCTGCACAACATGAAACAGCTCCAAAAAGCTGCTTTTAAGCTATGAGCAGTCCCACCAGCTGACTCTTTTGTGCCCAGATCTGATGCAGACAACACAGCTGCCTAATAAGTCAGTGTTAGGGTTTGAGAAAATCTGTAACAATTCATTATCGTGCAGACAATTATTCTATCACCCGATGACCCCTCCCCAGCCAGGAAAGGGGAATCGGGAAACACAAAGAAACAAGAGGGCTGAAATGTAAATAAATTTAATAGACGAAGATTAAATAATTACTAATAATACTAAAGAACCAGAAGAACCACTATTATCCCAACACTGATTTAAGATTTACAAGAATTATCCTCAGCCAATTCTATCAGCAGAAGGTGTGCCCTCCCAGCAGGGACAGCAAATGTTGGACACTGCGAGTGCAACAGCTTCGGGAGGAAAGGAAGGGCTCAGGGGTCCAGAACCAGGGCAAGGAGTTGTCTGGACTGCCACCATCAAGGGAGAGAGAGTTACACAGCAAACTTTTCCGATTTATATTGAATTTGATGTTCATGGTGTGAAATAATCCAGTTGGCCAGCTTGGGTCAAATGCCTAAGCCTTGCTCCTCCTGCACCTGGCAAGGCTCGAAAACACTGAAACCTTGAATCTCACAGAGCCTGGCTGGCCATAAAGTAAATATTTTCATTAATTCAGACACTAGAGTCTTCTAAAAGTGCAATTTTCCCAACATCAGAAGAAAAGTTAGTCATGGGCGTCTCAACTCAGGACAGTCAGAAGGACAGGGCACCCAGGCAGACTGAAGAATAAAGCAGAAGCTTTTAGAGTGTATTTTTGCATTATTTTTTCCAGTGTTTTCTGCTCTTGAAATACTTTAACCTTTTGTTCCTACGGAAGAAAAAATGTGTTTTGTTTTTTTGGTGCAAGAGGGGATGGGAGTTGCTGGAAAAATAAATTCCATCTTCAAGGCAAGCCTATCAAGTAACTCTAGAGGAACAGCCTGCCCACCTGTAGCGAGTGCTTCCAAATTTTATTTGGCATGCTCTGCTGTGTGATTTCGTGCACTTTTATTTCTGAAAAATCCTATTTTAATTTAATCTATCAGGAGCACCAGGGTTCAAGCTGTTGCATGCTACAACCTACATGTATGTCAGCATTATATAGCTTACAACCTCAGACTGAGGGTAGATACCTTATGCGTCAAGATTCTTTGATCTGACATGTTATGATTTATTTAATAGGTCTTTGTATTATCTGGCCAGTGATTGTAACTGTTTGTTACCAGCAGAATAGTCTCTTTTGTCGTTTTGAATTAGGAGCATATGAATATCAACACTCAATAGATCCAAATCTACGAAATCTCACAACATGAGCTACAGCACATGCTGCCACTTCACTGCAGTTGTGCAGGCAAGATTAATTCGGGTCATTTTTGAGTAAAATCATAGAATTACCACCTTTCAAGCAAGGCTAACCAAAACATTGATTATTTTTTTAATCACAAAGAACAGCTCTAAAGAATTCTTAGAATTATGCACCTATATCTGAACTTCAGGAAAAAGACAATTATCATAAATTGACTCTGAGCTATCTTTCAGGATATATTCTAGTGCCAGCAGATGTTACTCAAAAATCACTGGATAATATTTTGAAGCTTGAGATTCTCTAGCACCATCTAGCCTTAAATCAACTATTTTTCTTTATCATGAGGAACAAGGAAAAGTTTCTTTTTCCTAGGAAAACCACATAGTTTTTATTTCTTCCTATCCTGTCAATCTCTAGTCCTTGAGGGACAGATTATTTTCTGTGGATGACTCACTTAAACTACAGTGAGTTATAACCGGTGGATACAATTAATGTGCTTTAACAAACTTTAAAAAAAAAAAATAACATGCTTAACACAAGTGGAAATTACCATTTCTTTTCTTCTAATAAAGAAGTTAGCTGGGCCTAGCAGGCAACGAGCCTCTTGTGTAACTAAGCCAGTAAGGAGACACACCACCACCCCCCCACAAAGGGAGTTTACAGCCACTGTCCCCTACCACTCCAGGGCTAGCATTGTCCTCTGGTCCAGAGGCCTGTGTGCCTCCAACTAGCAAAAGCTTTTTCTTTTCCCTTTCTTGCCTTTGACCCATTGCTACAGTGCTGCAAATTCAGGTCTGAGAGCAAAGAAGGAACCTCACTGGAATCACAAGCTGCCAACCTCCTACACCACTCATTCACAAGCAACCCCATATTCTCCTTCCTTCATTACATCCTTTGCTACATCCCACAGCTGATGCTGCTCTAGGGGCTCTGTGCCTTGAAGCCACACAGCCACAAATTTCTTCCCACTGCTCCCTTACCCACTGCCCAAGTTCCTCTGCCAGAACATACCTCCTGCTGTAAGACCAACCCAGAAGGAAACACCAGATGCTTCTCACAGCCCAAGCCTGCACAAGAGCATCCTTTGTTGCTCTGGTACTTTTGATGCACACCAGATAATTTATCTGGCGCATACTGAGGACAAAACCTTACAATATCCCACAATCCCATCCTACCTGAAGACATTCCAGCATGCTCATCACACCTCAGCTGACTCTCTAATTGCCAAACCACTAATTAGCTGAAACCCCAGTGACCTAAATAGGTTCTTTCCTAATCAGAGATCAGATAAAGACAAAAGTTGCAGGCCTTTCTTAATTAACAGTCTCCGTTTCAGAAGGCAACTAGCTGAAGCTCTTAGCTTCAGAAGGTCTTGGAAGATTTCAGAAACAACTAGAAGCTGAAATTTGGACCAAAGCAAAATGAAAACCAGAACAAAAGCTAATTAATAAATACACTAAAATCTGCAAATAATTGTTAGGAGGGGAAAATGTTATGGGGAAAAAAAAAAAAAAAGAAAGCAAAAATGTGAAAATTCATAGAAACCTCAAAGTTTCTGGAATATTTGAAATCTAGCACAGAAATCTAGTTAGAGGTCCCAGTACAAGGTAGCACTTGATGAGGTAATTAAAGACTACCATAATGCATAAGCACTGGAATTATCTGTTAAAGGATATATGTTTTCAGCCTTTGAATGCTTTTCATTTTGCAAGACTAAAGTTCAGTTCATACCTCACATTTTTTAATACAGTATAAAAGAAAAAATCTCTAAAAATTACTTGGTAAAATAAATGATTGAAATAAGTATGATGAATCCAAATACAAGTAATATATATGTCACATTTTGCTTACTTTCAGTTTTTTAATAACATTTAGAAAACCTATTTTTCTTTCTGTTTTCTTCTTTTTATATGACAAATATAAATGCAAAGATAAGTGAGATTTCTCTTATGCATACATATTACATTGAGGAAAAAAAAGTCTATCCACTACCAAATTCACTTATGAAATACCTATTTTTTCTTCTTTCATTCTGGTTCCAAAATGTAGTTTTCTGTATATTCGTGTATGTTTCTGATCTCTTTTTATGTTCAGAGAATGAAATGGGCTTCAAATTTGTATGTCATAAGTATGGAATGTATTCCCTGATATTTAGTTGTGGGGAATCCTTCCAGTGTTACAGAGTAATTTATACAGCAGCTGCGATCAAGATGTCTGCAAGGTTTCCTTTGCTCTGCTGTTTACCTGTTCTGAAACACTGGTTTAATATCTGAGCTAAAGCCCAATCAAAACAATAAGATTTGTATGTGTAGTGTTTTGGGGGGTGCTTAGGGGTTTGTGGGTTTCTTGTGTCATTTTTTTTCAAGATACTGGGAGTCAAAAATAGTGGGAAATTAGGGAAAAAGATTTGCAAGAGTCCAGATGCAACTATTAAGGTCAGCTCTGTCTACTTAGAGTAGGTTTGCAATAAGTCAGCTTTTGACATTTTGACATGAATCATCTAACTTTTAAGAGACCGATGAGCTACCTGGGGAATGTGTGTTCATTCTTAAAAGACGGCAACATTTAGAGTAAACCAAATAGTCAATCTGAATAAAGCAGTGCATATTATAAAATTCATTATTCTGCATTTTTAACTTAAAAAAGAAATTTGCATTGACCTTCACCTCCCTCTCTGTAATTACCCGTAAATTGGTGAAGATTTTAGACCATGGTTCTCAGTCAGTAGAACTGCCATTGACATGTTTGAGGCATTTCTGTAACTGCTTTAGCCTTCTCTTTTAGGCCACAGAGAGGTATATGTTTGGCTTCAGAATGCAGTGAGAGGAAGGGATGGGACGGTAAGCGGGGAAACCGAGAATAAAAACTTTTCTCTACCAATTCTTCAGAATTCAGAGAAGAAAGCTAATATCAAAGTCAGATTGTCTTTTAGAAGTGTCACTGGATATGGGTTTACCTTTAGAGTCCAGGTGTGGTTACAAAAATAAAGGAACCTGAAACACATCAATATATGTCCTCAATTTAGCTCTCAGCATTTTTTTGCCTTTATATTTTTTTGACATTTTTACCTTTCAACCTGAGCAAACCCTGGCTTTTACCCTAATGGAGTGCGAAAATTGTCAATGAAAAAGCTTCTTAGAGGATTATTTCCCTTTTTGTGTGTGTGGTTTGTTTTTTTTTTTCCCTCTGCTATACACTAGATGTAATGTTCGCATATAGTTCTGTATTTCCTTTAGTGTTACAGTATGGTTGCTGACATTAGGATCAGCAGCGAGACATTTGGTGTGTAATTCTGAACTACCAGGTATGCAAGTAGCATATAAAATGTTGATATTTGCCACATCCAACCATTCTGTTCCAGTGAAGCACATTCCTGCATAAACTTCCTCCCCAGACATCTTGTCTTACTGACATTATCATATTAAAAATATCTCCGACCTTATGCCAACTGGCATTTCAGAAGCTGAAAGTTTTCTTTTTGTTTGCCAAAATGAGAAGGGGAATATCTCTGCATTGTTTTTCTTGGCTATTTCGGGCAACTGAAATTCTCTGAATTGTTCCATTACTCACATAAGCACTTGATCTAATTTTGTTTTTCTGAATCACATCTGTGCAGGATGCCTAACCCACTGCAATAGTGTGAAGACAAACAAAAATTTTATCAATTTCCTAACTTAGACAAAAAAATGAAATGTGAAAGTAGCATTTCAACTCAAAACATTTTTTATTGTATGTTCTCTCTAAGTTTCAATTTTGTTTTGTAAATTTTTTCTTTGTTGATGATTTTCTTCTGGTCAGGTTCACTTGCTTTAGGGTGAAAATTAATTGTAAACATCAAATTTTCCACAGAACAACAGATATAACAGATATAATCTATGAAGAATTCCTTTTCATCAGGTTAATTAAATTCAGAGGAATGATTTTATTTCACCTCAGATGTGTCACTAAGTCTTCAGTTGATGTTGTAACTCTCACATACACACACACAAAAAAAAGATACTAAATGTCCTTAAAAATAAGATATCCTTATTGCCCTGAGCATCACAGCATCACCTATAAAATGCAATCTCACATTTTATGTCAGGTTAGGACATGCTTGGACTTGAATTGGAGAAGAGCAGTGTGGAAACTGAGTTGATGAATTGGTTTCCATACATTGTCATCCCTTGAATGCCCAGGGATGATTTTATTGAAGCTGCTTCCGTTAGCCAGCTGACACATGATACATATCTGTCAATTCATGCTTACTAAAAATCACAAATTGTATTTTATATAAGTAATCATTGCAATCATATTTGGCTTTTCCAATTCACTTAAAAAAAATCCACACATTGTTTTCCATCCAGATACAAGAAATTAAAAGCCAGAAGAGTGAAATCCAGTGTCCCGCTTAAAATCCGGTTTGTGTAATTGCAGTAATCAAAGTGGTGCTAAGTAAGCGAACTGCAGTTGCGGTTAAATACATCATTAGTCACGTTCGCTTCTTCCGTTGTCATTCCCCAAATTGTTATACAGCTGTGAAGTTTCACCTAAGAGAGAGCTGCACAGCAGTGATAGGCAAAAATAGGGCTAATGGGTGCTTATGGTTTGCATAAAGCTGCATATACCCTTCAGCATGTTTGCATATACATTGCAAATGTGTTATGAGACTATAGTCTCCTCCTGGAATTAAAATAATTCTCTGTATTGAACTGTTCAATGTTATATTCGCAAAGCGATTCAAAAGGCCACTCTAGGATGGACTCAGTCACAAAGTTATGGCTTCATCCTCACTTAATCCATGGTGTGATCAGGTACGGGATGGATTTTAGCCATTAATACATTACAGCACAGAAAAAATTTCAGTGCAATTTTGGGCTTCGTTTTCCTTTCTTTCTAATCAAAGTGTGTTTATCTAAGCCTGTGTTCTGCAAATTTAACGAAGAACCCACTCTAACAAGTAAGTACCGGGATTTTGATAGGTATTCAACCCAGGCCAAGAAAGGATTTTAAGGTTTTTTGGTTTTGTTGTGTAATGAAATGTCAGTGGTATATTTCAATAAATGTATTCATACAAAGTCTGCTTTTAATTTCACGAGATCCAAACTCCAGCTTCATCGGGCTTATCTTCGTGCCATTCCTGGATCTTTAATTCTTCTTTTGTTAGTCTCTTAAGAGTCCGCATAACTTTTAACAGGAATCTGGCTGAGCCAAAAAGGAAATCATCTCAATAATGCTGCATGCCAGTGCTTTGTGTACATCTCATTATTGCAATATGCTCAGTCAGAGGCTAAGCATGAGATTGAAAACACAAGAGGAAGTCCTTAGGAAAGTAAAACTGTTCTTCGCGGTAGAAGACTGGTAGTTCAAAACCATCCAGATGTCTCAGAGTGGATCACAAATGTTGGAGCACTAGATACTCAGTTACTTACAGGATTGCTCTTTATCTCAGTGTCCCATCAATCTATCGTAAATATTTTGTCAAGGGTTCTGCATAAGGCTGGGGAGAAAGTTGGGTTACTTTCATCACTGATAAAGCAGACAATGCAAAGTCTTACTGTCAAAAGGAGTAAACGTGCCTGTGCTTTCCCCATCCCCATTTTTTTAAACCACTAGCAGTGTCATTCATTCTGAATGCCAAGATTACAGAGAGTAGAAAGGAGTGTTTATTCAGAAGAAGTTCTGAAAACAGGGAGGAAATAGGAAGCCTTGCATATATACTGGTAATCCCCTCACCTCCTAACAACACTCATCTGCTTGGGAGAGAAAAGTGTCGTACCATCTGGCTCAATGTGGTGAGTTTTCATCTTCTGTTGGGAGGGCTGATGTCATGTAAAGAACAGAGGAGCAGGCAAACTCTTGTAAATGTGAGGCAGCAGCAGCAGCGCTTATCCTGGGAGCTGGGGCTCATGGATCAGCTGAATGGCTGCCTGCAGCCCCCTATGTGTTGATTCTGGCCCATTAACCATCCTATTAATCTTCAAAAAAGCTTTAAAGCCCAAGTGTTTTGGAGAGTGAATATAGGTGAGAATTTGCAGGTGTCATTCACACGACACAGCCATCTTCCCTGCTCTTTTCAACAAACAGCTCTCCCGGTCTATTAAAGCACAGAAGGAAATTCTTTCCACCACCTTTTACCCTCTCTGAAATCTCTGAGAACATCAGGATTGTTAACATTTTGCAAGATGGTAGTGCAAAAGGAAAGGAACTGAAAGGCAGTTTAGAAGAATCAGAAGGATATTTGTTTTGGAAAATTTACACACTTCATTCAAGCTACATCCTTTAACTTTCAGGTTTTAAATGTCACCACAATACATGCTGCTGCACGAGTCATCTCAATCCTGTATCAACCAACATTTCAATTCTCTGTAATATTCTGTTCTATTCTTTTGGGAAAGAGCACCATGCAAGAACAGGGCAATTTTAGGCAATTCGAAGGTTGTACCATGCTTGACACCTGACTTCACTTTAGTAACACCTGCCTGAAGAATAATTAGCAGCCCACTTTTAAGGAAAGAACTTCCATACACCACAGATGGCATTTTTCATACCAGACAGGCAACGATGTATGTTGGAAGTGAGCCAAACTGTCTGCAAAAACTGTGAGAAATTCAAGACAGACATCTGAGTGGAAGGAAAGTTTTACCTTCCTCGACACCCCTTACATCCCCCCTTCCCCCGCTACCATTTGGGAACATCTGTTCAAACCTACCTCTCTATATAGTGTGCTTTATTTTTGTTATCTACCAATGCTACAAATTGTAGGAGAAGGAAAGCAGCATAGCAAGTTTCTTTTATATTGGTTATGAAACCTACAATTTAATAACATAATGTGATGATTTGCTAGCTACAGAAATCCCATACTATAATACTTTTGCTAGAACCAAAAACGAAATTTTCTTTTACTGGCAAAAAATATGGGGTCCTCAACTCACATTTCCATAAAGCGGTCCTAATTTTCACTGTGTACTCAAAACTTTGTTGAAATCAGGATACCGCGTGTCATAACGGAGGCAAAAAGTCAACAGTCACTTTGGAAATTATTGGCTAATGTCTTAATCCTGGACTGTTCACTGATTTGTATGAACTTTTGTGTATACTTTGGGCTACATCCAAATCCCTCTGAAATCAATCGCCATCTATAGGCTTTAGATGAGGTCCTTTGCTTCCTTAGAAGAATCTTTACTTCTTTCTTGCAAAAATGTTCTATGTAAAAGGAGTCCTGAGAACTCTTAATAATATTGTCATCAGAATCAAATGTGCTACATAAATATGCTAAAATTAGAAAACTAACAGCTCTGCGCTGTACTTAGTATCGCTTATGAAATATAAAATTGTGCATTTTATTTCCACAGTTCCAATGAATAGGTATATACGTGAGAATCATAGAAATACATCTACGACATTATTTACAATGTGTTGTAATTCCAAACTAGGGAGTTTTTTTTTCTCCCCTGGTAGTTTTTACTCTGCATTTCTGTGGTGATTGCATAAAATTTTTCTAAGGGCACTTTTCAAGATAAATTTTTAATTTGGGAAAATGCCCATTTCAGTATTTTCTCAGCTGTGCATGTGACTTTCTTGGCAAATAATGGTAAGCATTCAGAATAGGCGTATTTCTGAAAACCCTGCAGTCCATAAGCAAACGTAAGGAACATATATAGTGTCTATATATTTGTGGTGGCACTAAGGATGAGAATGTGCCTCTAAATACTAAAACACTTTTGTAGATATTTGCCATGTTCATTGCTTCACGTGGTTTTGGAGCACACTTTTATAACACAAAACCCATGATATTATCATGTATTTATAAGACAAAAAAATTCCTAACAAAATCAGTTATTGTGCTGTTTACTTAAAGGACGAGCAAATCTGAAACTTGTTGGTCACTAATGTAAAACATTATTTTACAAAATTTCTCTTAATGGGTGCTAAATTTTCAAAGTTTACAAATAAAATCCAAATGTTGGTAGAAAATTACTTGTGGCTAAATTTTGCCTCCCTCTTGAGAGAGAGAGGTGTATCTGTGACTAGTAATGTTGGTTAGACATCAGAATTGAATATTTGAATTCAAGCATATAACCTTAATAGATATAAATGTAATAGCTAACAATTTCTGAAGTAATCACATCGGTACACAAAAATATTAAATAATTTATGGAAAGAACAGGGATGAAATTAAATGATTTATCCTACTTCATTAGTCCTTTGAACAGAACTAATGCTATTTTACATATTACTTAATGTCCCTGATCGCATTTTTATACCTACTCAACTGTATATTTCAGTTGTGCTTTGAAGAACCACATATTTACTCTATTTTTTGTGAGTCTTGTCAGGGGAAGGGCTCAGGATCTCAAAGGTTGGAAGATGCTGTCATAGAAACATGAAAATTACCTGAGTCCCTTGTTTATCCACTAAAAAACCTATTTCAAAACTTACCTTTCTTTAAAAAATCTCTGGAGTCTGTCTACAGAAAAGCATGACAAAAAAGGGACCCATGATGATTTCCTGCTACAACTACTGTTTAGAAAGCTCTTCATTTACAAGGCTTTTTGGGGGTCTCCTCTGTTTATTGATACTTGCCAAGTCTACTGCCCAGGCCATTGTTTTTAACTGAATGAAAGTAAAATTTCATTAAATTTCTGCAGGTAAGGAGTCATGACAGTTCAGATGCCAGACAAAGGACAATGCACGACTTGGACAGAAGTAATAAATAGCTGAGAAACTTCTAATACATTTGCAGTTTATATAGATGACTGTGATAACCTCTTATTACGCCGTATGGAGTATAACACGATGACTAACAGCCAGGGGCCTTAAATTACATTGAAATTGATTCCTACACTGCAGCTTTCAGCTGTAAATGATGTCAAAAGACTATGGACTTAAAATGAGAATGAATAGAAATATATAAAAGCAAATGAGATCTAGTAAATCCTTATTAGTCTGAGGTAATAATATGCATCATCACTGATGCCCTATGCCAGTCGTTGCCAGCTATTGGCTATGTTGCCTTTTTAAAATGAATATAGACACCAGGTTAGGTGCAGAATTCTCCCTTTCAATCCACACATATTACAGAAGGATATTGAATTACAGTACATAATTGGTTAAACATTACTCTCTAAAATTTCTTGAATCTTGTAGCCGATCTTAAATACTGCATGTACTCTATTAAATACAAGCTCACCCAAGAGACAGAAATTGACTGAAGCAAGGAAATTCTAAACGAAAGCTCAAGCTGACATTTTTGTCCCAAACATATATAACTATGTTTCCTCATAGCTACTAAGGGTGCACGTCCTAATGGTGTTTCTTTCTTTATTTGTACAAATAATATTATTGCAGCAGTCAGAGCCTTCTTTAAGAAAGCAGGACACAAACTACCTTGAAACTTGCCCTGTGATGGAAAGACATAAGTATAGAATCCCTCCTTCTTGTACTTCCTTTTTGACTACTTTTTGAACTGATGGAAAGAAAGTGAAGAATACATAAGCAGCGTTTAATGAAATTCCCAAACTTCCAATTTGTGATTTAAGAAGCTCAGCCAACTTGTAATGGTGTTATTTTAACCACACCTCTTGAAATGCTATAGTCAAAATAAATCTGAAAACACAGAAGCCATAATAAACAAAAACACAAAGTAAAAAATTCAACAGCCATAAGAGAAGAGAAAGAAGCCCTGCAAATAATACTTAGACTTGTACTACAGAGGTAGAAAAGAAAGAATTCTGATCATCCACCATGCCAAAAATTAAACTGCTAAGCATTACTGCTTATTTTCAATCAATTATATTTTCTGTGTCTAGTTCAGTAATATGCTAACAACAGAAGTTGAAAGACAGATGGACTCTGAACAGATATGATCTCAAAATTACTGTAACTCAAAAAATACGTCATTAGTCCTCAGAAGCAGGATTTGTTGACAATAAAATATGAAAGTTATTAGCTATTATTTAATATCAGAAATTAATAGAGATAAATAAACCAAACTAGGTTTCATGCTATTTCATTCTACCACCAAGTGTGTGCACAATTTTGGGCAAATCACAATTCTAGGGCTTGATTTTGTCCATCTGTTGAACAGTATACTCTTAGCTATACTGCATGTCTAGATAGGCAGAAGAACCCTCTCATAGTCTGCAGACAGGTATAAACCAATGAAGACTAAAAAAAAAGCTTCGAGTTATAGTTCAAAAGCCTTTAACCATAGCTGTTTTCATCAACAAAATTATGCTAAAACTTTGACACAAAGTTATAAGATGTTACGGCAGATGGCTGATCTCAGGGTCTCCCATAAGACAGTTTTTGGGTAACTGAGGTACTCAGAACAAGGTGAAACATCATCTGCTTTGATGAGTCCTGAGCAGATCCACTAACCCACCAACTGGAGTTAAAGCACAGGGTTTTCATTGCTGCTATGTGTGGCTTGAATATGAGCTAAGCTGAAATCTGGAAGAAGCATGGGGCTGTGCTTGTAAGTAAATTCCTTCAAGACTGTGGTAGGAAGCTCACTGTGCTTAGATGTTGTAGCTTTAACCTCTACCAGTGTGGGATCTCCGCACCATATTGCACTTACCGATGGTGTACCCACAAACAGTTGTTTAAAGCCACCAGAGGTCTTTAAGTAATCCGGGAGGTTACTACATGCAGTTAGCACTTTACAGCCAAATTCAAATTCTGAGCTGCTTCTAGGGAGCAGGAGACAACCAATTTTGTTGGACTTTTTTCTTCTTTTTTTTTTTTTTTTCCTGGATTATAAAGTTACATAATTTGGTCCTGTATTTGAAGGTGCACTCAGTTATCTGCACAAAAATTCTAGCACTGTAAATCCATTTCCAAATATTTCTCTCTCTTCAACCTGTGCTCTAAATTTCAACAGACTCAGTTAAAACTAGGAAAATGGAAAAAGACTATCTTTCTCAACAGGAAAAAATTCTTCCTGGTAACGAGATTATTATGGCTCACAGATTGCAATCGTCACATGTATTGGCTGCTCCCCCAGTGCAAGCATCCCAGTCAAATCATGATGCTGCAAACAGAATAACACACCTCTCCAAATGCCTTGGCCAAGGAACACATTGCCGGTGCATCTCAGGTAACGTAAACAAAGCACTTCCATTTGTTCTGTAAAATGTCAGCTCAAAGTTGGCCGATCCCTTTTCAGATTCAGTTTTAGACTTCGCATGAAAGGCAGCAGCACACATATCTGCAAACCTGAAAAGCATTTTTGGCAAATAGAGTGTTTTAAAGACAAGAATCATCTGTCCCCTCTTTACTAGCAAAAAAAAAAAAAAAAGTCACTTTGTATTTGACTCTCCGTTGTTCAAAGGTGTTATTTGAAAATTGAAGATGCTATTTTTCAACTTCTCATTCTGCTTTTTCATTTTGAAATTTAGCTGTTTCATTTAAGAGGGAGAAAACCCAGCTGAGAATAAAAAGCTGCGGTATGATTCACTGCAGTGTTTTTTGATAATTGCCACCACCACCCAAAAAACTTTCCCATGCAGCCACAAAATCAAAAATATCAAGTATTCACAAGTAGCCGGTTTACTTCTCTATCCTGCTCCTTTTCTCAATGATTTTATACGACAAAGGCATTTGAAAAAGAAACAAAAGCAAAACTCCTTAACTGCTGGAATCAATAAAATGCTCTGAAGTCTTTAAAGAAATGAATTACCCATTGCTTGGATATTTTAAACTAAAATGATCGTGACAACAATTAGCGTGCAAGGAAGATCAAACCTACAATGGAAAGGATTTGGAAAACAGACGCAGAGCTCTTGATCGCCTTTAACTTTTATGATGCCCTGCTGCTCCACAGAGCAGAGCTTCAGGGAATGCTCACAAGCATTTCTTGCTCACTTTCTTTCACTCAGCTCCCTCTATCACACCACTCAGCTCAATTCATCCTCAAACTATTTTTCGCCTGAACAGCCTAACGAACAAAGGCATAATGTAAGTATGTATCCCTTCCTGATATTTATTCCCTTTCATCCATTTTAACAAGGTCTAACAAAATAACCCTTTATATTTGCTCAAAATCTGGAAAAAAGGTTGAACAGGCTCTTGTTGTTTTTGGCTGAAGACATCATTAGTTGCTAGATGCCTTTTTCCTGCTAAAGGAAAGAGTTTCCCAAATGGATCAAGGTAGAAGGTTTATCCAAGATTAAAAGCCTAAATTTGAAAACACAGCTTTGTGTTGTCCACAGGCAAAGTTCTGAAAAACCAAAAAAAGGCAGAGCTGCTTAGTGGCATTTTTATAAGAAACACTTTAAGTTTGCTATGAAATCACTGTAGAGAGACCAGATTTATTTAAAAAGGATTATTTATTAAACATATTTCTTTACAAAGTACAATCAATGGTTTGCATTAAATTTTGGGTTTGGTATTTGCCTGTATGTACAAAAAAAAAAGAAAAGCTTATAACAGAGAATGTGTCTTGATTTTACACACGGGACACAATACTGAGTTATCTTCATATTTTGATTTCTACCAACATAAGCAGTTGCAATAACTTTCAGTTTAACTGCTGGCTCTTTTTTTAACTGAAGATGAAGCAACAACAGTTCTGCAGAGTGTCAGTATCTATCAATGTACTCAATTATGACAAAGTAGAAATGAATAATCCTTTGGGAAGTTTCCACCGAGCATGAGTGGAACATGACATTTTTTGGCAGGTTACTGGACTATCCTTATGATCCTAAAAGTCATTTTTTGCAGTTATAAGATAAGAATTGAGGAGCTAGGTAAGTTTAATAATACCCTATTAGCAGCAGTTGATAGTAAATGCAACATAAAGTTTGTTTTGTCTGTCATACAAGGACGTGTCCAAGCAGCCACTATTGTATCGTTCTTTACTTGAACAAAAGTGTCTGCATGTATTGTATGTCTTTGGAAAAACAAAACAAAAGTAAAGAGACAAAAAGCCATTTATTGTCATGAGTGACTATTGCCATCAGCTAATATGAATGCATTGCTAAAATTAGTGAAGACAGGAAAATGCTGTAAGGTAAATATATACAGAGTTAAAATACATTTCTTATCCACTAGATAGTGATTTTGTGGCACTGTGGTTTTCAGAATATAACATCTGTTGAGAGCAATGTAATTTTCAGTGCAAGCTAAAGCAAAAATATCTGCCCGCTGTCATAAACATGACAAACAAATCTGGAATGTTCAAAGTAAGTTCGTCTTCCGCTTCTCCACTCTTGAGGCACCTTTAAGACATGGCACTTACTGTAAACCATCTAAAAAAATCAAGAAAAGCAGACACAATAAGCCTGAATTTTCCATAAGAACTTTAAAAAAATCACTGCCAGAGTCAGTAAACGATGCCTGTGTAAGGCTTGCCAGCAAAGCATCTTTCCTGAGAACGGAGCTGGGACGCTCTCTGTGTATCATAAGTGTGCGTGCTCGGAGCTGTGGTCGCTGTCGTGGCTGTCGTCGTTCGCTAGTGAGTCCCCTGTGTGCTGGAGACCAGCTGCGCCGATGCCAGAGAGCTCAGAGGGGAGCAGTGTGCCCTTTTTCACATTCACCAGTTCCTTCTCCCGGGCGGCTGCCCCTTGCTGGCCCCCTTTTACCCGCTTCCACTTCATCCGTCTGTTCTGGAACCAAACTTTTACCTTCGTGGAAGAAAGACAAAAATAAAAGATGGGGGTCACTGAAGGTAATAAAGATCTTTTCTAGCTGTAGCACAGCACGTGAGTGTTTTTCGTCTCTTTAATGTGCAACACACTGCCTTTCTGGCTGTATGGTAAAAAGCTTAGCAAGCCTTCCCCGAGGAGCACGCGATCCAGTGTTGGATGGGATGAGGACCCTGGGGATGTGGGGATAATGGCTGGGAAGAAGGCAGCGGGGCTCCCTGCAGCAGTTCACTCCACAAGACCTCAGAGCCCTTTAGAAAACATCCAGCAGTCCCTTGAAAAATGTTTTAATGTCATTTTGTGGGCAGAGAAACAGAAACAAAATGGTACCCGTCAAGGGGCAGCAGAGAGGAACCTCACATAAGAGAGAGCCCACTCTGCTGGCAGAGGGTAGCTACTTTGAAAAGTAACTTGTACCAAAATGTTCGCTTTGCTTTCTGCCATTGTTTCTATAACCTAGTGGTAAGTTTCAGGTGGAGCATTTTCAAAGCTCTTTTCTTTTTTTTTTTTTTATTTTTTTTTTTTTTTTTGACTTGATGAAGTATCTGAAAGAGCATTTCTTGCTGTCCAAACTTACAACTTCCCCATCTATTTCACAAATGTGTTCAAATGATTCTAGTTGACTGATCCTCAATTTGACTACACTCAGCAGTGGACCCTGGACAAGTTTTTCAACCAAATAAACAGCCCCAAAGGTAGAGGGCAAGACATTCATAAATTTTAGTCAAAATCAGTGAATAGTGTCAGATGAAAACGGAAAAGAAATTCTTAGCATGAAAGATTAAAAGCATATCTGTATCTAAGTCACATTAAACCCCAAGATTTCACTCCAGATGAAACTCATTTCCCCTCCTCCTCTCCTCTGTATAGAAATATATGGGGGGGTGGGGGGGAGTAAACCTAAATTATTTGCACAGTTCTAAAGTACCAGCACTGCAAACCACAAGGACTTTTTTTTTTTCAATAGGCAAAAGAAAAGAAAAAAAAATAAAACAAAACATTTGTAGCATCTGTCAAATACATTAGACCAGATTAAAGGCTGATTTCAAATCGACTTAAAACATTGTCACTGAGAACAGTATGAATAGAAGACCGTTGGGTTTGATCCATTTAGAGTTAATGTTGCTGAAAAAAAAAGGCCTGGTGCGTGTGTGTGTCTGTGCAGCTCTTCACATGAAGGGTCCACGGAAAAATAAACAATGTCTGCAACTTTCCACTCGGAGAGCGAGCAAGAGAGCTTGCAGTGTCGGTGTATCCTCCACCGCGTTTAGCAGAATGTTTCAGAGTTTTAAAAGAAACAGCAAGGAGCAGGCACAGCAGGACATATTGTACAACACGAGTAATAGAGCCACAAAAATGCTGTTTTGCTGAATCTGTCTTATACATCCAGGAAGCACTGCAGTGTTTAACCTTTACTATCACTTTGAATTTTACATTAAAATTTTACTACAATTGAACTGAGAGTTAATGCTGCTATCTCTATGTATGTATAGGGGAAGGAAAAGAGGTATATTTATTTTTTTTATGCTCTATATCCCTGTTAAAGTCAGTGTGAGCTGTTAAAGCCAATCACTTGGGAACAGAGCAAAATGATTCCAGGTTAGTTAAGAGCCTCAAAGCATGGCACATCCTTTCCTTTAGTCAACTCATCAGAGCCAAAGAATCTGGCTTGTGAAGTGAAATGAGTGTAAAGGGGAAGGTATTTATTACCGGCTGCTGCGATGTTGGGAATCATCATAACTGGGTCATGTATCAGAAGTGTCCACATAAACAGTGTCCTCAAAAGGGAACACTACTGGCAGCTTTGGGGGCAGGTGTGGGGGAAAAGTTAAAATATCTTGCTTATTTTGTAGGGGGTTTTTTGGTTTTGTTTTTTTTTTTTTTTAATTTTAAGAAAATCAAGTTTCTCTTGTAAAATATACAACCAGACAGTGCAATAGATGTAACTGCAGTCATAATATAAACATCAAAATAATGGACTTTAGATTCAACCCAGTATTGCTGATTATCACTCTTCTCCTGAAAAAAAGGGACCAGAGAATTTTATTCTACAAGAAGAAATTATAGGCTTGCAGTGATGTTTAAAATATCTAAGCAATTCTCCAGATATCTTTATGTCCTTGAAAATTCATGGAATAAGTCAAACCACTGGAAGTCTAAACCAAAACAACAATGCATACAAAAAGTGGTTTCAAGAAAAATAACACTGATGCATTTGAAGCAAAAATGTCTATGCACAACCTGGTTTCAACCCGCTTTAACTTACTGGAACAGGAGAAACCGAGGCAAACCACCTTCCAGGTGCATCCATTTCATTCCTGGATGCTTGAGGAACTGAAGCGAACACTCCTACAGTCACTGTCAGAAGTTTCTCTGGCTGGAGCAGACATGAGCAGGATGACTACTGATCATCCTACATGCATCACCTCCTGCTACAGGTGCTCATTTCTGTTCTCCTGTCTCAGCCGGAGCTAATCACTCACATCTGCTCACTTGACTTGTGTGAGTCCCATTTAATAAATTATCCTTTTTTGATTCCCATTTTTTCTTAGAACATTTGTGGCTGCTACTTTTTATAATGCAGGTCACTTCACAAAGCCTTGGTCGCTAGCAGTGTCTCTCCTTGAGGATTAAACCCAAGAAATCTAAGTGGTACCAGCTTCTGGGTAATGAGCAGCTGAGGACAGGCTGGGGACCACCTCTTCATTCAGCTCATCTACCCTCAAACTACCCCATCCCACCATGCCCAGGGCTCAACCTAGGTCAACGTCTGCATAATAACTGATCTAAATCAATTAAAGGACAATGATTTCCCTTTCCAAGAAAAAGTGCAAGACACATTTATGAATTCCTCAGAGAATCCAACGTGCAATGCTGCCTGGGAAGTATGGCATTTCAGGGCTAAAAGGACTCGAGCTGCCTTGGGTATAAGGGAAAGAGAGTAACCCTGACACTCCCATAGGAAAACACATACTACTGACTGGCATAGAACTTGTCAGGTTTCCCCTAAAGCAAAAATAGTAACAATTTTTAAAAAGGTTAAAAAAAAAAAAAAAAGCTTTAGGAAATTTTTTTAATTACTTCAAATTATCTGCACCTGATTTACTTGGAGAATGTCAAATAAGAGATTTCTTCATCTGGTATGTCAGACATTATTTTCAACAGCTAGAAATCAATTATAGTAAAGTTTAGTATTGAAAATTTTATGCATTTATTTTGATGAAATTTGGTGCATTAACGTACAGAAGGACTCTTATATGAGAGAATAGGCTAGGTATTTTTTACACATATTTATTTATGTCCTCCATTATTAAGTACTGAAACCCGCTTTTGACCTGATCCCAAGTACACTAATGTCAGTGTGAGTTTTTCCACCAAGTTCAATAGACTCTAGATGAAGTCTTTAAAGCTCATGTGCTAATAATATGAGACAGGTCCTTCACTTGTTATTTCCTCTAGAGATCAAATTCAGATACTGGAATTCTGAACTTCCTTTGGAGCTGAAGAGTCAATTATGGAGGGTATAGTTGTTACTGATATGTGATCCAGCTATATTTTAGTAATGGGAAGGAAGTGAGGCAAACTTTGTGTGAAGCACTTTAAAGTGTCAGTTTATCTGGATTCATGGAAAACTCTGCTTTTCTAACACACCACTATTTGAAACTTTGAGGTGTTGCACAAAACACGCATCAGAACAAAACACCCTGAGAAACAAAAAGGAGAAAGAAAGAAAGGGAGAAAGAGAGAAAAAAGAGAAAGAGAGAAAGAGAGAGAGAAAGAAAGAGAGAAATAAAGATAGAAAGACAGAAAGAGAGAGAGAAAGAGAGAAAGAAAAAGCCCTTAATGAGGTGAACTTGAAAAACTCTTGAACTATTTTCCAGCGAAAAAACTATCTTTTACCACTTAAAACAGTTGCAAAAATTATACCATTTTAAAGTAAAGATCTGCTATGATGAACTCGATACCATAGATTTTATGAACCTTTTTTTATGTTGTTTTTCAAGTTGAGTTAGCTCAGGCATGAGCTGAGAGTGCTCACCACCTCCCAGAATCAGGTCCTGATTGCCTATTATTTATTAAAATGCACTCCCTCTTCTCCACCCTCTGACTAGCACAACTTTAATGTATAGAGCAAGCATATGTATGTACAGAAAACAAAGGAAGTGGAGGGAAATGAACTATATTAAAGATGATGGTAGCATTAACAGCTGTTTCTAAATCAGCACTTATGAGCCAGTCTATTGAGCACATCTGCTTACTGGCACGAAAGCGCAGTTTCTTTTCCCTTAGTCAACAAGTTGTTTAGCATCTGCATCTCCACATCTGATGATTAGACTGTTACTTAAGATACGAGTAAATGATTTCACATTGAGCATCTCCTGATGTACAAGGGAAACAGTTTTGCTGTGACCCATTTGTTTTAAGGTCTGCTCTGTAGGAACCATGGGAGGAGATTCAAAACAAGGAGGCTGACATTGTCAGCGTCTACATTACTAAAGTAATCATTCTGTACTTATGATATACAGGTCTTTAGCAGGCTTAAGGGCAACAATGTGTGCTGTCTTGCATGTATATCTTTAATGCAATTTCATGAGGTGGATGAAATGCATCATTTTCATTCCAAATAGGCGTATCACCTAAACTTCCCATTTAATACTCCTTCAATAAAACCCTGTTGTCACTTTAACTGTAGTTAGTTGACTTCTACCATGCTCTGTAGAATGCAGGTACTTCCTTTAGCCATGGGATTTTAGCATTCTGTACTTAGAGAGGAAAACTAAGCAGATACCTTCCAGAATTAATGAGTATTTTTTAACAAAGACATTCTCGTCCGAAAAAAATAAAAACCTGACTGAATTCTAACTTCCTTAATTACACCGCCTGCTGTCTTTCTTCTTTTAAGAAAGGAGACATTTCTCTTTAAAAGCTCTTTTCTGAAATGAAAGATTCTTTCCTAAAATTAGATTTTCTATTCCAGATTTTAGTGGCATGGGTCCCAAATGAGATTAAAATTTGAGGCCCGGTATCTTGCAAACCTTAAAAATTAGAAACAAGAGCACTGTGCCAGTTAAAACTGTTATTTTGCTGTAAGGGATGCATATTTCTAAGTATGAGTCTTTGAAGTTAGTATTCCAAATTCCATGTTTTATTATACCTAAATGATGTGTCAGGAAGACATCACCAAGCCTTTTAAGCATTCTACCCCTGGTCAGCCATTGTCCATTTTCTTTTATCATTTTTTTTTAATCTGCCAATTGACTCTCCTCTAATGCAGACAAACATATGGATAACAAAAGATAACTGAATTTTCAAAATTAAAAAAAAAAAAGTTTACTTCTCAACTTTCTTTGGCTCTGAAAACGTTCTTGTTATTTTTAGATAGTACACTTATGCTGCCAAGTTTTAAAGAAAGTCAAACTCCTGAACTTTACAGAAATCACTGGTGCTATACAGCTGAAACTTACCTTTTTCACATATATAGGGATAGCATTTTCATGATAATTTATTCAAGAAACTTATAAAAGCAAATAGGAATATAAACCCAGAAAAGTTTTCCTATTCTAGACTATGCCTATATATAAGAGTTGGAAGAATCCAATCTATTACTTTAAAATATTTACAGAAATGATAGTCAGAGCTATCAGTTCACTTCAGTAACTAAAGATACCATGAGATTTTAAATAGTTCAGCTGGATTTCAGTCATGATGGATACATGGGAGAGTAAGTTAAGGTAGTTTTATGCAATTAAACCTAATTTTCTTTCTTGTATGATTTAAAGGAATTCCAATTTCTATTCCAAAAAAACTCTCTTAAAAATCTTAAATATATATTGAGCTTAAAAGCAGTTTAAATAAATCAGAGTATTAAATGTCTTCTTAGTTATTATGAAATAGTATCAAAACACCTGAATTGGAGAAAATTAACTTTTATTTGGAAATTAATGAGTAGTACCAGAGCCTTCTGATTAAAATTGCTGGTGTCACCTGCTCATTGATTTAAAGCAATCTGCTCTGTGTTACATTACAGGACTTTGCACTGAAGGCGCACAAGTACTTTGCAGCAGCTGTTGAGAGAAAGGGGAGGTTTTGGCAGGTGCACAAAGGACAGCTGGAGCTTTTGGCACCCAGGAAAGTGTAGGAGTGAGTTCTGGTTTTTTGTTACATAGAAGTCAGTTGAGGTTTGGGTACTGCTTAGGTGATACATTCTCCTTTCTACCTCCCACGTTTAGACAGGGATGGAATAAACATTATATTTCAGAGGAGAGCAGTGATTGGAGTATTTCATTCCAGTTCCAGAAATCTTTGAAAGCACTCAGTTTTCCTCCCTCTACTCCATCTGAAGAACTGCCACCTTCTGTGGGGCTGCTGCTAAAACTCCCTATTCCTTATGCTCCTATAATATATTGTTCTAGAGTCTGCTTTTATCCATTTCCTTTGCTTCTATAGAGAAATCTACAAATGGTGGAAAAATAATTTGTGGGGAAGATTGCCTTCAGCTAAACCTTGCCTCTTTGTATAGACATTTACCTGCATGAATTACTCACACATAGAGCGTTTTATTTCATGATAAAAAAAAATAATTCTAATATGCATCATTCTGCATCCATTTTGCAAAGGTCAACTGAGTGTGAAAGTTAAAAGATGGTGGGTATTTCAGACTGGCTTTTAGCTGAGTATGTTGACGCTTTTTCCTGCTATTACTTTAGTGCAAAGGAACGCAAATGTCAAGAAGCAGGACTCAGCAGAAAGCAATCTCTGACTACTGGCCCATGGCAATCCTCCAGGGGCCTAAGGCTATGGAAGCCATCTCCCTGCCCAAGAAAAAAGCACCCTCATTTGTATTCACTTAAACTAGTTCCACAGTTCATGATTCCAAATCTGGAGGGACATTTTTGAAACCAGAAAGAGATTCTGCATTTTGCAATGACATGCATTTAAAAAAAATTCTCCTTTATTCTATGTGTTCATTTCTACCTCTCCAATACCATTTGTTTCTCACTGGTTTCTTCTCTCTATTTTTTTCAAAGTGAACATAAACAACAAACCTAAAAAATCTATATCTTTAAACAGGGGACAGAAGAAGAAGCATCTTTCTTGACTTGTGTCTAAGAAAGAGTAGGGGACAGCAGCACTTTGTAAAAGCAGCCATATAAGTTGCTAATATTTCTGTCAATATTTCATATTCTGCTTGGCACAGAGAGAGGTTTCTCCCCACCCAGAACCTCATGGGGTTTCCCTGCAGGTGTAGGGTTCATTCACAACCAACAGCTTGAGGCACTTGGATCTTTGCACGTGGAACTGCTTGTTCGCATTCAATTAATACTGCAAAAATAAATACGCTGTTTGAAGGTTTTCCATGTACTTTGTTAAAATAGAGAGGATTATTGGACAAATCAAAATTATGCCTGACATAATTAAGTTGGCCAGGAGTATTCTTTCCAAAGAAAGAACAAACTGAGTTAGTACAGTAACTCTCGCTGCTGGTATTTATATTGTTCAAGACAAATATAAAAGTATTAGTGAGCTTTATTTTATTAAGAGTGTTACTTTAAATAAAACAAACAATCCAAAGGATTTCAAGCCACAGAGGCTCATTATTATAGTGTGTGTAGACAGTGCTTAGCACATGGAAGCTTGGAATGAGCAGCTGCCCTTCGGAGAAGACGTGACAGCACAATAAATCAGACAGATATGGCCTGTCCTATCAATCCACTGTTTTATTTTGTTTGAAATTGTACAGGGGAATAATTTCACAACCTAACCATAGAAATCTAACTTCCTAAAGTAGGAAACTAGTCATATAGTGTGAGACATGGAGAGACATTTACTCTTTCAGAAGTGTTTTGGGACAAACACCTAAGTGAGGAACACTGAACTCCTGGTTTTTTTACCCAGATGACTGTAGGCAGATACTCTTACCTTACCAGTCAAGTCTGAAAAATGCAGTGATTGGCCTCTGCTGAGCTCTGTGATGCTGAAAAGATTTTTAATGAAGTCACTTGTGATGAAGGATGGAGGCAATCAGATCTGGAGGAAACTTTTCTAATGGAAAACTTCATTTATTATTATTATAGTCACAAAAATGCAGTGCTACAGTGTGGGTTATGGTACTAGACCAGCATTGCCCAAATGCATTTAGAAAATAATGCTGCTTGCTTCTCTTTCTGGTAGAAAAAAAAAAGGTATTTCAAAAGCTTCTTCATCATTCACCTGTGTCAGTGCCACATACATGGAAACCAAATATAGATACAAAAGCACACTTCATTTTGACAAATGTTTGTCCTTGTCTATGCAAAATCAACGGCCTCATGCCCTTTGTAAGTGATTGGTGGCTTCTGGGTGGGTATTGGAAATTAAAGTTAAGGAGAAATAAACCTTCTCATTGCCATCAGCAGAATTTGATCTGACTAGGTGGGATTTTCCGTTTATGTTGGCAAACAGAAGCATTACATATTTGGATTGTTTATTCCGGTAACCTTAGCTAGCCAGCAGAACTGCAACATTACTCTTTTGATTAGCTCCATGCAAAAAGATCTTGTGAGGTGGAAAGATCTCCTACTCTTTCTATATTTGGCAGGACCAAGTCCATAAAAATGTCCATTTTGCCACGCCTTTGATACCCCACTGCAGCTGCTTCCTCTCCTCATCCCACAGCGAGATATTAAAAAGTTTGCACAGAACCTTCTCCAAGTTTATCTGGATGTACAAAAAAGCCAAGAATGCGCTTGTCAAGGTTACAAATATCTAGGGAGCTAAGACAGTTTTTAGTCTAACTGGCTCTTCAAAATATAATAGAGGCCTGCCAGCTGAAAATTATTAACTGCTGGCTGAGCAGGGATTGTGAGCGTACTCTATAAGAGATGGAGCAGGAATTATATGTACCTATACTGCTGGAATTCTTACAATACCATAATAGAGCCATCCTACCACCAGATGTGCTTATAATGCTCTCAAAGTGCACTCTTAATATCTAGGCAATTGAGGCACTTATTTCATTTCATCCTCCTGTCTTGTAACTCAGGTTTCCTTTTTGGGCTGTGATAGGATTACTTCCTTCTCCTGATCCATATGTTGTGAGGGGCTTTTTTCATTATTATTTTTGTGAAATGGCCTTCCATGAGTCATTTATGTTTGAACTGATCTTGTAAGTTGTTTCAAAAGTCAAATGGAGCCTTACTTTGATGACTGTAGAAAACTTTAATACCCTTATATAGCTTTTTAAATATGGTCAGACATATGTTTTTTTCTACAGCTTGTTTAAATGCCAGAAAGGTAATTATGAAGTGTTAGTTGGTCAGTGCCTCTTTTAAGCTGCACCGTATGGTTGAAATTATCCCTATAGTCAAGAGGAAGATAGAGCTTTCTTAAGATAATAGGCTCCGTGATTTATCTCACATCTTGGGAAAAAACTGAAAGTGGTAACTTTCGGATGACCCAACAATACTTTCCCCAGATTATTTTTGTGCTTCTGTGCTCCAAAAAATATGATGCCTGTCCTTTTTAAAATATCTAGTAAAAACAACCAAGCTAAACAATTCATTCCATCAGGGGCTAGGTCTGGTCTCAAACCTATTTTCTGAGCAGATATTTTAGTTCACCCAATACTCACTGCTGGTTTTTGTCATTTTATCACCTGAAGCAAGTTTCATTTCTCTGTGTGCAAATTCAATGTTTCATGAGAGATTAAAAGAGTTTCCAACACAAATAGGTCTGTGGCCTGTGATGATGTTTATCACTTGTGTGTTTGCTTACTTCAAACAACTGATGCCTATCAGGTACCATTTTGTGCAATACAGCCTTTGGGGGAAAAATAGTAGAGGAAAACTGTTCCAGAAATAGCAATTTTCCAAAAATTCTGCCTCACTGGAGAATGTTTTTTTGGAATTCCGTCAATATATTTTCATTCGGTCAGAATAACGTTCTTGCTGCATCTGTTTAAGACAGATATCAAATATGATCTCCTCTGCTGGGAGAGCTGGTAAAAGAAAGTAATAACAGCAGTAAGTAAACAAGTAAGTGCCGTTATCCCGCTCAAGAACAATCATTCATTCTGCTAAGAATGGAAAGCAAGGTCCTGAATATGAGTTCAGTATCTTAACTGGGAAAAAAAAAAGAAGTATTAGTGTCACATCAGGTTCATCCTGGAGTATTTAAGTCACTGAAGGAATACTGATGTAAAACAAGTGTGCAAGAAGAACCAAGGCTTCTGATTTACTGCAGTCAGCTTCTGAAGACTGTCATACACCATGGAAACCCACACCCAGTTCCATGCCTATTGACACCATTTTTCCATCAGAGCAATATATTTGATTTAGAAAGAGACATTTCTAATTGACAACATTGGAAATTACATCATTACTTGGCTTAGTATGATTCAGAAAATGAAAAATATGTCCTGCATTTCCTCTCAGTTTTCTCTTTGTTTTCAATTAACAATACAGTTTTCATGCTGCCCTTACTTTTTCCCTCTCGGATCATTTTATTGTGGTAAGATACAGCACGGGACTCTATCAAGCTAAAAATCATAATGCTTTCTTTTTCTACGTAAGGGTGGCTTTAAGCAGGAAGGCAGGAAGGGAGTTATCTCTAGCAGCTCAGTTGTCACTCTGTGATAATCTGGGAAAGCAGAGAAGAATTAGATTGCATAATTAGATAGACTAATTATAATTCTATAGAAATTATCACAATTATCACCAGAATGCTTAGAACCAACATCACGTGAGAGCTAGAAAGCAACAAGTGATCCCATGACTTATATGAATTTTTACCTGCCCTTGTGGTTCCAGAGACAACATTCAACGTTTATCCGTCCCTCTTCAGTATGTTAAATACTTCTAAACTATTTCCCTTAGGATAGTGAACTGTCTCTTCGTCTAGTTGTACTACTCAACTTGATCTTTGAAGAAAAGACTAAAGATTTTATCAGGGAGAATAGTTAAATTCTAGGCCAAATTCACCCTTGTTAAATATGATGAATTTTTTTCTGAATTCTGCTGACAGATTCCCATTAAATTGGACAGTAAGTATTTTTTTAAAATTATTTATTGCTGCTCAGTTCCACAGTGACACCACCTGTGTCAGTGAGACAAAAATTCATTCCTCCTCCCTTTTCACTGTCAAAATCAGGTTAATCGCATTGTCTCAGCTTACCTTAGAAGTAGAAATGAAAAAGGCCAAATTTTACCAATTGTTTGATAAAAAATAGTGTGCTTTACAAATATAGCAAACATATTTAAGTAATAGAAAATGACACTGGTGGAACCTGCCAATGTGTTTAAGTCAAACAGAAGTTACTGGCTGCTTCTTGACAAACTGGAAGGGACAGCCATTCTCTAGAAGCCTTCGAAGAAAAAGAAAAAACCCAATCTGTTTCATTTTCTTGTGTGAGTAAATGTGTGTTCATATGTACAGAAAAGGCTGGATTTTCACTGAGGTGTCTACTTGTAGCAGGTGTTAATGAAACTCAAGAAAATTGCAAAACTTGTCATATATGGAGTTCAGAAGTCATGGTGCTATTTTGACACCTTCCCTTGAAGATGTCATCATCCTATTGACTGTATCTGAAGCAATCCCTCAGTCTAATTTTGATTCCTGAAGAAAGGATGACTTTCAATCAGCAGGCAAAAAGTTTTCAATTTTAATGATAAAACTGTAACTAATATTCCATCAGATTTGGTGTACTTGAATACTTGATATTCTAAATGTCTTTACTAAAATTTTTAAAATGCATGTGTTGATATAGTTATTATTTGAAATGTGAGTTAATCCATCTATTTAGTGTGCTGGGATGAGATCCTGAAACATTTCAGTACATGCTTAACATGAATATTTCCATTAGAAATCAATGTGACAACATGCATGATGAAACTCGAGCACGTGCAGAAGTGTTTCCCGGACCAGGGTTTGGTGAGCAGGAAACCAATAACAGTGATAAGAAATTCCATTGTCTCCTCTGCTTTCACAGTGCAGGGTAAGACAAAGTGGCTAAAAATGCCTGTATTCCAGTTTTGCTGGTGTTCCCATTCTAGCTGCCATCTGGAAACAGGATGTTCAGAAACTCTGGACAAATGGCAACTGCATATATTTAATAGACTAAAACAAGATGCTCATATATGTTGCATGCAGGCAGATCAACTTCTTGCCCATGCAGTGTTTGTGACCTACCACTTCTTTGGTGTGGACAGACTGGAGAAGATGTCCGCCAGTTTAACAGATATATTACTCATGCTTTTATCTTCCATCTCTGTCTACTTGATGAAACTAATCTGCAGCTGATACATATAAAAATATAAATTACCTGCATAGCAAACAGGTAATAAATGTATATCATTTTTCTATAAACATTCAATATGGTACATCAACCTATCTATTAGTAACTTAAACAAGAGCTCTACTGTCAGTAGCTACTAACCACTTTTAAATATTAGGCAAGCATTTAAAGTCCATTATTTTGCATCAGTACCTGTCTTTCAGTGAGGTCAAGGTTTACTGCTATCTCATATCGCCTCAGCCTGGTCAAATAGTTATGATGAGCAAATTCTGCTTCTAGCTCTCTGATCTGCTCCTTGGTGAAAGCTGTCCTTTCCTTCCTGGGTTTACTGTTGACCTCTGACTTGTAGTTTCCTTCTTGGGAATCTGAAAAAAAAAGAAAGAAAAGGTGAAAAAATGGAATGACAAGTGTACAGCTAAATAGGAAACAAGCCCAAAGATAACATTGTGCTTAAGTTGCATTCTTCAAACTTTCTCTTTTCAGAAACACACCCTCGCTTTCATACCTATGGACTCTTCACTGGAAATCAGGAACGCAGCAGTAACTCTGACAGATGTGAGCTGCTGCATCCATTCACGCACATCAAACTTTAGCTTAAAACCTTGCAGTGTTTCATTTCCTAACAGTTCTCTGTAGAATTTCTGCAAAGCTTCAACTCCTTCCCACTCCTGGCAGCTCCCAGTGCATCCAACCATCATTTGGTTAGTGTCTTGAGCAACACTTCAAGAATCTCTCTCTCCTATCATTTCACTAATACTTTAAGCCAAAGCTCTGTTTTAAAGAACACACTTTAAGATTTAGTCTAGTTATGCTTTCAGGTAAAGGTGACAGACAAAGGATAGGAAATTCAACACACATCAAAAAGAAATTGGTGATCGTGTCCCATCTTATAACAGGATCTCCTCCTGCTCATGCCAAGGTTCAGGGAGGAGGTTATGCCACAGCCAGTATCAGTATAGGAAATTGCTACCACTACAGCTCATCACCTAAGGAATAATTTGTCCACAATCAGAGGAGCTTTACTGAAGGTTTCATTACCACCCTCCTCATTCCTCTTGCTGTCAGAACCAGGTACATTTGGTCCTGAGCCAAAGTCCTGAACTCAATGACAGTCTTTCTGTTGCTGTCAGTGAAGTCTGTTTAAATAAATGGAAAGAGATGAAACTGTAAAAATAANAAAAAGAAAAAGAGAAAAAAAAAAAAAAGGCCAGGCATTTATAGGTTTGGGTATGATACAACACCTATAAATCCAAAATTAGCAGGAGATCAGTAGGAGTATCATTAGTCAAATTCTGGCCTCATGAACCATCTTAAAAATGTCACAGATAAATTCACACTTCAGCTGCTGATTTAAATAGAAACCTGCATCAACATCCAAATGAACAGGCCCGCAAGAAATCATTCCCTGGGAGTCTGTGTCAGATGAATCATCAACGTGCCTAAGACTGTCCAACTGGCCAGTGGGTCTGGTTTCAAAACTACAGTCAACTATCTATGTTTTCACTTTTTTGTCAGTTACTCTGTTGCTTGGAAGGGAACTTTTTTTTTTATGAGAACTGTTGACGTTTGACTCAGTTCTACAGACATTAATTTAAGATATTTTTTCAATCTAGTGGATTCAAATCAACAAAACTCTTAACTTTTGCTAAGATGATACAAAGAACTTTGTTTCAGACACGATTGTACTGCTGGTGTGTATGACTGAGGGTATCCATCAGTGTTACTGAGTGGATCTGGGAGCTGTTCAATCACAAATAGAATATGGATTTTCTAGGATAGGACCCCATTAGATGGCATACCCACTGACTAAAAGTGTGGGGCCAAGGTCCATTGTCCAAAGTCAACACAGAACACCTGACAGACCAAAAATACCCTCAACCCAGAATTTCACATTTCTTCCTTCAAACTAGACTCATTATAACTTCTCTGCACTTTTCAGTCACAGGAATGTACATGCTGCTTTTCTTCCTTGAAATTTCCTTGTCTGCCACCTCATCTTAATGTCCAAATACTATGTACACGACCCAAACTTAAATGCTTTAACCCTTATATCAGCATTCCAACGAATGACTGAAAAGAGGTACTTAACTCCTTTTTTTGACTTACCGTTCCTATACCACTGCAGATGTGTTCATACATGTTTGAAAGCATGTGGGTGTGCATATTTCTTATCTGCAGTACAATATGGAAACGTATTTCATGCAAGTCATTGTGAATGTCCTCTTAACTCCCTTGGGAAACCTGTGCCCAAGTGAAATCATAAGCCAAGAAATCTTCCCACATCACTACCTGCTGTAAGACAGACCCATGGCTCACTGGTTTCCAAACTAAAGATTGCAACCGTAAGTAAAAGTAATGCTCCTACACTGACACCATAATGAAAATTAAACACAAGAAATGAAGACATAAGCCTGAAAATGCAACAGAAAGTGGAGTAAAAAGTGTAAAACCTTGGTAGCTATTGCTATTGTGAATGGTCAAAGGAAAAACTTCAGGAGTACCCATCCAAACATCTCTCAGGAGAATACTGATACGAGTGACTCTGTAACAGTGACTAAGACTTATAACACAAGCAATTTTTCTGCAAGCAAATGGTTTCATGAGGAAAACAGAATTACTGTACAGCAAGTAAAACCATAATGCACCAAGCTTCATTCAGGTTATACTCATGGTTCTGAGTTCACAGATCGCAAACATGGTTACCATCTAAATTCCAGGTTCCTAGGATACTGATTTGAGGAAATGGAAGTGTAAATGCATGAGTAGTGTTTGTCCTTCATCTTTGGCAGCACAGAGGAATCAGCACTGCTAGCCACGCTAGCCCCCACAGATCCTGTGCAGATATAAGCATACGTGGACAACTGCCATTGCTGGATACTACCTTTAAGCCAATGTTTGATTGGAAGTGCCTGGCAGCCACAGTTTTGCCAGCAGTCTGATTTTATCTGCAGACTCACACAGTGGAAAAGTTGGTTTTAGTTTGTTGTGGGTGTCCCTGAACGCATTTGTAATGGTCAAGGTATTCTGAAGAAAAAAACCCATAGGATATATTCAAATATTGCTGAAAGTAAAAGTTGGAGAGATATGCAGAAGCCTGGGACAGGTACACAGAAACCTGACTCTCTCTCAGTATTGAGGCTCACATAACAGAACAACTGTAATCCTAGGAAATCTGTTTCAGCAAAGACCTGGCCAACAGGACAATGGTATTTTCCTTAGTACATCTGAGACATCAAAAAACATCTAAAAAGAGACTTAGATGGATTCCAGTTAGGTGGACACCAGTTATAAACTCTTGCTGTCATCTGACTGTCTCTGCTGCGCTGTTCCTGTGGTTCATGTACAGATTGCCTTTTATTTCCTATTGACATCATACTGCTTGGAATACTAATTTTAGAAATTTTGCATGTTTTAATTTCTAAAGCAGTAAATTTAGGTTTTCTGAGTATTTCTTTTTAACAGTCTCCATAGAGCTAGAATTGGGAGCTCCCATCCCTTTCTGACCTTCAGGTCTCCGTTCATATCACCTGACTAGCTTCTCTTTGGTGGAAAATGGGTGGGAGACTTGGAAGAGGTTTTTGGCAGAACTCATGTCGCCTACATCTGTTTTGCAGCTGTTGCAACTAAGACAAGAAAAAAGTCCCAACAACCTTAGTTTTCTTCTACTGGCTACATCTTATGCCAAATAGTAGGTGTAGAGGCAGAGAACAAAGCCTTGGGGGATCTAAGTTACACTCCTTGCCTCTCAAAAGGCACACGTAAAATATATACAGATGGTACAAACCACTTGATGAAAAATACAGCAATCTATATTGTCTGTCTTCCGCCTTCTCCCAGACAAATTCTGGCACGCTTTCAGAAGATGTAGCCTACACGCAGGTATTAGTACCTTATCAGTCTCCCTTTCCAAACCTTTGTTCTTTGGATGTCAAGTAATGTAAGCAGCTAAAACACAACTTTGAGGGATGCAGTTCATACCCCTTTGTCAGAACTTTATATTATCAGTTTTCAAAAAAATCCAGGCAGCATCTTTCGTATCTCTCATTGGACACAACTGTTCGTTGGTAACTGAGGTAGAAGGTACCCTTTGGAAAGACATTCAAAGCTACAAACAACTGTTCTACAGACTTTGGAGGCTTAGACTTTTCCTGAGGTTTTCTTTACAAAAGATCACTTCTATTTGCACTATTTCCCACTCTCAAAAGTTACTTCAACTTTACTCTAAGGAAAGGATTGCTGTTATTGCTTTTCACATTGTCCTGCCAGAGTTCCTATTTCCTTCTCTCTACATCATTGAGAGATGAAGCAAAATAAGTAAATGCAGGATCTAACTCCAATGTGTAGAATATGAAAAGTGGTCATTAGGGTATTTTTGCTTTTGATGCATTCCTAGGGACTGAAAAAAGGTTGGTCACAGAACAGGGAAAAGAGACTGGTCAGAATATCTGTGATACAAATATCTGTGTCTCACTGAGTATGGTCAGTATCACAGTCAAAATGTGCAAGAAGCACCTGCTCTTTTTTCCTGGCATAGTCCAAAAGCTGATGTACCTTCACTTGTCAGACAGAAACAAACTTTCAGTTGATACCTGCAATGAAAGATCCCAAAAAAGAACCTTCAAAAGCAAGTCAGATAAATAGTGCTCTATTAGCAGCTACAGATGGTTTTCAGACTCTGTCGTCCGTAGTGGTTGTGAGTAGTGACAATAACCACTCATGATTTGTGACAAAAAGCCGTTGGAATTTCACCCCTAGAGTTGCCAGTGGTTTTCCAGGTTTTCAACTTTCACTCACAGCTTCCAATGCTTACTCTCAGAAAGCCTCTTCCATGAACAACCTATTTCTAAATTTATTTCACTACAAATTTTTAGCGAAGTGGGCTAAATAAAAGAGGTTCCTGGTTGTGTAACTTCCTCCAAACGATATTCAACTGCTTGCAGAGAACAACTACTATACAGTTATTTATTTTAAAATGAAGTAATCTGTACAAAGTGATCAATGTAGAAGGCTTGTTACTTCTGGGTAGTTAAACTTAGTACCCTCTACATTTGCTTAAATCACTAACTTGTAAACAAGTTTAGAGCTTCTAAACATCAATAGGACACAACAAAGATATGTGGTTCAATGCACAATGCTTTTTGTTCTCCTTTCAACCTATTGGTGATATGAACTTAGGGAAAAGAATTATCAGAGCAAAAATCTAGCAAAATATCATTAATCTGAAATTCAGATATGAAGAAAATAAGCAACTGTTGGGAATGCCATTGAAAGTATTTCTGGAGCTGCAAATCACTACATGTATGTAGAGAATAATTTCTCAAATTTGGAACAAACAGCACTGTCATTTCCATAATTCACAGCTATGGATGTGCAAATGGGCAAAGCTGCACAGTAGCACAAGGAAAACATCAAAATTACACAAATCCTTATTTTCATTCTAATCAAAGCAAACTTCTGTTTGCTTATTGAGTTAATGCTTTCCGAACCAGTCTGTGACAATTCACAGTTTAAAACAGTCTCATACCCATTCCCCCAAAAACCAGCCATGAACTGGCACAGCAAAACCTGTGGGTATTCTGCAACACATTCTATACCATTACCTACTAGCTGTTGCTGCCAGCTTTTTTTGTTATTGCTGCCTCCTGAAAGTACAAGTCTAGGAATTATATTGTGACATCAGAAATACCAGTTCTTAACACTTCAACAGCTGTTCTTGAAGACACCTATGCTCAACAAGATGTGCTTCTGCCAGGTCATCTCATCCATCTAACTACAGAGCATGTACACGCCAATTCTTCAAACCATGCAAATATGGAAGTCAACATAAGAATTTTCTCATTTTCATATTTTCTCATATTCATATTCTATGAATAATTACACTATTTAGTAAATCTTCCTGTGGAAGCTGCTACCCTAAGTCCCAAATGTTTGTGTAGTTACAGCTTATGTATGGAAAGGAGGCACAGGATTTGCCTTGAAGAATCTTCATGGGCTGCATTTTAATAGGACTTTATGCAATGGGACTTCCAATTGGAGATACAGCTCTTACACATGTAGTGATGGGTTGCAAGTCCCTTTGCAGTTAAAGCAGCAGCACATTCCACCAATGTCTCCTCCCAAATGGTAGTCAGCTCTCGCTAATAATACTGTTGCTTGGAAGGTTCAGACCTTGTAGATACCATTCTTCGAATCTCTGAGTTAAATACTTCCAATGAGGTGTTACGAGCTTGGTTACTAAAGATCTCAATTATATAGTTTTCAGATATCATTTCAATAAATCTTCACTGTGAATTTCCAGAAATCCTTCTAATAACCAATCATTGTGTTTTATCCATATGCAAAGAGACTTAATTATTTTTGCACAGTCACTATAGTCACCTTATCCAACGGTTGCTGGAATCAAGGTGTAATTTCCAAACTTTGCCAAGTGTACAGCCTTATGCTCTTTTTTCCTTTTCTATATATAGACAGTTCCATTGCCCCCACTTCTCACCCACAAGACGTTGCATTAGAAAAAAATAAAAATAAAAGCAGGTGGCCTAGAAAAGAGTGTTCCATTTGGGCTAGTTTCTAAGGATAGGCCAAGTCCTTTCCCAGACTACACTGGGCAAGCTTGGGTAAGCTCAAGAATTCCAGTGGAATCGCTTCTCAGTCACAAGGGTGTCAGAGCTAATTTTGATCCCATTATAAGTCCCAGCGTACTTTGCGTATAATCACGAGAAGTCTTGAGTTGATTAAAGAAAAGTATTTTCTTAGGCTCCTACATATATATTTTCTCAAAATATACATGCAGAACTTACAGTTAAAATCTTGCTGACTTCTAAGTTTGCTTTTTAAAAAAATTTTATTGCAATTGCATGAGCTCCCGTCAGAACAAAAAAATAAATAGTTTGCACGTAAGCCAAAGAATCCAGGATTTTAGTTTTCCATACTAAGCAATAAAAGTTGAAACACTTACAGAAGTTTTATACAGTTGGAGTTTCTTTAGGGCTCCATATTGCCTTACTCACCCATCTTTCCCGAGCAGGTCTTCAGAATACAGTTACACAAAGGAAAATACAAATGGGTACCAACAATTCTTCTTTAACTCTTTCTAAGAATTATTTTGCTGCTACAGGAAACAGGAAGCCATTTCACGGAGGTATTTTTCAGTGTAATTCTTCAACATGTGCTACGCTGGCTAATTTTTTTTTCCATTCATCGCGGAACACATTTCTTTGGAACTCCTTAATGATGTAGTGAAAATTTTATATATGTTGAATATGTGACAGAAAAAAACCAGTGTCTGGAGCAAATCTAACATCCAATATTTCTGCTTAATCCTATGTTAGTGTGCCCTTACTCCCTTCTTTTATTTTTTGGTTGGTTTTATTTAATCAATTTGTCTCAAATGGTTTTACTCCTCCTAAAAGCTCTCCTTTCGAACATTCAGAACTGGCCTCTGCAGTGCACGTAGCACCTTGCAGAATGGCAAGATCACAAATCACCTTCCTTTCCACAGTCTTGATGAGTGTCGTGGTCCTCACAAGCAATTTCCCGTGGTCATTTCTTGCCTTGGTGGCTGCCCCCGTTAGACGCGGCTCAGCCAGTGTGGCATTACAACCTCCAGCATGAGGCACAAAGGTAATCCCTGTCTGGACCTTAAAGAAATATCACAGATTTCTGTGCAAATGCATATGGCTGCATACGTTTTAGTGACATGTTTTGTAAATCTTATTAGCCCTCAGAAAGCATTAAAATGAAGGCAACGGGCCCAGCTGTGCTCATAACATACCTTAGTAGATATCCAGACTTTTTTTTTTAAGAACAAAAAAACACACACACACACGGGCTTTCTTACCAAGCAGGGTTGCTGTTCTGGGTGTATTCTACTATTTCATTCACAGTTTACTTTACAACATTGTGCTGAAGTATAACACTAACTATAAAAATGGAAAAAACAGTGGAAAGTACTTTCCCACATGCAATTAAATGGAATTACCTGTCTTTCAGGGGAAACCAAAATAAAAAGGGTTGTAAAATAAAGTTTTTCAGATGTTTAAACTATTTATACCATTGGCTTTCAGACCAACCGTGAAAGTTTCATTTTTCACTAAAAACTATTGTTATCTGTTAATACTAGATAGAAAATCTCCTAATGACTTCCTTAGAAGTCCTGACGATCAGCTGGTTTTGACTTACAAGTTCTCCCACTTAGTAGCATTCCACATTTTCCTTTGTGTTTTCTCAAATGATTATTGTAAATGGCAGAATCCATTAAAAACATCCAAAGGATTTGTCGTGTTTGAAGCTAACACAACTTCCTTTTTTTTGAACTGTAGTACAATCGCTAAGGGATGAAAAAATGCTCACACAATCAAACAGAAACCCCAGAATAGTTCTCTAAATAGTACATTGGGTAAAGGAAATAAACCTATAAAAGAAATCTGCAGGTTTAAGTTTTCTGCTAAATCCATTACTATTAATTTTACAATCTGGGAGAGCTTTTTGATTAATAATTTTTCTTGATTGCTAACAAGTGAGCTTTTTGTACACTTAAAGTTTGTGACTCATAATGAAAACCTTTTGCAGGGTGCAATAAAAAGAAAACAAAACACAACAACCCCTTCAACTTTGATGTGAGCAAAAAGCCTCAACATCATTGCTTGAAGTACTTCCTATTACCTTAAGATTAGAGTGCAAAAAATATTTATTATATATCTAAGAGGGAAGGTCACTTCAACTAGGGGTTCAAGTACAGCTTTTGAGACAGCAAACTTTTATGCCTTACTTGTACTGTCCTCTTTTATATGTACAACAGACAGAGACTTCACTTAAAGTAACTAAGGGATCTGAGCCTTCTTTAAACATCTAAAATGGACTGCTACTTCCGAAGTAGTTGATTTTCCTTACCTAGTCTTAATTTTTACTTTGGAAAGTGAAAGTACAGTAATAAGGGCCTGATTTTGTAAACATTTTAGTGAGTATGTAAAGTTCAGGTCTCAAGTGAGCACTCTGAGAACAGATATATTTAGAAAAAAAAATAAAAGAAAGAAAAGAATCCCCCAAAACTCAAGCATGTCCAATAATTAAACCACAAGTTCACAGTATGTGAGTCAAACCAGAAGGTCATTTTGTCCCCAGCTTCATTTCCAACTCCTTTTCAGTAATGGAAAGTCTTTCTGTGATCACTGACCGAATACCAAAGTAGAAACTTTTGTTTTCCCAAATAAGAGAGGCCATTTGGCACACAAATGTTAAATAGTATGGCCTGACTCTTCCATCATTCACCTCACACAACTTGCTGCATGTACACTGGAGAAGAAAGGCCTTTCTGGTAATGTGCTAGTGAAATAGTCTGACAGTGCACGTCAAAGCACAGTAAATCCTATATATGTTTTACTATCCCAGACAGTATTTGTTTCACTCTTTTAAACAAGGCTCATTTTAAATACCTACCTCTACTGGGATAATAAAATGAAGAAACATTCATTACAATTGAAGATACAAGTTGGGTAGGTATAACGTTTTTCTCCACTCTAAAAGTTGCAACACTGAAAATAAATATTTAAATAACAAGGGTTATTTAATTTTTCTGTAAAACAACCTACATTAGTCCCCACATTCTCTATGGTGATCAGCTGTCACCTCCAGTGATGGTTGGCAGGCTAGAAGTAAAACATCCTTTCCCCCTTTTGACTCTGTAAGTGCTGAACTCCATCCTTCCAGGAAATTAAAATTGATGTTCGATTTCTTTGCTCTTCTTCCCATCCATCTAATCTAGGGTCAGATGCTCTGCAGTAAGAGCAGACGCAAAACTTGAGATTATCAGGTCACAGAAATAGTGGCGGGTGGGGAAGAGCAATAAAATTACTAGCACACCTACTGGAGAATGTAGGAACATACTCTAAAAATCAGAAGCTTGAAGCAACAGCGAAATCCCAGCACTTATACCACTACCCAGCGATTCCGGGGCTGGATTTCGTGCAAAGCAATGAACTCTGCGTTTGCCAGTGTTAATGGGATGGGGAGGAGGAGGCGGAAAAATCCCCTTCTAAATCTTAGAAAATACCTTCTGAACTCTGATCTGACAGCTCTGGAAAAAAAAAAAAAAAAAAAAAAAAAGGCAATGTAGCAGCCCCGAAACGGCACAAATTCAAGTGGTATTTTAAGAAGTGGAATAAAGGTCTGCGGCTTTCCAACAAAATGAGTTATAGCAGTTACACACAAGCTCTGGGGCATTACTCTTTTCAATATAAAACTTTAGTCCATCTAATTTTAAACTACTCAGTCACTGAGTTTCCGCCCAATTAAATAAGATGATTGGACATTATTATTTTTATCAAAGGTATCTTATTTTAAAATTGCACAACTTTGAAAAGCCTTAACGCCAAGAAAGGAGCTTTTCTCATCTTTTTTTTTTTACCTATTGATAACCACCCTGAATATGGGCCTCTCACTCAGGATCTTGAGGCAAAGGGGAAACCTAGGAATGAGGGGATGTTCGCTCAGCACAGCCATCCCTGCGATAGGTGGTCATTACTCACATTACTCACCTGAAGCATCCTATCTCCATTGCCTGTCATGAGACAAAACACCACGAGGAGGATGTAAAGGTATTGAACAACCTCCTTCCCTCTCTTACCCTCTACTCTGCAGAGGGCTCCTTAGCAGCACAGCACTTTTGGGACCCATCTACTTGCTGCCTGGTTATTAAAATGTCCAACGAGCACAACTTGCATCTCCCTTCCTTCCTTTCCGGGCTCCCCAGTGACTCCAGTCAGTAGAGCAAATGCCAACAGGGCTTGGATTTATTGTAGATGCTGGACTGAGCATGCTCTGTGGAACACAGCCCTAGGAAAATGGTACTTGTTGAATAACCCCGCTGTGTTGTTTTACATTATTGCAATGTTTTCCAGGGGATTTATAGGCCTCTGGGGCACTGAAAACATGGAGCAATAGCTTCTTTTGCAGATGTAAACACGAGTTTGAGTAAATAGTTAATTTATGCTGGTGTTACAGCATTTGGCGGATGTTCCGAGCCATAAACAAGCGTATTCCATCTTTCAAAACAAAAAACAAAAACTGGATATTGACTTTATCTATCATCCAAAACCCCAGCTTGCTTCTCCAGCAAAATTAGACCCAGTTCATTTCACAAATCTGAGACAAAATTCAGAAGGAAACAAGGTTAAAATGTAGTCTGTTAGGGTTATGACTATGCTGAACTCTTATAAAAGATAAAAGAGGATAAAATGTTGATATATCTGATGTTTTTATGCAAGACTGCCTTGTTTCCATTAAACAACCAAAAGACAGCTACTGTTTAACTGAAGAAACTGATGGAAAATCACCACTGCTATATAAACAGTGGTTTAGGCATAAAAAGTGTTTAGTTTATGCATCTGTGCATTTAGTTGAACACTAAGCTTTTTCTAAACACAATTCAGTGCCTTCCTACTCCCATATATTTTCACTTTCTTTTTGAAAGCAGGAAATCTGTATCTTCTCATACCTCAAAATGTAAACCAAAAAAAAAAAAATTCATTATTTTTGTATCACATGTTTTACCTTACCCAGGGTTTTTTTTTTCCACCTTATTTCCAAAGGAGACTTTAGTCTACCATCACTAAAAAAGACCTCATTGGTTTCATCATCTACTTTATTCTTATTTGGGATTTAGACCACTAGCTTATTTGGTGTTCTGTCATTCAGCTGCTTATCCAAACCTAAAGTCAAAGAAAAAAATCTTATAGTCATGCAGTTACAACAGAACATTCTCATTTTTGTTCCCCTAGATTTCGAGTCACATCAATAAAAATGTTTACATAAATCACGTTTTTCAATGACGGATTTCATTCCTGGTTCCACAAATTTCACCTCTTTCAAGCTGATCTAGTCCCTGTTAAAAATCTCAATCTCAAGCCCTTTCTCTCATAATTTGCTTTCATGGTGTCTGCCCTTCAAGCCCTTGACATAACAGAAGTTCCCTTGCCATGAGATGACATTGATAAACCAAGGCTTATCATCAAAAAACTCCAATCACTCCTTCTTGGATTGCATCAATGGTGGACAGATAAGAAGTTCAGGTTAACCATCCACCTTCAACATGTTAATGAGCATTAATTCACCCATATGTTAACACGTATATTAACACATAAATCAAATACGATTATTTGTGTGAATAGTGCCCAATTTGGAAATAGGACCTGCCCCAAAAGCTATTGAATAGATCCACACTTTCTTTTGTGTATCTCAATACATCAAAAGTGCCTTTTAATCATTAAGAACTAATTCTGATTTGTTTTCATTTTGTTTGCTTTAACTTGCACTAAGCAATAATAAAAGCCTATTTCAGACTGTTTGCTACTACTTGAAATTATCCATCATTAATTCTCAGAGAAGGGACACCATCAGGACACTAACGCATGACCCTACTAAACCTTAAATGGAAATAAATAAATAAATACATTTTTATAATGTTACTTGACAAAGGCTACAATTCAATCAAAGAGAAGAATACCAGCCCCAGCTGGGGAGGCTCTCTAGGTAGGAAAATGCATGTTTGGTTCAAAAACTGTAGAAAGAGCCTAGAAATATTTTATTTAAATGAATTTTATGAATAAAATGAGAGAGAGAAACTTCCAATATTATTCTTTGGTATTATTTTTCAGTATGACTGTAGCAGTGATGCTTAAAGTGCCTCCTCATTATACTTGAAATGAAAGTCCATGCTCCCAGGAGCTGACAAGGCATTTATCACATTCACTTTGATCACCGCATCCCAGCTATCATCATCCTAGGTATTAAATCAGAGCGAGTTTTAAGGAAAGACTAAGGGAAAACATGGCAGTTGTGACATCCTTCAACTCAGTCTCCCAACCCATCCCACTGAAAACAACAGTTCCTCTCTTGAGCAAGACTTCAATCCTTATTCAAGTAAGGTGTGACAATAACTGGCCAAATTAGTATGATTACATACTGTTTTGCGTATAAATAGTATCACACGAACTTCACATTTTAAATAACAGATCTGGGGGGCAAAAGCAAGGAGGAGTCAGATTGTGTACGATCTAGTCAAAGGTGTGTAGACAAGGTGTAGGATGATGTTCAGGTCACGTCTTGCTGAGATACAAATGCAGAAGCAGTGGTAACACAGTCTGTTTCTCTGAGTCAAAGTGGTCTTAAGTGGTACAATTCTGAAATTCCTTAATGTGTGATTACAAAAACGAGAAGTATAATTTATCTCAAAGTTTGCAGGAAGTTGAAACATCATAGGAAAAGATCAAAATACAACGTATCATCAGACTCGTGTTCAGCAAAAGGCTAAGGCAAAGAAACATGTTGGGGTCTAAACCAAGAATGAAATGATGAAAGCAACATGAAAACATAGATATAGTTCTCAGCAAAACTTTGTAGACTTCTGTGAGAAGGTGAGCAAACCTTTTGAGAGCTATGTCAACAGATACTCAGGTTAGATGAGCTATGCAGTAATTCAGATGTTTTAACATCTGAAAACCCCGCTCTTTGAGGGTGTAAATCAGCACATCTTCAACAGGACAAACTGATAACATGTAAAGTGGGTATGATCTATTCCTTTCATAAATGAATAATTCAGGTAAAGAGATCCCTATACACAGAAATCTGACATAAAACTCCAGAAATACACTTGCAAAGTGCGAATACAAGCCACAATCACCCCAAAATGGTTTTAGGGTGGAAGCAATTTCTGAAAATATAGAAGTGTCATTGCAAATGCAAGATAACCATTTATCAGTAAGAGAGCTATGAAAATCAGACATTTATTTTTAGGCAACTCATACGTCAAATTGCCCAGGGGTAAAATCACTTATCAGTATTTAAACTTTCATCTTCCTAAGCATATTTAGAGAACAGCCGTTATGAAACTCCCTTTGCACACAGGAGATGTTTGGAGGAATCAAAATCATTTTTAAAACTTGGTAAAAGAAAACACATAGTGTACGAAAGTCATTAGCTCAAATCCAGTTGTGGAAACCTGTTTACAAATCACAATCCCACAGAGTACTCACACAGGATATGAACAATAACTTGTTTCACAACTCTCAGCAATGTGTGTGTAGGAAAAGAAAGAAGTGGTAGAAAGTGCTCAGAAATGTACACTGCCTTTTGGACCCATTTTTCTAAGGAAAATGACCTTCAATGACCCACAATGCTGCTCCAGATTAGTCATCTCTCTACATCTTCTGCTGTTATTGATCATCAAATTCATCTGACACACTTTTTAACCGGTTATTACATACAGAATTTCTACTCAGATCCACAGCCTTGAGACTCATTACGAAGACAGTGTCCTGGAACATCTATACTATTTCTTTCTTAAAGCATTCAGTATTTCTACAAAAGTAGTTCAGAACCAGTAAGGCAATAATGTCGAGATGCCAAAAATGATGTTCAGCTCCTCATTTACTCAAAATCAATATTAAGAAAAATGTAGGAGATGGCAACGTTATATCCGGTACAAATCATCACTTGGACAAAGCAAAGCTGACTGTAGACAGGACCAAAGTACTTGTCTGAAATGCTTCCTTCTCTCGGAATGCCTTCCGCCTCACCCCCCCTCCTCCTGATGTTAAGACGTGCAGGCAGATGCCCTTGTCACTGCCTAGCCTCTGTGAATTTGCTTGGATTGATTCTCACTGTGCTTAACTCTCACTCCAGATGAGGAAGATTATGCCCTGTCCTACCCGAGACAAAGCAGGCACCAATGAGCAGAATTTGTTAACTGATGTAATGCACATGCAGGTATTAAGTCACG
>VXBW01007513.1:224537-243844 GCA_013400375.1 Thinocorus orbignyianus | reverse complement strand
AAAAAAAAAAAAAAGAGTTTGAGTTGATACAGAAACACACAAGTAGCCTGCTCAGCGTGAGGATTCACATACCATACCACTTCCCTCTCCTGCTCGGTGTGCTGGCTTCCCCCTGAGAAGTAAAGAGTCCACCCCCAAGTTCTCCCACCTGGTAGCTTTTTCTCTCCAAGATGCGACTTTTCCAAGTGTTCCACTGAAACAATTATAGAACTTAAGAGTGTTAAAAGGCTCACAAGCAGGGAGACAGGTCTTCTCCCATCACCCCCAAGACTGAATCTCCATTCCCATAAGAAAAGTGTGGCTCCAGAATTCACGGCTTACAGGAGCAGATACAAAGCTGTCTTAACTCTGATTTAGTTGTTATGCCCATACACACAGCACATACCAAAACTTGGTAATACACACAAGAAGAAATTCATTCTTTTCTGCCATATTAATATACAGTATTCACAAATGTAACATCTTTGGGTTCTCATAAAGTAGCTTAAAAACTCCTTATTATTTCAATTCATCACTCACTAAAAGTACCAGCATCAATAAAAACATTGAACCAGCCCTGAAAAACTGACTGTAGCTTTTGCTGTGAACAACCCATGAAATTTTGTGATGCTTACCTGGAACTTGCCCAAACATTCCAAACCCAGATTCATGTGACTGGATTACTTCTTAGAAAAGAAGCATCTTTCTGATTAAACTTATACAGTCTGTGTGATACTTTTTATGGTCAATTTTTTATTGGAAAACAAAGTAAACAGGAAACTCCCAAGCATTTAACTGTTGCAAAACTAGCTATGAAACCAGAGACAGAAGTTTCAAAGTTTTGAGTACCAAGATTACTTAAAATGGCTTGAGTATCCCAACTTAGCGCTATACCATCCTACTATTTTTGATCTGGAAAAAAACTGTTTCTTCACTGCATTCTTTACCATTTCAGAGATATTAAATGAATCAGCAGGTAAAGTGATCCCTTATTTGTTCAGTAAAATGTAAAAATATTCCTTACAGTTGTCATATAACTAAAATTTCTTGAAGTTCATGCAATGTAGAGCTAAGTGTTTAGTAGCCCTCAAATTCTCCTTCTTCCTGTAACGAGGTGCTTTAGCAGTTACATAAACAAATCATCTAAGAACATAATCCCTTATGCAATTTTTATTCATGCAGCCTTTAAGGTATACCTGTGCTCATTTAATCTTGTGCGGTTTTCCCATCTATTGCTTTTATAGATCAGTCTGTAAGTGGCAAAACCAGGATTCCCATCTATGCAGAAGTCTACATGCTACCTAGCCAATACAAAGACACAGGTGTGCAGATGTTTCTTCATGTGAACAGCCATCAGCCTTTATTGTTAATGATGGGCCATGTCTCTAGGAAAAAAAAAACAACCAACCAAACAAAAAAAGATGACAACTGGAGGAGAAAAAAAAATAATATTATGCAAGACCAGAATTAGTATCTTCTGCTTTGTATTTCCTACATTCCCACCAGCTAGGTTTGGAATACAGCATTTTCAGGAAGTTCAACTTTTATAATCTCTCATGTTATCTCCAATTCGTCCCATCATTTCATTATTTATTCCTAATGATCACAGATTATGTCTGTGATAAATCAGGACCTAAACAGTTGTGTCGTTTCAACAAATGTGCCTTTTCAGGACTTGAAGCTACCAAAATCACATTTGAAAAATCATCTCTAAGCACTTTTTCAGAGTGTATATGGATTCATTTCAGAATATTTTGGCAAACGTAATTTGGAAACTAATCCCAGTTTTATAAACAAGTAGTGTGTTTTGTAGGAATTGAACTGTCATACGTATGCCAGACAGACTCATGCCTTTCTTTTCCTCACTTTTGTGCTGTTATTGACAGAAACACCACTTAAATGAGATTAAACGTGAGCCAGGAAATACATATCACGAACAGGACTCTCAAGTTATTTCCAGAACTTTTCCAAATTAGATCTGGCATCTGGTGCCACCACAAGTGCCATACTCCTTTTTGGTTTAGTTTTACACCATTTTACCATGGGCCTGTTTTTACGTCTTCCCATCACCAGTGCAACCCAGAATCCAGAGAAGAAGAAGGAAAGAAGGGCAGCCCCATTCTACCCTCACACGAGGTTGTGTGATGGAGTAAACTCCTGGTTCAGGACAGGCTGTGGTGAGGCACATCCCCCTGGATCCCCAACAGCACTCTCCTTCTCTCCAGTTTTCTTCAGCCCTGTGGTATCTTCCCACCAAGGAAGACAGAGACACTTCTGGGAGCATCCAAACACCTGGACTATGGCAAGAAAGGGACAGATACAGCAATATCCCCTTAAAAAACTACTGGTGAAAACATGTCAATTTTTTAAAAAGACAGTATATTCACAAAGCATCAGAGGAATATCTCAATGCAGGGGTTAGAATAAGCGTTTGGACAGGACATAACCGGAGCCTATGTTTATGCTTGCAGGAATTACAAGAGTTTCTACCTTACCATGAGTCCAAAAAGCAAAGTATTAAATTTGCTAGCAATAAAAAAATAGAGTGGAATGTCAGCATGTAAAAGGATTTGGATACTAAAAAATTAAATATTTTATTTAGACGACTAAAAGTTAAAAAAAAAATAAAAAAATTACTGGCTGTGCATCCAAATCCAAGATAGAACTTTTACTGAAAATGTAATAATATTGGTTTCCAACAAAGAAAAATTATCATTGGAAATTCTGATGTAAAAACTTTTAACAAGCATCAAATGATTTAGAAACAAGCATAAAAAATGGAATGGATAGAGAAATATGAAGGGTTTCTCAACACTACTTATAAACTATGCTGCAAAGCTATCTCATTTAAAAATTCTCATTAGCTTTCGCTGGGCCAGGGGTCCACCCCTAATGAAGATTCATTAGATTTTCCTAAAAAAATCCATCTTTCTTCTGTTATTGATTGTTCCTGTCAGGAGTTCAGCTTCCATTAGCAGTTTCTTGTAGCTTTCATATTCACAGACATTTGTTCAAGTCAAAAGTCAGCTTTTATTAGGAAGAACACTTAAAGCTACTTTGCTGAAAATAACTGCGAATTTTTAACAGGAATGTTTTCCTTCACTTTTATGAAGAAGTAAACTATACTAGATAACTAGGTAACCTAAAAATGAGTTACAGAACCTAAAACCAAGATTTTTTTCCCTTCGCATCTACACTTACCTTCAGTAGCTTAATTTTAACAGCCTTTTTCATCAGTATAAATAGCTTGGCAGAGAACAACCAGAATGACAAAGGACTTCACCAGATTTTCGTGATTAATTTTTTACTTTGAAAAGAGCTAAAAGATAAGACTTGAGCTACAAATTGTTGGGAAATAGAGATTGCAATGAAATAAATCCCAGTTCTAGAGTAAAGAAAAAAAGCAGATACAAACTTATGTGTGAAAACACTTGGTGCTAAAGGCAGTCAAGGCACAGGGAGGCACCCTGTGGAATGAAACACCAAATCCAGTAAGAAGAAGACCATCTTGTTCAAAAAGGGAGCCAGAGGAGTGTGGAGGTCAGAAACATGGCACCAGGCAAAGAGCGGCTGACACAACGGACGTCACAGACCTCGAAGAGCTTTCTGGACTCTTTCAAATTTCCTCCGTCCCTGTGAAACTGGCTTTCTTTAAGTAGTTTCCAAGGGCCTGCAATTCATTTCTTGGCTAGGCAAGCTCACTTTCACTGAACACAGTGATCTGAGGTTTGTTTGAATTCCTGCTGTGTGGAAATCTACCGTACTTTCTAGCGGGTGTGAGAACACTGAGGCTCCTTCAGTTGCAGCTCATTTCCACTTACTAACTACTTTATCTCCGTGGATGAAGCAAAAGTGACTTTTGTGTTTCCTGGCAGTCTGCTGCTTCAAAGAACCTAATAGTGATTTGTTTATTTCAGAGGAAATGGAGACCAGTCAGCGATGACAGATTTATTGGTTAAATGGACATCACAAAAAAATTTTCATGCAGTACAGGCTGGCTCTAACCACACTAGGAGAACTCATAGTAAGGGGTGATGTGCATTCCAGAAATCCAGTCCTATTTAATCCACTCTACTCTAATCTGTACATTTATATAGCAACCTTCACACAATTTCCGAGAGCTCTGTGCAAAAATGTAGTCACCACTGTACTGAGAAACATCCAGGTATATTGATGGCTTACATTTAGACTTGAAAATAGAGCAAAAGACGCCAGACTGTTGAATATCTCCTGGCAATAAGTCAGTCAGTGACAGGCAAGAAAGAACTGGGTGTCCAATCTCTTCCAATTCAATCTCAGGATAGAAGAGAATTTCATATTTCTGGAGCAACAATTCACAAGAGCTCCTGATGGATGAAAATTTTGCATCAGAGCAATAAAATATGAAAATCAACAAGAAACTTCAGCAAGACTCAATACAAATTGTAAAATATGGCTTACCAAACTCAGTCCGACAAAAGGAAAAAGCACAGGATTTTCAGCAGTTGGTAGGTTTACAGCTCATGCAGGTTTATTCAGAGAACTGAGTGGTCTCAACGTGAAAAATAAATAAAGAAAAACATTCTAGAGTAAGACATTACCAAATTTATGTTGCTACGGTCTTCAAATGCTAACTGGATGTGATAGTTTTATCTGTCCAAGAAGGTAAAATAGATTTATGCATAACATATAGAGACCTGTGTTGAAAGTCCCAGATAACCTGACAACGGCCCATTCTCTGTACGGGTGAGGTACATGGATGAAGGCAAGCCCTGAGATCCAGCCAGTCAGCAGGGCATTCCATTTGATCTGGATTCAATTTCAGAAAAATGTCTGGCTGAGGTCGCGCATCAGCCAAACAAACACACCATTTGGAAAGAAGCTGGAATATTTGTTGAGGCAGAGAAATATATCTGTACATCACCTCTATACATATGGTTGGCTAAAGCACATTTGCCAATAATTGGCTCAAAAAATCACCAAAATGATAAAAATGCCTCTATTTAGGATGATAAAATAAAAAAGTGTTATTTATTCTTTGGAGCCACATACCTTCTCAAAAACACCTCAGTTGGTAACTCACCCTGTGTTTAGTAACTGGAATTACCATTGCGTTTTGACTCCTCCTACTCCCCAGTCTAGCTCAACATCCTGAATGGCTTGGCTGTATTTACACAGAAAGAACTATAAGTTAGTTCTGCCCATTTTACAGCTGGAAGAGCTGAAGTATGGAATAACTACGGCGCTGTGCAAAGCTCACTGAAATTACTCTGAAGGAAATGAAAGTAGCGGGTCTAGTCTACATGAGGACTCCTGGAGGTACAATAGTCAGGGTAATTTGCCTGAAATGCTCTTCAGCAAGAGCAGTTTGCCTCCCAAAATCATGATGCTGTCCTGCATATGCTAACCTGCAGCCCTGGAGACTACTTGGGTGCTTGTGGGCCATGTCCTAGTAGACAAATTCATACAAAACGTCTGTGGAAGAGATGGCAACTCAACTTTCTTCTCCTCGATTTCTTTCCGATGTCTTATTTCAAAGCCACACATCTTCTTTACTTTCTGGGTGCAAGGTAGCATGGTGGCTTATTTTTCAAAATTTAGTCTTAGTGTTTTAAGCCTACTAATAGCCCCCTTCTCTCAGTAATTATAACTAAATTTCAAGAACTTGTAATCCAAGAATGAAGTCCAGAGATGCTTTGGAATCCAACACAATATCTTATACAGCCTGCAGCACAATAAAATGTCAAATGGTATTTTTACTGTGTTTGTGTGAGTGCGTACATATACAGAATTTATATATAATCAAGAGCTAATTTTTCCTATCCTATTTTTTTTTAACTATAAAGGGATGCACTAGATGCCTTGTTTGATCCTGATTTAACCCAGTCCTGCAATTAGTTATGGTATGATCATCTGTATATCATGAGTCTTAAAGTATAAGCACAATGATTTGCAAGCATCCTATACGCTGGTCTTACTCAAGAAATTTTCTAAGACTGGGAGCTTACTTTATAGAAGAAAGTGCAGGGCCCTGGTTTCTTTAAAATGTTACATTTTACAGGATTGCCAGCCTAAAGCAAACAAAAGCATGTGAATGTGCTGCAGTTTAAGAGTCCACAAACTGGTTGAACTCCTTGAAAATGCATTACCAAAGCATTAGATGCAGAGAAGTAGGTCCCCAGTAAGAAAGCAACGTGAGGGACGCATACTTTTAAAACTCAGGACATGCTGAAGGGCTTGCAGCCCTGCAATATTCACAATAGATCTCTTAACTATAAGCAAATGCTTGAAGGATACAGATGAGGGACAATTGTGGAATAAAATGTTTACAGTCGAAGTTCTTCAGCCAGGAAGAGATAGGCTGAAGCCTAAAAGCTGCCTCAACACAAAAAGATCAGCTTTCAAGAAAGCTGCACACCCGACTGTTACCATTTAGGCACCTAAATGAAGAACAATGGGGGCTGCTGGGTTCTGAGCTCTTTCAAGCATCTGGTCCAAATTCTTTCCTTCCATATGAATCAAAACAAATGTTTAGGCTACCAACTTTCCATTGCCCTTTCAGTTTAATGTCAGCTTTTCTAGCTTTTAAATTCTTCAGTATAATAAGATGAATAAAATACTAACTTAGCAAAATGCCCAGTTAGGGACTATTTACAATATCTTCTTTTTTATTAGTAGCAGACGTAAAGTTTCTATAAAGTCATTGTACAAACATATCTTTCAAAGCAATATCTTTTGGAACAAGATTTTTTGGTTTAATACATTTAAAAAAAAATATGAATCCATCTTACTTGGCTATGAAAAAGCAGTCACATATTAGCTCATAGATCTGAAGACAGAACAGACTGAAAGTCAGCATAAAACAAAACACAGTAGCAGGAACGGTTAGAAAATTACCAGGTAAATTATATATTATAAAACAAAAAGGAGATCACATCATGATGTGGAAGTATAACATGAGTTGATATGTACTGTGCCACACCATGCTAAGGGAAGTTTTATGGCTACATAGTGCCTGCTGCTCAGGACAGTTGCATCTGTCCTACAGTGATGAGGATCCTGATGTAGGAACTGCAGTGCTCTGCTAAAGCCCAGGATACACCGTTGTGCCTGGATCCTGATAAGCTCTTAGAGGGCTGAAAGCTGGCCTAAGTAGATGTGAAACTGTACTTAAATGTTAGAGGGTAACTATTGAGATAGAGGGGCATATGTAACTCCGTGGTAGTGCCATACCTCTGCAGCCAAAACAGAGGACATTGGAAACACACAACATCACCTGGTACTAACCCTGGGAGAGTAAAGGTCCATTCCCAAACCTCATCCCACCATGGAGAAAATCCATTCTGCACAAAAGTGTGAATTCAAACATTTTCAGACACTCTTTGCTTAAGAGCAACAGAAATTTTGCAGGCTTATAGCAGTGAATACTGAAAGATCAAGAAAAAGCTCAAGTGGGTTCATGAAGAAATAGATTCCACTAGACAGAAGAAAAGAACAACTGGGTATCTCACTTTAGTTTTACAACACATACAGCAGCAAAGGAAACAGGGAGTACTGAAAACACAAAGCCACGGATGGAAATCCGTGGGGTTTTTCTGACTTGAATGAAAGAAAGATGCTTCAAGAAGCACGTAAACAGACTTGGCAGGAAACATGTTTACTAATTTACATGAGCTAATTTAATAGAACAGAGAGAAACATACCGTTCATTTTCAGCTTTTCCTATACCTAACAAGCATTCTTCTCATCAGTTTTTCTTTTCCAAACTATATTCAGGTTTAACGTTTCTACTGCTTTATGATTGTTACATAAATTATTTGCTATTAGTGATACTATGCTAAACAGCCATTATGCCAAAGTTACCACTGACCTTCAGTTGTAGAAAGAGTTTTCACTAAGAAAATAAAACAAAAAATTTGAAATTAATGACTTGAAGATAAGAATAAAGACTCATCCCCAAACTAATCCTGTGCATAAGGATGCGTGCAAATTGACTTCTAAAGCTGGATGATGAAGAGAAAGGATAAATTACTTAGGACTGTAGTAGAGCATGAGGCAAAGTTCAGAAAAAAGAAAGTCGGAATATTTTAAGATGAGTATCAGGCCAAAATTCCTGCAAGTGAGATTTATTACACCATGGAGTCTGTTTCCTGAGACTGCTAATGAAGGCAAGCTATTTTTTAAAGTCCAAATGAGCATTTAATAAATGAGTACCACACTCACAAACCATATACATAACCAGTTTTGTCATTTTGAATTGAAAGAAATCAGTGCACACTCAAGCCTTTTAGTCATTGCTACTTCACTCCATCTGTCACTCCTCTAATAAAAGAATATTAATATGGATTGCTGTTCAGAAGGGGGTACCTTTTTCCCTGCAAATAGGATTTCTCTAGGTAAATTACGTGTGTCTTTTTAGCAAGGTTTCCTTTCCTCCTTTTTTTTCTAACCTGTTCTATGTCCTTACAGCCATTCCTAGGTCTGCATAGCTAGACAGCAATGTAATTAATTATCTTGTAATTAAGTCTTCCAGAGGAGTTGTTCAACCACCATCCAACTGTACCACCTGACCATCATCCACGTTCACTACACTTAAAATAATGTCATCCCTATTGGACGCTTCAGAGTTTGTAGTTCCTCTCCTTTTTGGAGCCAGAGAAAGCTTAGCCTGGCATAGGGAGGGAAAGAGAGGGAGAGAATGGTTGTTTTCTCATCTTCCTGAAGGTTGGAAGTGAGGTGAGGAAGGCAGCGACGAAAGTCAGTACAATTATGGCAAAAACAAGGCTTTCAGCTATGACAGTTCTGCAGCATTTCCTGAAGGGGGGCAGCCTCTTGATCCTTTTTAATATCCTTGTTAGTCTCCAGTTCAAGAAGTGTGTGTGAAGACATGTTTAATTCCCATTGAAGTCAGTGGTTCTTAAGCATATGCTCAAATTTTTTCGCAAATCAGGACTTTAATCTGTTCCTTATGTACATTTAGGATTACAGAGAAGTCTTCTGTTTTTGAAGTTGTTGGAAACATCAGCTTGCTGATGGGAGGTGTGGGAAGGGAGCAGGACTCCATCACTTTCAGAAGTCTGCAACTTTCTTTTTAAAATATTTTTTTTCCAATTTTGACCAGAAAAGTATTTGTTTACCAACTTTTCTTTCAGTCTTCTCAAATCCTCTCTATTACATAGTAATGTGTGCTGCAGAAATGGGAGTTACTGACACAAGACACTTCTAGGTTTTCCTTAGTTATAAAGTCACAAATACTAAGGTTAGCATCTCATTCCTCCCTCTTTCCTCTATAAAGTTGATAGAACTCTTACCAAAGCCCAAAGAGATTTATTCGCAGCAAGGGGAAAGAAGAGTTGAGACAAAAGCTGTAAAACTGTCTCCATCCTACACTGCAAATGCACCTCGATTTTGGCATCTAGTGCTGTTGGCTATTTCAGTCCTGGAACAGAACCCTCTTCACTGAGCCTGAAGGTTGTGCCAAACTATATGGTGATTTTTGTGATATGGAAAAAAGCCCACTGGAGACCGGCCCAAAAGCAGCCAATCTTGTGATCTGATCCTCATGTGAATTTATGTCTCCAGAGTTCAGATTTAATATCTTCTGTAATTTTACCATGCACTCTATTTGCTGATATTACACTGGAAAACTCTAGATATTGAAAAATAACTGCAAAATTGCTAAGCCCAAGCATTCAAAAGGTATCAGCAAGACCCCTGCTCATTTTTCTTTTCTCTCCCTGCCTGCAGCTCCCTCAAACTGCTTTAAAACACATTTAGGAATAAAATAGCACAGCATAACTAAGTGCTGGTCCAGTGGACTATCCAAGTCCCTATCTGCTGTTATTTTAGATTTGATACATGCATCCCACACACAACAAATATCTGTTCCTGTCTATCATGTCAATGAAAAGGAATCATGCAAAAAAAATATTCTACTGTTTTCAAAATTCTTCTCAAAGAAAACTAGAGTTAAAGGACAAATTGCCAATGCTATTTAAAGAGTTTACCAGGCGTTTCAAAATGAGACTTTACTTTCTTTGAAGCACATTCCTTCTGGCACAAGTAATTATTACCTAAAACGTTGGAATTAAAAGACTGCATTTTAGGAAAGTTAGATTCTTTTTTTTTTTTTTTCACCCATTTGGCCTAGTTTCAAATGCTCCCTTTTTCACACAAGAGTCCACTCAACACTGGGTATATCACTGGTATTAAATACTAGCCATGAGTATGGTCATGTCTGGGTCATGCTTGATATCTGCAATAGCTGTTTACAGAATCTACTCTGCTGTGCACACCCTTGTGAAGTGAAAACCTCAAGAACAGAAGAGAGAGCATACCAAACATCTTTTTATTCTTTTTTTTTTTTTCTTTTCTGTTTAGTCTCAGCCTTGCACACTTTTCTTACAAGCTGTAAATGCATGGAAGAACCATGAATGACTTACAATTACCAAAAGTCAGTTCTCAGTAAAACAACTGATGGTTTGGGGCCAATGGGATAGTGACAGAATATTGCTTTGGGTGTTTCTTGCACACATGTTGAGCCGTACTGAAGACAGAGAAGAATGAATCAAAAAAGGAAGAACACACTTAAGACAGCACAGAGAAAACATTGAGGTAGATAAGAAACAGGATCCGAAATGTCGGCTGAGCAGCAGTTGGGCAACGCCTTGCAGGGCAGTAAGTTTAACTCTGAGGGGATAAACTAGAACTAGACAAAAGACTCTAGTAAGGAAATTTTAAGAAGGTATGACTAGAGGTAGGATCATTCATCAGCTTCGGCTTTTGCGGGGTTAAAATAGGAGCCAAAAGAGAGCTAGGGCAGGAAAACAGGATTCAATTTCTGCTAAGTGGTTACAAAATGGCCTGAAAACATGTTGGAAGGAGAGGGGATTGATAAAAGCAACTTACACACTCTTGTGGCAAAGCAAGATCTTCTAAACCATACTTCTTACCCTGTTTAGAACAAGGAGCAGCCCATGGCCTCATACTGGGAAAACCAAGGACAAAGTTGTTTCATCCCTGTAAAAAAAATGCTTGGTGCTTACACCCAGATCTCTTTTGTGAGCATGTTTTTTCTTACATCTGTGCATTTTTGCCCTGGAAGGAAAGGAAATGCCATCTGCTTTTATAAAGAAACTGACCTTAACTGCATAAAACCAGCTCTTAGGCTTTACGAAGAACAGAGAAAGAGGAGACGTTAAGTTACATGGCAGGGAAAGGACAAAGGCTGATTAGCGAGACCTTCTTTCTGTGCCTGTTGTGCAGCATGCTCTATACATTCCCTGGACTTGGTTCAGTTCCCAAAACTGCAGAAATACTCTTATGGAGGCATTTAGGGAACACATACGCCCCACCAAGTAACTTCTGAACTAGTAAGGTTCCCTATAGATTCATACGAACACCTCTGGTAGGAGCAGTACTTCTTGCATTTCTTGCTCTAGTGTACATTTCTCCACTGCCGTTTGTAATAAGAGTCTGCTGATATGTTAACAAGGTCCTTTTAATTAATAGGACAGCAAAAACATGTAGCCAGACTCCACTATACGGGGAGCATCAAGCTTTCCACTTATCTACATAATCAAGTCAGCCATATGTTTCAAGATTAACATGGATGCAGCTTTTAGTTTGTGCGTGTGTGAATTAAGACTATCAATTAGCTGTGGAAACATGCTTGAAAAACACAAAGCAAGCCAGAGCCTCCATAAATAATATTTTTATGGTATCTACCCATATGTTGTGGAACTACGAACATTTCTTAGTCACACACCATCGAGCTGAAGGAACCAGTGACAGAGTAGCAGCCAACATGCCTGTGCTTAACTTTTTCAGCATTTCAGCTGTTAATTCCAAGAGAATTATCTACAGTAACCTAAGCTTCGACAGAATAAGAGTCAGTACACAGCCTGGCAAAGCACCGAGTGACTTCTGCAGGAGGGAAGGAAATGGCTCACCCAAGAACTTTGAAGGATTGGGTCATTCTGTAAGTTATATTTCACCAAACATACTTCAAAACGGCTGGACGCATTTAGCCACCCTACATGAAACACACAATCTGTATCCAAAAGAACTGTTTGTTTGGGTGTCATGTCTGGCAAAGCTCTTGTGATATGTTTGCAAATACAAAAACATTAAATTTTCTGATATTTCTCATGCCAGCAGACTGCAAACCCAATCGGCGCCTTCTCTGAATGTCTGAATTTCAGTTTGGAACCAGAGAAATAAAGATAGCTTTATAGGGTTCAAATACCATTAGATTTCTGTACATACCCTGGTACCAAAACAATAAAGAAATTTGTCTCATAAAGTTGTAGCAATGTATTGAAGTGTAAAAGGCAAAGGGGTCAGAATGACTGGAGAAAAAAAATTAAAATGGAAAGCTAAACTGAAGCTACCGGAAAGTTTGGCCGCGTATTTCTTCATGATGTAAAGCAATCCAAAATATTTGCATGCCTGTCTCCAGCTTTTTCTCCTGTGCATATTCACATCATTATTTTTTTTAATTTATAATGTAAGTTGTTACTACTTTTCATAATAATATATTGTTTGATAAAAAACAAATAATACAGACAGAATAGTCACTCTTTTCACTGGTGCATTAATATAATCCATTAGAAAAATTACGGTGGTAATAATACAAAAGATAATGCTGTGGATTCAAGACACCTTATGGTCAACTGCTAATGAAGCCTCCTGTTTTCATCTGACTTTGCTCCCCTAGTCCGTAACTGTTTCATCTTCCATTGCCTAACAGATTGATGTTATCTAGCAGTGCTGTTCCATTTAGTAGATCACTGCGGTCTTTAACCTATTGCAGGTTAAGATCTAATGGAAATCTGATTAAGGCAAAGGGTGGTAATTTTTGTTTTGCCCCAAAGAAAATGCTCATTCTTCAAGGATAAATGGAAATTGAAAGGATGTATGTTCCTTCAGAAATTGACTTGTGCAAAAAAAAAAATAGAGGGAGGGAGGGAAGGAGAGGGAGCCGGAGCGAGACCATTAAGTGTGTATTGTTCTAATGTCCTCAGGAACGCAAAGACTTAACACACAGCTGTGGCTTGAGGTCATTGTGGTACACCCAAAATAAGAATATAGGGGGGGGGGGAAAAAAAAAAAAAAAAAAAAAAAAAAAAAAAAAAAAAAAAAAAAAAGAAGATAAAAAAGTTAACTTAATGTTACTATGTCACTTCTGAGTCAGTAATTCCAAAGCGCAAAGGACTGGCAACGTTCTCAGGTCTCCCTAAGCGCTATGTAAGCTGAGTGCAACTCATGGATTTTTACTAGGTTTTAAAGCCTAGTTCAGAAAATATCTACACAAAAGGAGTGAACATGTCTTAGCACCCATTAGACTTCTGTTTTCTTCTGGCAGAAAACGCTATCTGGCATTCTCGGCACAACACTTTACAAGGCATTTCTGAGCAGTCAACATCGGCTTCCATCCACACCGTTTTTACCAGCTCAGTGTAGCAAAGCCTCACAACAAATGCCATCATATAGTTTATCAACACATATGACTTCCCTTCTTTTTCATTCTCTGAACGATCTGATATTCTTCTTAATTCAGAAGACATCCAGTCACTGTTCCTACCATCTTTTTTACAGTAATAAGCACAAGTAGGTTTTGCCTGTCCGCATACCCTACGAGGATGGGGACCACAGCGTCCTGGTATTCTGCACCAGCTGGAAGAAAATGAAAGACTGGAAAAGCAACTGAGGCCCCTGTGCCTGGGCAGCCTCACTCACCCTGGAAAACCACCCCCTTCCAAAGAAGCCCTCATGCACCCTCGAGGTCCATTGCGTACTTCTAGACTATGCCAATTTTTTACTTGGCAGGTAGCAAACCCCACGGTTCACTCAACTCTCTTCAGAGCTATATTATCAGTCCACATATGTCCGACAGATTTTTTAGCATCTATTTTTAGAAGGACCAAAGTGGGAAACAGTTTTTTCCGCCTGGTAAATTTAAGTGACTAATGCCCCCAATTCACCAAAATGTGTAAACATACGCTTAACTTCGGGTGTGTTACTATCAAAGTAACGCGACTACTTCTGCTCTGAAGTCCTGGCTCCTCTCAGTAGTTAGTTTTGACTTCAGGACACCCAGGATTTCATTCATCTCCCAACATACGAAATTAAATGCATACTGGCATCATCGTAGGATCACAGTCTAAGAATTAAAACTCACAATGGTGGCAGAGGCCACTGAAGTGCATCTAAGGCAGTTTATGTAAGGCAGCATTTGTTCGGGCTCACTTGCTAAAAATAAAAAATAGCTATTAGAGATCTGAGAGAACGCAGAAGGAAGAAGGACTTTTAAAAGCCTGCAGTAATCTGTTTCAGTTTTAGTTTTTCATATCCTATTTGCTATAAAATAATGTTCAATCAACCAATTTTTCCCTAGTCCAAGAAGCAGCTTCATAAAAAATTTTTTTAAAAAAAAAAAAAAAGGAGGAAAGAAAGAGAGGGAAAGAAAATAAAGAAAGAAAGCAAAAAGATTACTTGGCTTCCAGTTAGGATTTCATAATCCACTGGATTTTATTGGTTTAGTAATGAAAGATTTGACTCATTCCTTTGAGACTTGTTTCTTCTGCTGTTTGGTCAATTATTTTATTTCATTTGTTGAAAAGAAAGATGAAAGAAGACATAGGTTCAAGTACAAAATAACTTTTCTTTCAAATGACCATTAAGTTTTCATACATGTTTTCTTCTGTTTATGTATTTTAAGGGCCCCTTTTCCCACTACTGCAAGGTTTACTCAGCACAGGTAATTCCCAATATAAAGTTCGGAATGATTTTTTTCTTTGTAGTGAGCACGAAGCTCCAGTGGTTTCATGCTGCATCGTATTGAATGATTACATTCATCGTTAAACAACAAAATATTCAGTAATCCATTTCCAAATGTGACCTCTGGTTTTTCTTTTGAGGTCTAATCGCATGCCTCTTTAGTAATACTCACAACTCCCAGTCAAGCAACCTACCCCCAAAAAATATTTGTAAAATTCACTAATCCATATTGAAAATAAACTCACGTTTCAAATAGGAGTTATAGTAGTCCAAGATCTCAAACCGAAGGCCATCCTCCCTAATCTACAATGAATTTTACATATTTAATATCACTGATGTTCTCGAGTAGAATTCTGACAGCCTAAGTTGTCTGTTTATAATGTTCTGTAGAAGATTTCAGATGCAACTTTTCATGTATGATGGTGAACTGTCTACTACTACATCCCGTTATATTAATGATTTTTTTTTTTTCACTTCACATGGCTCAGTATATGTCAGGATACAGGGAGGTAACTCCTCACTACTGATATTACAGATATATAGATAGATAGATACAAAATTAGCAGACTGCATAATAACAGTGTGATTTAAAACTTTGTCTATGAAAGCATTATTTTAAATGGATATGGTTTGGGTAAACTTATCAAAGGGCACAGATTCTGCAATATATATTAAAAAATAACAAGGACAACAAACACTAGGAAACTAAGAGTGATGGCAGCAGCGGGGTTTTTTTTAAACAAGCATTCCTTTGCTGTGTTTGCCGCTGGAAGCAAGCGAGACAGTGTATCACAGAAAGCATAAGCACCAGCACGGCTAACTGGCCTATCTCCTCCCAGGCTAAGCTACACTCATAAGAAGAACGCACGCCTTAAAATCTGGTGCTACCAAAAAGTCGGTGGGAGTTTTCTCATCGGCATCTTCCGGGTAAAACATCCCTTAGTGTGTATGTTTATAAGCTGTTTGCTTTAATAACTTTTCTTTTTCTTTTTTTTTTTTTTTTTTTAGCAATTCCAGATACTTCAAATACATACAAGACCAGGCTGTGTGCACCCAACACAATTCCACCGGGCTATTATTTTTTAATTCAAACTTTCCCAAATGCAGTAGAAAAGCCGCTTATCCGATCACTAAAGATCCCAACCACTCACCCCAGAAGTCAAATGCCTTCTTGCCGTGCCCACCTACGTGGCCACACAAGCTCGGACAGGTAAAGGGGATGCCACTGCCCTGCTGAGGGACAGGAGGAAGGCTTTTTCCACGGGGGTGGCTGCGCCCCCATCTCGCTCCTGCCCTGCCACCAAAAACGCGTGAGAAATGGTGATGCAGATCTGTAAGTCTTTAAAAACCTACTAAAAAAAGCGCAAGCACGGGCGTGCATGCACACACACACACACACAAAGCTTTTTGTTAAAATAAAAGCTTACAGGACTTTACAAATGGAAGGCAAGCCCTGGTACTGCCATGGTATAGGTTGGGGAAACAGAGATGAAAGGAGAGGGCAGAGGCTCGGGACAGATCATAAGGCTGGGTTCGGTGTCCAGCTGTGCACTGATGTAATGAAGTAGCCTCAAGCACTGTTTATCAAGCTTCTCTAACACCACACCATTTTAGTTAGAAACCTTATTAGCGACACATGCAAGTATTTATATTTAAAAAATATGACTTTCCTTTCGCGTCCTTTCAAGTTGCATTCTTAAGTGTATTAGAACAAGGACATGGGATAGCACAGCAAAAAATAGGGATTGAACCCAACCCTACCATAACTACATTTTACTGATGGATTTAAACTGTCCTCCTTCCAGCAGATGAAACCAGATTTGTTTTGTTTCCCTTCCGGAGACTGAAAGAAACTGCCTGATTAGTATACATTTTGCTACTGAGAGAAACGTGCTACAGCGACCATTCATAGCGCCCTGGAATGTTGTGTTTGCTGAAAGCAATAATCCAGGGAGCAGCATCAGATTATTAGCAGACAGCAGCGAAGATAATGTTGTCACCTTCCCTTAAATTTCAAGACACAGAACTCGATCCCCGCTCTTAAGGACTTCAAAGATACAGCGTATCGAGCCATCACATCACTAACGAGTGAGTACTTCCAAGCAGCAAACTATATGCAGATTAACAGGCTCAATTAAAATGTGCTTATTAAATAATTAGGGTGTCTAAAAAGGGTAACAAGTCTGGCAAAAAAAAATAATCCAGAATCTGATTACTTACTGTGCAAAATACTACAGAAGTTTTGCTAGATATGTTAGGACAAGTTTTATCTTAGGATGTTAAAAATCAATGAAATTAAAATTCAGTTTATATATATAATGCTGAATTGGCAATGCTCAATCCGACAATCCTAATATTTTCTTAATTAATATCTACAAGAATTATAAAGCATTTTTATTTCCCTACTACGCAACAATAGTTTAAAGATCCTGAAAGGCGACTGCAACCAGGATTTTTTGAAAAGTTTTGGTGAAATTTTCTCCAGGCGTTGCTGGACTGTTTGGATCTTTAATCCCCATGTGTCCATATGTCCTTCTGCATTTGGTTCTAGCACCACACTTCTTACTCATCCAGACCCCTTGGTGGCTTTGCTTTGAAGACTCAGATCCTTCACAGGGCTTAATACCAAATAATAAAAGAATAACATGCAATTACGTTTACATTTCTGTGCCAAAGATTTAAAACAGAGCAACAGAAATAAGCCCCAAAGGCTTAAAAAACCTTGCGCACTTCAGTAGTTCCATTAGAGTCAATAGATCTTTGCACAAAAACATTTGTGCTCCAGTGAACGTCTGGATTGGGACTCTGATGTTTCTAAAATGGGGTTGGGGGGGAAGAAGAGGGGTGGGAGGGGAAGTGTAGATCCTACTGAATAAAATATATATATACAAACAGACAGGAATACATAATTAGAGGCCGTACTTCTTTCTCTCCACACAAAATTACTCTTCGGCTATAGGCAAAGAATTCTGAGAATGTATCAGTAAAATAGTGTTTAAAATTTTCACAGTGCTAGAAAAGTTCCTGATTGTTATTTCCTGAGAGCAAAAGTGAACGCATTGCAGAATTTCATCTATTAAACAATTCAGCAAGTAGCCCACCAGGTAGCCCAACATTTGCTAAGTAAACAGCCTTAAAAGCTTTCCCCTAAAAAATATCATTATTATTATTCATTGGATTTTGAATTTACTTCATTTATGAATTCTACAGAGGTTTGTTGTTGTTGTTGGGGTTTTTTTAATGGTAAGGGATGCTTTGATACTGGATACCAAATAAATTAACTCTTTCCAGAAAAACTATGTTTTATTATGTATTTTTTTCTTGCTTCCGTTTACAACCACGCTGAAAAGCACAGACATATTGATGAATCAGTTACACAGTTCTTTCTGACTACAAGTGTGCAGCTCATTTTTCTTACTGATGTGTTTCAGAAACCAATCAGAAGTTCTCCAAACCCATGATTCCACAGTATTTAGAATCATTTATCAAAATTACCTGCTTTTTAGAGACCATTTCAAACAAGCACATATGATTTATGATATTTAGATATGTTTAAAATAAATTCCCTGGAGATTGAACTTTTTACTGCTTGCACATTGAGACTAGGTGGGTTATAAAAGATGTTAAAACACTGAAAGAAAGAGTATTGTTTTCTTTCCATGTGATTTGTCAATGAACAAAAACCAGCAGAACAGCTATTGAAACACTGGATTCCTGAAGTGTTTTTGTATGTTTCACAGCAGTGTTTCTATATGGCACTATTGTAAATGCAGTCAAAAATACGAATAGTTGTTATTACCTGCAGGCCTTTCCTTGGAAATCTGCGCCATATCAAAACATTTATCCATGTCAAACTTAAAAAAAAATAATTAAAAATAAATAAATGAAAATAAAAAAGATTTCTTAAGGCTAGGGGCATGTGTTTAATTACATTAGTCTTTAACTGGAAACGAAATTTCTCATAACATATATTTATCTATCACAATTAAATATCTGACTAGTTGTAGTGCTTAGAACTCCTTCAACAGTATCCAGTCTCCCCCTAATCTTTTCAGCTTAGTCCTGATTTTTCTTTTTTTTGTCATGGCATTTTAGCCTTCCTTAAGGCTACCAGATTCACTTTCTTTCATATTTCTCATTAAGCCCAGATTATACTTTCTTTATAGGTATTAATATGCTTTTCTCTCAACTAAAGTTTTAAGAAAACCTGGACCTGAGTAAGCCAACCTAGGCAATCTCAACTGATGTGTTCTGCATCGCCTGAGAATCAAAACCCACTCTATAAAAACCAGAAATAAAATGGCCTCGAAAGTCACAGGCAAGTAATGAGAAGGGGAGGCATCAGAAAAATCCAAAATATTCCATACAGAAAAACTTGTACCACAAAGCAACAAAGCACTCCAAGAATATGTTTTTTATCCACTCAGCATGGTTTTCATCCGCACCTCATTAGCACACAGATAATTCTGACCACTAGTGCTTTTTAAAATAAGCGAATTTATTTGCAACCTATCCTCACGTTTAGTATCGTCTTTTTTTTTTCTTTCTTTCCGCGCCCCGCCCCCCCC
>VXBW01007513.1:0-218636 GCA_013400375.1 Thinocorus orbignyianus | reverse complement strand
GCCACAGCTGCGAAGGGGTCGGGGAAGTCCCCATACTCAAGCCAGTGTAAAAAAAAAAAAGAATAAAAAGAAAAAAAACAACCTTTTTTTTCTTTTTTTCTTTTGTAATTCTAGGGGATGGCCGCACAGGATTTCTCGCATAGGATTAAAAAAAAATAAGAAATAATAAAAAAAAAAAAATGTAAAAAGTGAAATAAGTAAAGCACAATGAAGAAAGTGAGAGGGTGAGAAGGGGAGGGAGAAAGATTAGGTTTCCAAGAGAAATAAGAGACGGAGCCAAATAACACTTTTTTTTTTTCTTTTTTTTTTCGGGAGGGGTAGGAGAGGCTCCAAAAGGGGAAGAAAGGAAAAAAAAAAAAAAAAAAAAAAAAAAAAAAGAGGAACGCAAGAACAAAGTCAACAAAGTCATAATGGCACGGCAAAGTGTTTGCCATTAGCTTCGTAATCAAGTGTGAATATTCGGGACTCTGTTTCCTTGGGCTCCTAAGTCCCCTAATGAATACACAAGTCCTAGATCGAGTATTCTTAGTTCTTTATCACAAAATTGCAAGCACTCCAGAACTGAAAACACAAATCTCGGTAGAGTTTTATGCTTTCATTTTAAGGAATATAAGGAGAATGCAAATATAGGCAACTAATGTCGAGGCAAATAAACAACTTCAAACGCTCACTGAAACGATTCAAAAACTTTCTGTGCAGAGTTATCGAATAACTATGGCTATACGATACCATCCTTTGTAAAAATTTATGACTATTCAGTCAAAGAAAGCTTCAGTGCAAAGCTTCTCAGCGAAATAATTGCTGAAGAAAGAATAAGCAGTTCTTACCTCTCAGTATTAATGAGTAGGTTCTCGTTTGTACTATATCTTTTCAGAATGTGCGTTTGACCTACATGTGGTACAAAAGCGTAACTTAAATCAATGCCAGCAAGTTTGCCCAAAGCTCATAACATCAAGTGAAAAAATAGAATGTTTTAAATATATGAAAACAGTAAACCGTTTAACCCATAAAAACATCTGGAGCCAACACACTTTGGAACATCATTTATATTTTCGTGTATGGGCTAATATTTGCATTTGCTTTGTGTTTTTCGGGTTTGGTGGCGGAGTTTTTTGTTTTGTTTTGTTTTGTGTTTTTGTTTTGTTTTGTTTTTAACTTACAATTTATGGGGAAAGAGATCACATAAAATTGACCTGAGTGAACCAGTGTGCAATTCCTCCTCTTCAGGACTTTTGTAGTCTTGCTCAGTTTTATACGCTGGAGGCTGAAAGCACCATCTTCCTGAATATTTATCAAAAAGTAAGTAGGATTCTTGAATAGTTCTTTCTAGTTTGTGGTTTGCACATTTGCAATATGCATATTACAGTAAAATTAGATAGGTAGTCCTACTTGGGGACCACCGTTTGAGTGGTAGAAACAGTCATAACTTTGTTGAAGTCAGCAGAAAGATGAGAATTTACGTCATTTAAGAGTATGCTCCTTACTGTCAAAGAGAAAGCTTACAAATATGAATTCAGCTTATTTTAGCCAAAGATTTTATTGTACTCAAGAGCCTACCAAAGCAAGAGGATGAGGTTTTATTGTACTGTAATTATGATCAGTTCGTATTTTTCCATGGCAATTTGGTGAAGGCAGGCATCATTATTTAACCTTAGAGTCAATCCAGATTCACAACAGATGTATGTTTATTTTCAGCCTTTTCTTTTTTCCCTACGTTTTGCCTGTTTAACTCCCATAGAAGTAATATAATTCGTTTCTCTCGATACCTGTGCTGCAATGGAAACCTACAGATATAAGCAGTAATAAAGCCTGGGGATTATGCATCATTTGAGGGATGCTTGAATGTCTTAACTGAAAATCCTCGCACAGAAAATGAATGATTTGTTGGCTGCCTTGTCAAAAATATTGAATCCCTGACTAGTTAAGGATGATGATAATCACATTTACCATTCACAAACTGACCGTATACCAGTATCTTCACTATACTTCACCATAAAAACACTTTTTTCTGTGAGAAATCACACTACCACAACGCGTACCACATAACTTTAACATTGTATTTCTGCAGTGTACTTCCATTTCTCTCTTTTTAACGCTTACATGTGCCACGATTTAACACTTATCAGACACAATTTTTGCTTTAAAGACTACAACGTATCTATAAAAACTTTAAGCCTGAATCCATATTTTCAACTACTTCTCCCGTATACATATGGATTCTGTTCTAATTTTCATGATCTCCAAGTATTACAAAATTTTAAAGCTATGCCAGCAATTTAGCATATTACATAAAAGTTATGCTGAACTATGAGCCCCTCACTGAAAATGATTTACATGTTTGCATTACATCATTAAAAGTTACTTGAATTGCCAGCCCGCTCTTACCAGTAAAATATCTTATGCTTCCTATTTAATTTAAATAAGCTGATGAAATATTGAAACGGTTAATGTACTTGAGGCTTCACACCTGAACTGTGATGTTTCAGGAATGCTTTTAGAGTTTAAGCCGTGGGAAACTTGCATTCCACATTAGATACTCCAAAGCCTCAGAACAAGTCCTCTTCAAAACTTTGGTGTGTGTTAGTTTTAAATAGATAATTTACTTGCAAGCTGAACTGTCTTGCACAATAGCATTTGTTTCCCAATCTGCACGTTATATTGCAATTTAACAATTGTTTCATTCTTTCTAGTATTATCTCCTCTTAAGAACGCTGACCTAAAAAACAGTTATCACAATCCTTGTAGGATACTTCAATAACGTGTATCTTTCATTTGTATTTAGAAATGTATTCAAAGTGCACATACAGGCAAGTCAACGATGCCTGAAAATATGTTTTCCATTTTGTTTTCTCCAGATATTGACAGTTAGACACTACACTCAGTCCATTCTCCTATTAAAATTACTAATCACAGGGGGGGGAAACAAAAAAAAAAAAAAGTCTTGTGTTATTACCTATTACACATTTTACTATTTGATACAATTTGCGTTGCAGATTTGGGTCTTTATATGTATTCAAAAGATGTTTTACCAGAATCCCCATCAAAAACACAGACGCGTTCGTGCACGGAAGACAGGCAAAGTGTCTTTTCAGCACCCTGTATTTTTAACACTGCTTACTTCTGACTGTGCTGTGCAGCTAGTAGTTTGCTGATTATAGTTTGAGGATTAAAAAAAAAAAAATACAGCTGATTCAAAAATATAGAATGAAAAATACAGATGATTCGAATCTTTGTGCATCAAATGTTTTACTCTGTGACTTACACCCATTTACTGGGTAAATAAGCAGTATGCTTGCATTACAAAGACCAAACTAGAGGAAAAAAACCCTGCCATTACCTGAAATATTTATTGTCCCCTGGCTGATATTTCCAGGCCCTTGCAGGACCAGCAGCAGGGGGCATATTTCATAATTCTGCCTCCATCAGGGGACATTAGGAGAGTGATAAGTCACTAATCTTTGTCACCTCTTTTACACATTAATGAGTAAAATAGTTCTCACAGTGTCTAGTCCTCGTCATTTCTAATTTTCTCTGCTCTGGCATGAGAAAAAGACATGTATACATACAGGGATAAATAACTGCAGAATATCTAGGTTTTAATAGCTGCTGGGATTATGTCACTTACTTTGCAGGTGTGTTTACTTATGATTTACAGTGTGATGAGCTCTAGACTTGGAGCAGAAACCCCTAACTAGCAAGTATTCGGAACAGAAAGAGAATCACTGCCCTGAAGAGCTCAGACTCTATTCATTTCACCACTTTCACATGGGAGTATTCCTGTGTTTTTACAGGGTCCTGTTTGCGTTCATGGCAATTGCTTGACTAAAAGCATTTGCGGGATTGGGACCTTAATAATAGCTGCAAGAAACAACGAACTAAAAATGCATTTACTTTTTTTATGTATAGCTGCATCATGTTCCTCAAAGCCTAATATCAGATAACTTTACGGACAGGAGAAATTAAATACGAAGTAGCAATTGCTTGAAATGATAATTTTAAACTGTTTTTCTCAGATGCAGATATTATGGTTTGGGAAAGAATGAGAAAAGAAAAAAAGAAAGCAAGCTAGATTTCCCCAAAAAATACATGCCAAGAAAAGCTTAACTTCTCATCACCAAAAGACACAATCATACCTGTATCAAAGATTCTGATTCCGCAAACTATTTTAAGTTTTGTTGGCATCAATGGCACTACTGATGTTACAAAAAAAAAGTACGTGACTTCTTAACTCTCTTGAAGAAAGGTCTAAGTGGCATATGTTAAGGAGACTGACACCTTCCAAATCCACCTTTATATAGAAACTCTTTTTTGGTTGTCTTATTTCCCCAAAAAAGAATGTAGCTTTATTGATAAGCTGTGAATGTATTATTCTATTTCTTGAGATGAACCTTTCAAAGCTATTTGTATTTGTTATACTTCGTTAGGCATCACACTCGCATGTCCTTTCATGTAATGCAGGCAGGTCTCAGGGTGGGTTCAATAAACTATTCCAAGTAAGAGACTGTCTTTGAGGCACTTTCACACCATCTAAATATAAGCATCAGACTTTGGCACACCAAATCACTCTCAGGAGCTACCTTCTTCTCTTCACTGATGCCCACCAGATACATTTCATCTGAATTACACGCCCACAATAAAAGTGTGATACCCATGTATTCCTACCTCCCTCTTTTCCAAAAGGAAAGTGCCTAGCGCTGTGGGGTCAGTGAAGCTCGGCTGCACAGCAAAGCAGAAGGTATATTATTTGGCATGATTTCCAGCTGACTGAGACACAAATGCAAAATGCAGTGTGCGGGGACACTGTCTGGATTCGTGCAATTCCCTCACAGGCGTTTTGTCCGTGAACTTTCCGCATTTGCGCATGTGAGCTGTAGAACGTATCACCTCGGGATTTAGATTTTATTTAATAATCTGAGTGTATTTCAATACAAGATGGTAAACTAAAAATATTTTCCATTTAACTGTTTCAAAACGCCATGTGCAAGAGAACACAAAAAAATGGAATTAACTCATAACATATGCAACTCTTATTTGTGCAAGAGCAGTATATGCCCCTAAATCCAGACTGCAGCATCTGGAGGCATAGCATGTCTCTAATGGAAGAGAAAGGCACGAGACATGTCAGCTTCTTGGCTATGTTAGGCTGAAAGCTGTGCCTTTTCCTTCGTGATACCCAACCCAGCTCTGATTAAAACTCATAAAACAGACTCTGTCCAGGTAAACTGCCTTGAGAGCATTTTGGATTTTTCATCTCTTTAGCTGTAGGCAGGAGGATTAAGCTGAGATAGGTATTACAATGTAAAAAAAATATAAAAATCTTATCTAAAGCTCTTTTTTTCTTTTGAAACGATCGTTTGAATAAAAATTAATATCCTATGGTATGAATCATGCCTTCATAGTGCATCCAAATATACAAATTCCCATTTGTAGAAACAAGTTTTGCTGTCACTGCGGTGTTTGTAGTTCCTCTTTCTTATTACTGCTTTTTACCTTCAGTAGTATCACAAATAATGGATTCTTCATACACTTTTACTACTGTGATCAGCTTGGTAGAGACTCTGAAAACATTTTAGAGAAACCATTAATCTTTAAATGTTTTACAACCTGAACTGTCTTCAGACTTGACCTTGAGAAGTGCTGAGTCTTTTCTTTTCCCCATCGACCTCACAGGATCAACCTCATTATTACGATGTAAGAGCAATTTTTAAAAGTACAGCTAAATATAAATACCATTCCTCGTGGTTGCAAAAAAACCCCAAACGAACCTACTGAAAATTGCGTTTTGAAACAAACAGATATGAAAGAAAGCCGGGGGATAAAATGTTTTACTAAGGCATTTTCAAACCTTAATTTCACTAAAATCATTAAATGATCTGCTATAGAAGTCGAGACATCTAATTTTCAATTTTCTTTCATTCATTTTTACCAGTTAATCTCCTCTGTTACGTTCATAGTGAGCAGAAGAGAAAGCACTCCTGTCTGTTGGAGTTATTCTTATTTGCATAAATACAAGTAGAAACTGAGACACTGCCTTGCTACAAAGATTTGTTTACTAAACTTCCAAAATCCTATCATAAGCAGCATACTGGATGTATAAATACACATATGCATACACTAAAGAGGGTGTCCAACCACGCAAAAATACGAGCATACCTCCGGGCTCAAACCCTTAATGTACGATTAAAACAAATTAGGTTAGCGCCTGCTTTCTTTTAATAATAGAATTCTTAGATGCAGTATTCAAAAATAGAAAGCCTCCTGCTAAAGCAAACGAAGGAGCAGAAAAAGTGCTTTGCACAGATTACCAGACCAAGTCCTGCCTTCGCTTCCTAGCAGGGTGAAATGTTTGCGAATGTATCTAATCTAGCACACCCTATAAAACTGTACAGTAGTCCCTGGTACAATAGCGAGCTGTAGGGAAGAAAAGGTCACATCCCGGAGCAAAATTCCAAGATTTCAGCCTGCGATCCAAACCTGCCTGTTTCATTTCTAAATTGTGAAGCTGCGTACCCATTTTGGAAGGCAGGTAGGTAGCCTTCCCTCATACATGGCACAGTAATTTCATTCTGTTTGACCCCCTACGGCTGTGGTAATGAGGCTTTTTTTAAAGCATACCTCGACTGGATGATGAGAATATTTTATTCTAAAAATAAGCCATATATTTAATTTCTAATATGGCAGGCATGGCATGTATCCGGGGGTGCGTGCAGTAAGTTTACCCTGTGCAATTTGTAGTCAATCAGACCTTCCCAAATGAACTCCCATAACTATGAACATACATTGCTTGTTTGTTTTCTTCTTTTTTTTTCCCTTCTTTTTTTTTTTTTTGAGTTTCCTTTATTGGTATCATAATAGTATGACCCAAATATAAGGAAATAACCATATCGTATTAAACACAGGAATACGCTTTCACAGTCGTTTATTGTGCATAGCTAGTAAACATTTCCTGGCAAACAATTTAGAGAGTCCATAAATTCCATCCTAACGCTACTTCCGTAGCTCGATGCAATGCACCATACACGAGGGTATTAGCTCAGTCTCTCTCATCCGGAATGGGTGGATTGGAATTGAAAAATCCCCACCCCCCCATTATAGCACCATATGTCTCGAAAGTCTATCCTCTCTCAGGGCAAACGGCTCCTCTCAGATCCGCCTGATGGATCACGACTTAAACCCTGCTGTCCCTCGGCATTTAACCTCACAGCGTTTCTGGAGTAGCTATTGGGAGAGCACAGTGAGCCAAGCATCCCCTTGGCCTAAGTGGCAGTTCCCCACACGCAGAATATCAGGGATATGGAATAGCAGAGGGGAAAAATCTACCACATCATGCCAATTTGTATGGAAAAGTTGATCCTTGAGCTAAGGGTAGGGAAAAGAAGGCGGCGTCTCACTCCGCAAAATCGAGCAGTGCTCGTGATTCCCTGAATCCTTACATAGCCAGTTAACCGGTGTCAGTAGACCAGCTTTGCAGCATCTTCAGTGTCTCTTAAGAATTTCAAACTATTTTCTCTAGATATCTTATTGAGGTGTTTATAGGTTGAGGGATTGTTAGGGGAATGGTTGGCCCAGAAAGATTTTTGGTAGATTAAGTTTCTGCTCAATCTTTTTCGGTTTTCTTTCTCTGCGTGCGTCAATTTGTAATGGGGGGGGAAAAAAATAAATCCTTTAAATGACACTCAAACCATTTATCATTTGAAAAAATTTTTGTGAGATGATCATGCTAAGGTAAAGTTCATATTGCTAGCAGAAAAGACTAAGCTGACATATTTCCACCAGTTTTTGTCCTCATTACAGGTATACATTAATATCATCCCTGTTACAGGTATTATTTCCAGATTATTTTGGATTGAAAACAAAGAGCTAGCAAAAATCTGGACTCCTTCCAAGTTTCCAAAGACCAACTCGAAAGCTCAAAGGGGTTCAGTCACCATGTCAATGTTCTGCTTTACGATCTTTAATTTTACAGGATATAATATTAAAACCGCTCTCCTGTACCCCTTGAACTGGAATCTGAGGAAGGGTTCTGTGATAGCAGAGATGACTAAGGGCAGGAAGATTTTATTTCACTGGCTCTGGAACTCTTTTTGGTTTTTTCACTCCTTGCTTTTAAAATCCTCTCTCATTTATTTATACCAAATGGAACCACTGCTAAAGAAATAGTCCTCTTCTTAGTTACCAACTTCTTTATATACATTTGGAAATCCATATATATTTTCATAATCTTTCATTGAATGTGGCCTCCTTTGGAGAATTATTACATGAACGACCAAAGGTTTTAGAGTAAAAATGGATTATTGCACCTTCCGAAACTAACTAAAATGACTGGGACCTCAGGACTCTTGAGTTTAATTTTTAATTCTGGTGTTCTTTGCTCACTGCTCAACAGCAGAGCTTGCACGAGCATCCCTCATTTTCTGGCTACTCATCTTTACGACCTCCTCGCACTTCCTCCTGGTACCTCTAAAGGCATCGAGTTCAGCCGCGAGTCCTTCAGCGGCGCTCTGAAGAGAAGTAGTTTGTGGTCTGCAATTTGCTCGACTTACTGTCTAATGATAAAGCCCCTAATTCCTTTCCTGGACCAGGACCTCCGCCAGTTTCCTTTCATTGTGCACATGGGGCAAACAGAGCAAGAAGAAAGATAACGCACCGCTTGTTCAGCACAACTCCAGCAATCATTTTCTCTTTTATGTTTCCAGTGAGTCTGATTGCTGGCGAAAGCTGCCAGAAAAAGACAAGTCTGATCAGAAAGAGCATGAGAAGAGAAAGTCCAGTTTCCCAGATACGTAGCCTCAAGGACTGTTTTGTACTGGTGATAGGCTGTATTAGTCACTGGGCCCAGTCAACCATGGCCTCTCTCAAGTCAAACAAGCGTTCTTGCTCCTCTGAATGTCCCCAAATAACCGCTTTGCTGTGCATACTTGTCCGATTGGCACAACACGCTGTTTTCTCTTATTTATCAGTACGCTCGTGCATGGTTATATGGATTTTTTTTTTCCTGACTCTCCTCATAGCACAAAAAACCAATAACAAATTCAATTCATGTGTTTTATGTACATTAAATAGTAGGAAATACATCTGTGTAGAAAATGTAGTTCCTGTGCTTGCAGGGTCTCTCTGGATTTATTGTATTAAAGCCAAATCTATTGTTAATCCATTTAATACTGATTGTATTCTTCAAACGTTTGGTGTTTCCTTTCCGAATTGTCATATAAGTAAGGCAAGATTATACATTTGTGAGGTACTGGCATAAAATTGTTAAAACAGGTAATGCATTGCATTCTTGCCGATAAAATACTTGGAACCTTACTAATTAATTTTAGGTGGTGACCGTTTGAATTATCAGCAATATTTTAATAGGATCTCTGTGGAGATCTTTGTCTTTTTGCATCAGGTGCTGTCGACTGAACAGGAGAGCTTTTCATCTAAATAGGAAAGATAAAGGGTAAAAGAAATGAAACCAGATTATTGTAAGGCAACTATACCTAAAATTAGAAACATATAACACAGATAATAAGTTCAGTTCAGTCGTTAAGAGCAGTTTGCTTGCAACACAAGTAGAAATGCAGTATTCCTCTTTAGAAACGTTTCTAGGGAATCACGCAGTAAGAATTGGGAGATTCATTCTCTGGAAGCATTTTTATTTCATACCACTTCTTAATAGGTTTCACCCTCTTAAAGAATGAGATTAAATCAGAGTGAGGTAATTGGGAGTTATGGTCCAGTTAGTGAACTTTACCATGAAGCTAGTGGCAAGTTAAATCATTATAATATGGAACAGTGTTTTGTGGAGAAAACTGCTGCAAGTCTAGTAGTTTGAGTGCAACCGACTTCAAGGAGGCTGGAATTTCAGACCCAATTTCCAGAATTTTATATTTTTTTTCTAATTCTAGCTGCATTTTCAGTCTGTTATGTATTTCTGCTCAAAGCATTGAAGTGAGCAATCTGCATATGATACTGTAAATAAACAGAGGCTATGAAAGAACGCTGTGAATCCAGGTTCACACTTTACTCCTACCAAAAAAGCCCAAACGGCTTCTGTACTTTAAATCTTTCACACCTCTCAGTAACTGTGTCAATATTTTTAAAACCGTACTCTATTATGAAGCAATAATTCAAATTGTAGTTATATCAGACTGACATTTTATATATCACTTTTTATTCCTCGTTTGCAAGATTCTCATTGCTGTCACATTTAAAGAATAATTTTAAAAGCCTGTATTTCTTCCATGCGGGTCATGAAATATCTTAACATGGAAAAAATGCTTACAAGGTATGGAATAACATTAACATGAGCTGGAAACCTTAGAGTGTCCGTAATAAACTGTCAGCTACATTAAACAAATCAAAATGACAATTTCCCTAACTGCATCCAAGTCGGAGGAATTCTCTACTAGACTTCAGTGCGACAGAGCAATCAGAGAACTAAAAAATAATTGTGTATGTGTACGTAGCTACAATTTGATTATATCTGCCATGAGCAAATGAATTAAAATTGAATATTTATATCTGGTGATATAAGGCAGCCAGCGTTTATAAAGTTGACAGTGAGCATGAGGCAGTTATTTGGAGAAAGTATGAAAGGAAAAAATTGACTGACCACTTCAATCTGCTAAAAAGCACTGCAAAAGATATCTCAAAAAAGTCTAAATGAAGGAAAAATCTCTTGCACTTATTTTGAAAATAATAAAATGACTTCATATGTGAAGGCAGCTACTAAAAAAACAAAACAAGTGGGAGAAAGAGGGAAAATGTAGCAATTAATGTAAATTAGAAGCTGGGAATTACAGCACATTGATAAAGAATGCCAAAGGTCACAAAGAGAAAACAAAGATAAGAATAAAATGAAGACGTTTTGAAATTATATTATGCAAAAAATATCCTAACAATTGCCTTGTTCCATTATTAAATGGAAATTGCTAGGGCTTTTTGTAATAACACTGAAAAAAAAAAAAAAGCAGCATTCTGAAATACTTTTATTCTGCTCTTTGGGAAAAATTCAAACGATGTATTCGTATCAGATGATTATGATGAAGCTCTATTCCAGTAGTAACGCAGGAGAACGTTAAATAGCAGCTAATAAAACTAGACATTTTTAAAATCAGTAGACCTGAATTATTTGCATGAAGGTATTTTAATACATTTGGCAGAGAACCTGTCTGCACGGTAAGTGAGGATTTTTAGTATGTCTTGGAGAACTAGGGAGGTTCAAGAGAACTACGCAAAAATTTTTGTGAATCGTTAAAAAATGTGATGATCTAAACGTCTATAGGCATTTCAGTCTCACATTGATCTCATGCAGAATTAGGAATTCCTTCTAGGAATATTAGTTCACTTTAATCAAAGAGCGAGAACAGAAGTTTATGGACAATTATCTTGCCAAAGCTAACTAGATGTCTTTTCATAAGAGTATATATTTGGTAGGATAAAGGTAATTTTACTAGAATTAAATATGTAGAGGAATATTAGAAAGTCTTTTAGTTGTTAATAATAATATTTTGATGAAGAAAAAATTTATTAAAATCAATATTGTACCTATTAAATAGACTGGAATCCCAGTCTCAAGCATGTAGTAAATGGGGAAAAATAGTCAGTGGTGTTTATTTTAACCATGACCCACAATCGTATGGCCCTGTGATATATTTTTTTCTATCTGTGCCTCTTTTATCAATGATAAGAAAACATATTCAGAAAGTTTGCCTTTGAAACGATTGGAAGATTAGTAAATAGAGAGCGAGCCAAGTCACCGTGAAACCCAGATTGCTCAGGAAACTGGCCACAGTTAAACAAACTGAAAATCTCAGTCCAGGCAAACATAAGACATTGCTCTAATAACAAAGACTTCATGTCACTGCTACAAGGTGGGGACCCTGCCCGCAGACTTTAAGTCGGTCTGAAAAAGCCTGTAGAGCAGCTAATCAGCTGAGAAGAGCCGTGAGCACAGAAGGGTAGGCACAAATCTGATACAAGCCATGGGCACACCACCAGAGAAAAGTACAATATGGTTGTGTTACCTCTGTCCTTGGCACGGATGCAACCAGCTCTGGAAGTAGTGTCCACAATTCAAGAGAGATTGTTGAAAAAAATTGGAAAAGGTTCAGAGGAAAGCAATGAGAATGATGAAAGGATTGAAAAAAGTTCCTTGTAATGAAAGACTCAAGGAGCTCAATCTATTTAGGTTATCAGAGAAACGTTTAAAGGGCTACTTGATCACAGTTTATAAATAACTATGTGAGAAACAGAAATTTGATAACACTGGAGTTTTGAGTCTGGTGACAAAGGTGTAACAGAAGCCAGTGGTAAGAAGATGTAGTTGGAGAAACACACTGGAAGGTTTAAATCAAGATCGAATGCTTTTCTCCATTAAAATCACACACACACACACGAAAAAAAAATAGTAATTCAGAAAAGTTCTGGTGCTCCTTACGCAGTGGGGCAGACTGAATAGATGACCATAATAGCCTTTTAGTTTTATAGGCCATGAATCTACGACTTCAATTGCAGGCTTCTCTGCTCCGTATTTTCTTACGCCATCACTGAGCAGATCCAACCAGTACAAAGCTAATAGGAACCAGGTGGAGCCTGGTTTTTTTGCAGCACAAGGAAGCTTCCCCCTGAAGCTACATTGGATAAGACCAGGATTTGACTGGACCAAAGGAATTAAGAAGAGACTGTATCTATCATATTGACACCTACCATTTCTAACTATTCCAAAATGTATGGATATTTAAGTGAATATAAAACACCATCTGGAGGGGTGAAATATTTTATGGCAAAGTGATTTTAACCCCCCACGCACCTTAGCATCTCCAGAGAAATAAAAAGAAATAGAAAGTCACGGACAAACACACAGTGAAGCACGTAAGTGAGACAGTACAGGAGAGAGCAACCCATTTAGTCTGATTTCTGTGCTCTTGAGAATAACCTAGGTCCAAAAAACCTTCTTTCAACCACAGAAGTTTCTGAATTAACATTCTCATTAGGAGAGGCTGCAGGAGGAGGTGGAGCAACAAAGGAAAGAGAAATGCTAACGGAAAAAACTCATATAAACAACATACCATATGTAGGACACTCACCATATGCCAGCCTCACTTTTTTCCTCTCTCTCTCTAATGTGGTCCAATAATTCCACTCATCTAGAGGGTTATTCACACTGTCTACTGCAGACATCTGATTTAGGTGCTTTGAATTGCAGCTGCCCCCTCCTCCCCAGCCCCCCGGCACCTCTGTCTCTCTGCCAGCTACGCAGGGAACTACAAACCCCTAGGTTTAGTTCTTAAAACTGTGCCTAAGTCAGACATCTAACTTAGCCTAAAGCTGTTGTATAAATACCACTCTTTCCTATTAATTTTTTTTTTTTTTAAATCATTGCTATGGAAAAAAAATAGTTGTTCAAATTACAGGGATATAAAAGTGCAAGAAAGTTTACAAATTCAAGGCCAGCTCTTTAGCTGGTACAGTTCATATACTGGCATTCAAATAAACAAACTGATTCCCATTTGCCCTGGCAAAAGTGCAGCCTTCAAGTTGGTTTTACAAACCAAGTCGGCCACCTGATTCTGCCGGGTAAAGCACATACGTTTTCATAAAATATAGAAAACAACATTTTACAATGCAAGTTCATTAAGAAAAAACCTCAGAGGGGGAAAAAAAATAATAAAAAGAAGAAGTTGCGTAGGAAATGGTAGCTACTGCAGCCTGCAGAAAGAACTTTTCTTGTAAAAACAGTGATAAAGTGGTGAGAGATCAGCATCAGGCTCAACAATGATTGAAAATAATGTATTTTTCTGAGGAAGCATCTTACTCCCCTTTCTAAATAAATTCTCATTTTATTTCAAAATCACTCTAACTGCTTCTCTGCCTCCTATTAGCTAATAGCTTTACTATATGCTTCACTTTCATTGTGTGGTACCGCAGCACACCGAAGTAAGCAAAGCGTGCAGAGCTCAGCTCAGTGTAAAGCTAGACATCTCACAACGGCAGAAAGGCAACTTTGCATAAATATTGCTGAAAGACAGTGAAGAGAGAAGAGGAAATTCTGCATCTTTAACGCAAGGTCTTTAATGTTAATATATATATCAAAATGCTCTGTGTACTCCTGGAGCCCTTCTGTTAAAATTTCTCTAACTCTAGGGACACATTGTATGAGGCAGTTATGCACCATTTAAATGTGAAAAATGCACACTTTACTCGGGAAAAGATGTGTGATGTGAAGTGTTTTTAAGAATAATTGAATGATTTTGTGATTCATTAAATGCTTTTTCCTCAGCAAGCAAGTAATGGCTTTTCCACTAAGCACCCAAGGGGTGAAAAGTCAAACAGTTAGGAGGAGTAAAGCATCCTTAGGAAGAGGATCATTTACAGTGCTTTTTGTTTTATTCCTTATCTCTTTTTTATTCCAAGAGGAACAGAACAAAGAGGGAGGGGGAAAGAAAAGTGAGTAACCGCATGTAGGAAATTAAAAAGATTGAACGCTGGGGACAAAAGGATATGTGGCAGTTGTCTATTCTCTGGTTTAAAAGGAAATAGAGAAAAATTGTGGCACCTAAGGTTTATTGAATATGGCTTCATGTCCATATCCCTGCTGAGACCATGGGATCAGTTCTTTTATGGGAGAGAAAAAAAAAAGACCTGTTTTCATATACCCAATATATCTTTAAGCCAAAGTGTAAATCTTCAGTTTCTTTCCCTTTCTTTTTTTTTTTTTTTTTAATTTTTTTCTTTTTTTTTCCCCCCAAAAAAACAATCTAGGGAAACAATACACACCTTGACTCCTGCAAAAAAGATCTCTGGCAAAATCACAAGACGCCTGCTTAAGTAATACCCAAAAGGTAACTCCATGCATTCCACTGGCCAGAAATAATTCACAGCACGATGAATCCACAAGAAAGTCAATAGCATATTATAACGCTCTTAGGGGAGCTGTAGCTGTAAGAGCAGTGTGAGGCAATGCCTTAGCATGAGCTATCACTTTATATATGTGCTGTATACATGAGCATGAATTATATTACAACATTTGACACGCTATGGCTTTTGATCTACTGTGACTTATGACCTCTGTCCTATTGCGACCTTTATGCCTAAACCTGTAGAGAATAGTTCAAACAATAGAATATACATGATAGATGACACTAAGATAGGATAAAAGTGTAGAAGGACTATAAACACTCGTGCTCAGGGCAACAGCTAGCCAAAATCTGCCAAAGAGTAGAAAGATACTTTCCTGGGATACGATATTATGAATATTCTTTCACCTTTCTCTGAGGTATCTGGAGCCAAGGATACTAGCCCAGATGGACCACTGCTCTGATTAGGTATGGCAGTTCTAATGTTTCTGTGAACGTATGCTAGTGAAGAAAAGTATATCTCATATAGTTAATAGAAAGTTCTGCAGAAGACAGGAAGGAATCTTTGGCCACTGATAAAATCCTTGTGAGCTTTCAGCTGAAAAGCCAGTTGAACTTTGTGTGGATTCTGTTTCCACCCAGATCCACTGTGATTTCCAGCTGATTTCAGTGGGAGCAGAAGGAAAACTGCAGACTCGACGTATAGGGGAGCGCTCAGCCCCCACAAGCCACACTACATTTTCTTTTTAATAATAATAATAAAAAATTATTAATCCCTGTAGATTTTGGGTCTTGTGAGATTTTCCAGAAAGCCAGAGTTGGCACTTACAGGAATACCCTCTGCAGGAGGGAGAATTTTTTTTTTTTTTTACAGCTCATCTTTATCAGCCTCTGCTGCTGCTCTGTTTTTCAGCAGCTCCTATTTGGTGAGTCTGTTCCAGCAGCTTCCAGCTGCAATCTTGGATTCCAAAGACCGGCTTCCTGATCATCAGCTACCTGACTCCACGGAACAGCCCAGGGACCAGGCATTCAAATACAATTAAATCGCTCTCCAAAAGAAAGCTGGAGAGCAAGAAGTAGTGCTGGCATGCTGCAGAAAAGCAGGAAGACAAAGAATCAACTGACAGTCTATATAGCATGAGACTGGAGCCTTTGGCTAAAACGTGGAATTATACTGCATCTTGGAAAAAAGTATCGACAAAAAAAGCAGCCATGGAATGAAGGTATACATAAGGCCTTGGCTGGAAAAGTTTTCAGCATTTTTCAACAGCTGGATCTAGACACGTTTGTAAAACTTTGATCATAAATCATATTTTTAATATTATTGTCATTACCTTAAGACATGTCTTTTCATAAAACATAGAAACTACAGCTTGTCTCTACCAGGTGTAAGTGTCAATTTATTTAATTAAGCTGATTTAAAAACAAACGAACAGAAAACAGCTTCTTGGATAGACTTTGAGGTTTGCTAAACCCAAATTTATTTTAGTACAGCCCTCATTGATTAGTTAAAGCAAATCAAACCACTGAAAGTGCAGCCAGGCCTCATGTATCAGGATTTACATTTGTTTGAAAGAAATCTATTAAAAAATCAAGGAGATTTATGCTGATAGGGCTAAGTCCCATCGTGCCGGTTAGTCCAGTTCTTAGTGGAAAGGGTGGAAACCTGTGAATTGAACAGGCAAAGCCTGCAGCTGCCACCTGTGTCCCTGCCCACACCACTGGCTGCAGACGGCGATGTCATTCTGGAGACATACAAGGAATTTACACCACAGAAAAAGCAGCGTAGGACAGAAAGCTAATGCATTTAGCAAGGCCTAGAGTCTGGCAAACCGCCCTTTCTGGTGAAAAATGTAGACGTGCGCAAGCCATTAGTACTATCATCTCCTTCATACCAAAAACCACACAACTGCCAGCTCAGACAAGCCTCAGGTGGTACCTGCCATCTGCACCATGCCCTCATTCACAGATATTCCTTCTGTGCTGATCTTGGAGTGTTGGGGGCGGGAAGTGAAATGGCCTTTGAAAGTTGAGATGTTGCAAAGGACAAGTTGGATGGACTGTCTTTTGCTGTCATCCTCCCCTGATACCTGCTGTTGTGGGGGACAGACACAAAGCTAGCCAACTTCCTCTGCCTTAAATCTAGTGCAAGCAATATTACAGAAGCTAGAAAAAACTGTAAATACAGCTTGTTTGGCAATTTGTTAATTTTTTCCTGAAATATTTCTGTTCTCAGATGTTTTGCTGGCTAAATAGTACAGCAGCATTAGTGGCAAAAAGATTAGGCGTTGTGAACTGAGATTCACCTCATGTAACTTAAGCCATTTGTAGCCTAAAATGACAATATGCAAACTTACAGTTGGAAGAGCAGGTACTTTCAAGCACAAAACATCTGACTTAATCATATATATATATTTCACATGAGATTGAGCCAAACGTCAGGCTCCTCTGACTGAGTCTCCAGACAGCTCTCAGTAGCAGAAGGAGAGGTCACTTAAGAGGCCAGGTCTCTCCGCTCCTTCTGAGGAATACTGTTGTCACCAGAGTCCCCAAGAAAAGACAAGCTTTCCCTCACTGTAACAGCACCATAAAACAAATCTACAAATACATGGATCGTCATTACATCCTATTGATAAGCTGGCTAAGGGACTGAATTGTACTATTATCTAAATATATAAAAAAGAACAGAATTTGTAAAAAAATAGGCTGTCAGCAGTACATGCCAATCTATTTAGCATGACCCAAGACAGAGATGCATTACAGAGAGAAAGCTGACACCGGTGGAGTTTCTATTCCCTCTATGACACTGAGCACGAACCTTGCCTCCAGACCCTTTGTCTTCACACTTCTCTGACATTCTTCCTTTCCCTGTGTTCCTTTTGTCTCTCCCCTTGTCAAACTGTTCCTCAGACACCTGGGCTCTTTCGAGAGACTTCCTACCCAGTGCTTTGGAACTGCACATTTTTTGATCTCACAGATGTATGAACTGAGACACCGTATTGAATTTAAAGAGCAGAAAAAAAGTCAAAACTTAGTAAGTATTCAGAGCAGAACCAAATGTTATAATCCAGTTCCTGGAAAGCAGTTACACTGTACAAAGAGAGATCTTATTTTGTTTAAGACAAACCAGGAAAAAAAAATAAAAAATCAACCCTGAGAAACTCAAATGATCCTATTTGAATCAAAACGGTTTGTTTGTTTGTTTGTTTTCTCTTGCTCATTGCAATGCAATGTACACAACATTCCATTGAAGCAAAAGAGTTCATTTTTATAGATATGCAGAAAAAAAAAGCTGAAGAAACAAGAGGTGTGATTCATAAAATTGAAGGAAGACCCACACTCTTACACAAAATCAGGGGCTGCCATTGATGCCAGGTGAGAAAAGCATTCGATTCCATCTTTGTCATGTTAACAGGAATTAAACCTGTATTACCCCTCTTCAACGTCTCTTCTTAAAAATGCTTTTGCACCAACAGACAACAGGCAGCTAACATGGTAACAAATTGTCACGGTTTAGCCTCGGCGGCAACAAAAGCACCACATGGCAGTCCCTTGGCTCCGCCCCCCAGCGGAGGGGAGAGGATGGGAAAGAAAAGGCAGACTCATGGGTTGAGATAAAAACTGTTTACCAGAGCAGCAGGTATTGCAGGGAAACAGTAACACAGATGGAGAAGACAAACATGAGTACAATACCGACTGCACCCCGCACCGCTCCGACCCGACCCGACTGCCACCGACACCACTGAGATGCACCCCGGCGCCGCCCGCCCATATATACGCCTACGCCGTGACGTCACCACGCCCACTCCCGGCTGTGGCCCCTCCCCTCCCCGGCTGGCTCCCTGCTGCCCCTGGGCCTGGCACACATAGGGTGGAATAGCTGTGCTGGATAAAGACAGGGGAGAATCAACCCCGTCCCTGCTGGAAACCAGGACATAAATACCTAGAAATAACAGATCTGTGGAAGCGCAGGTCAATAAACTAATTTTGTACCAGGAAAGTGAGTTAAAGCTATAATAAACAGCAAAACTGGTGGATGTATAAATTTAAATAGCATAGGGAATTTCTTTAAAAAAATATAACAAATAAGATAAAGCTTACTTGTTTTTTCACAAGATCTTTTACTAAAACCTCCTAAAAAATAAACAGCCTTGTGGTAAAAGAGAAGGTCTTCAAATCTTAATTCGTTAAAGGGACAAGACAAAAATAAATGGTTAGTTTTCAAATTAGGAGGAGGTCCTAAACCAAAGCAGCAGTAGGACAGAAGTCTATGGAATCATGAGTGGTGTGAAAAAGGTCAATAAGGAACGACTTTTTCTCTTCCAGTTTAGGACTGTGGGAATTAAGCGGAAGTAGTATGTAACAGTTCCCAAATGATCAGGGAGAGGTAGCTCTTCACAGGAATGGAACAACAGAAGTGGTGGGTGCTGCAAGCTTGCCAAGGCCACCAGCTTAACTCATGGCAATGACTGCTGACTATTAAGCATGACACAACACTTTGGGTGAAAAGGTTCCTGAGCCACAAACTGCTCAAGATGAGGTAGTTTGCAGAAATGTCAAATATCTGCTTGTTGGTTTGGGGTATTTTTCCTTCAGTTTTCCTTTCACATCTCTCTGTTGCTGTCTATTTTCAGTTGTGTGCTACTGACCTGCAGGAGCTCTGTTAGGATCCAGTATCATTCTTCCCAGGGAAGTGCCTAATCTCAGGAGTTTTCCTGTTCTCTCTGGATGACGCTGCTATACTTGGTACAGAACACAGACTGTGCAGAAAACTTGAGGAAGATGAAACACCAATGTTAAAAAGGAAAAGAGAATAATAAAGAGTTAAGGTGGGTTTGATTTTCCTTTTCTCTGTGCAAGATGACGGATGGAAGGTTCCTGACTGACTCTTTATATATGTCCAAAGTATCCATAACAGTACATCACTATCTGCAGGCAATTATTGTCTGTATAGATACAGACAGACCAGGGCTGGCATGTTTGGATCCAGAAGAGTAATTAGCTCAGACACATTGCAGGCGAGCACTGATTTATTACTTGTATGGCCACTTCAAAAGCAGAAGCAGTGTTAGCTCATTTCCATAACCTTACACCCCCAGGGCTACTCAGACACAATTCAGACATCTCAGAGATGTAGTTCTGCCATGGAGAAAACTACAAAATATAGCAAAAAAAGTGTGTGTGTACTGAGTCTAGTCCACACTGAGCATAGCTGGCACTGAACCGCAGATAACAGTGCTCTAAGGCTGAACACCTTGAAGCATTCACCTTCCGAATGACCTGACACTGCACACAGCAAATAATACCCCAGATAATCTAGATGATAGGAAGCTGTCGATTTAGACTTCTCATTTTTCCTGGTCTCCTTTATCTTTGAATGCTGATAATCCAAAACTTTTTACAACGCTTCAGAGGTAATTTTATATGTGGAACACATAAAAGACAAACTCCTTTTCATACAGGTATTTCTATGAGCAGTCAAGAAAGAACTTTATTTTTTTCCATTTTTTAAAAAAAAAACAGTTCCATTTGTTTGACCAGTGTTGCTGCTCTGAAGCTCACATTTTGGGCAAAGAGCAGAGTGCCACAGGCACCACATTTCATGCTATGTAAATGCTCACAAAATGGAGGAAGTGGAAGTGATGAATTAAGTGAGAAGCTTTTGTTATGATTCTTTTAGGTTTTAAGGGTAAAAAATTGAGAATGGATCTCCTTGGAGAGGAAGGAGAGAGAATGGTACATCTAAAGGACGCAATCTATCATCCTAAACATCGGTAAGTGACATTTCCTTAGGCAGCTGACGGCTAAATATGTCTGTTTTTTTCAGCTTGTACTGGTAGAAGAAAGGAGAAGTCTTATACCTTCATTTTCAAAAAGGATTTCCACAAATCAGCCAGCATATTTTGGTACACAAGCTAGTGGTAGAGATGTATTTAGCATACTTAGCTACATAGCATTTTCTTCTGCGGATATATTGGGAGGAAAGGAGTTTGTTTGTTTTCATGTCTGTATTTTATGGTTTTTATTTAAGATGCCTGTGATGTGTTAGAAAGCATCATGTGCGTAGAGGAACTGCAGCCCTTCCTGTAAATTCAACAAACTGGTATTTGCTGAAAGCAACCTCTGAATGATTTACCTTTTTCACAAAGAGAGGTGAAGAGTAGGAGAGGGGTGGGAAAACAACAGATTTTTTAAATTATATTAACACTCACTACCTGCAAAAGCATTTGTAGAGAGTTACCCAAATCTCTTGTGGGCATTTCAGCATAAGTCCAATACAGAAATACACCAGAAAGGAATGACTAGTTGATTGGGCTACAGGCCAACCTCAGCTACAACTGTATGGTATCATAAAACACCTTGGCCCCTTCCACAACAAGAAATAATCAAGTCTCCATGATACTGTATTCCTGAGGAATGTGGTTTTTCCAGATAATTTTCATTTTCTGAGTCACTGTTCATTTGCTTTAGACCTTTGTACAGTTCACATTCCTGTTTCAAGGGGCAACACCTCAAAAAAGTACTGAGATGGTCAGAAAGCAATAGAAAAAGAATGCTAAAAGCAATTACTTCCTCTAAAAGACACCCGCAGTTGCTTGAGTGTTTTAAAAATACGACAGGTTAGATCCAACCAGGAGGCTCAGGAAGCCAACAACACTCTCTCCCTGGCTTCCTCTCCAGCGTGGAGCCAGAAGATCCCCAGGCAAGCCCTGCCAGCAGCTTGCACCACTGCTCCACTCTGTCCTCTTCAAGAGTCTGTCCAACTGGGAATGAATATAGTGTCTTGTTACTAAAGTTATTGCTTTAAGACTCACCACCATTGAGAAGTCAGTAAAAATCCCACTCTATGACTTATTCTAACCACACAAATTTATCAGAAAAAAAGACTTATACATTACTATATAAAGTTGTTCTAGCAATTATTTTAATTAAGTGATTAAGAATGGGCACAGTATTATCTTCCACATGTTATTAGAATGCACAGTAGTAGTCCAATGCTTACAAACATTTACATTTTGTTGGAATAATATTCATGAATTGGGAATTTAAAATCTCACTCAAACGTGCCTTCACACAGTGGGCCAAATAAAGCAAAGTTGCTCAACAAGGGACTTCTGTGTTAGAGACCTTGAAAATAATGACTTAACAGTATGCTAACTTGTTGAAAAGAATCTCATCAGAGGTCTGTCCAGCTATGACATGTTATGGATTTACTTTGGACTGAGCCAATGGGCTGAGGTATGCCATCAAGATGAAGGAATACAACTTGAAAGATATATATGTCTGTTTTAAGTAGGAATGTTCATTCATTAGCTCACTGCTTCATTCACTACGCTGTGCACGAACGGCTGCACAAATGAATGATTCAATACAGATGCCTTTAATACACCACGTAGCAGTAACTAGCAAGGTACTTGCCATCATGACTCTCCTGGTGAGACGAGGAAGCAATTTCTTCATGGCTGCGCTGGGAGGCAGAAGCCTTGAAACGGAAGAATAAAGGCTGTATTGGGCAAAGTATTCTTTAACCAGAAGAGATCTAGACATTAACGTGCTCGCAATCCTCCCTCACATCTTGAATATTATGAATCTATTATGGGGGAGCAAGGGATAGAAGAGATGAGCTGTTTTGAGGTCCAGGCTGAACAGAACTCTCCAGAACAGCAGCTCCAGGGGCCACTGAAATAATATACAAGCTTTCACAGTGCAAAGTATGCTAAAGTGGGTCAGTTTATTTCCAGATGTTCCCACCCTCAGAGTATTCTCTAGTGATATAGATGAAATCCTTAAAGACTTTCTGTATGAGGCCAACTCTGCTGAAAACCTTTGCAGAATAAGTTACTGGGATATAAAAAAAGAACAAGCAAACAAACAAAATCACATAGTCTCTGTATTTAGAATTGAAATTACTAAATTTTCACTGTTAATAAAAAAATCTATCAAAGTTTACAGAAAGCCTTTTTTTTCCCCTGGAAAGCTTCCAAGCTCAGGAAACATTCTAAATAGAGGAGAAAGTTTAACAAATACCAAACACTGGCAGAAGAAGCATAAAAGGAAGCAGAGAAAGACCGAGCAATGTAAATTATAAAAGCTTCCAGGTAAAGAACTGTAAAGTGGCTGCCTATCTGAAGAAGCTTTCGCTTTTATCACTATCTTTTTTGTTGATGTCATAAGGATCTGCAACTAAGACTGTCAAGGAGTTGTTTTGGTAACCAGCCCGAGAAGGACGTATGTGTTTTAATAAGAGGGCTTGAAATATAAGCAGGGGCATAGTCTCAGAATGAAGCAAAGCACATAAATATGAATGGTTTTGGTCACTAAAGAGAAGTCTGCCCGTTACAGTAGAAATGAAGACAGTGCATTAGATAACATTATATACAGGCTTGAGCCAACGAAGTTGCATTTTGGCCCTTGTGTACAGAACACAAAATATAATGCACATTTCAATCTATGGGCCTTCCCAAAGATTTTACTAAGTGACACCAAGACTTACGGTTCGTAAATGAATACACATGCCATTGCTGCTATAAAGCACTTTCTCGTCACAGACCCTAACTCTTCCTCTTACGGAAAAAATCAAACAAAACCACCCCAAAGTCTTAATGCCTTTAGCCTTTTTGTGCAAAATATTGTAGCCATCAATACACCCATTTAACAATGGAGTAGAACGAAGTGCCAGTGGAGAACCTGATTTAAGAAGGACAGAAGACCATAAACACACATGTGATATATTTGTATACGTTTTTCAGTCAGACCCATCTGCACTCCAGCTCTTTTTAGAACAGCTAAAGAAAAACTCTCTGGGCCTTCTTGGCGCACACAACAACCCTACATCAAATCCAGTAGTTTCTGCAGTGGTCACTGTGTTCAATTTACATGCTTTAAACTTGACTTGCACTCATCAGTAGAAATTAAAAAGCAAATTGGACAAAACTTCGCTTAGCAAAAATTACTCAGACGAAGTAAGGAAGTTAGGGGCAGGCTCAGTATCAGAAATATGGTCTTTTCATCGTCAGTTATGCATTAAAAACAGTCATACTTTCTTCTGTCTTTTAACGTGATTTTCCCTTTCACTGCATTTTTTTATTGCGATAGTGGTATTTGGAGTACATATGTGCTGTCTTTTTTACTACAGGGTATCTTATTTGCTTTTTCCTGACTGATTATACAGCCAGGAGATATTTTTTGGTCTTCTAAGTTGACCTGCTATATAAATTAAAGAACAGGACACAGAAATTTCTGCATCAGCCATAATATCTGTTCTACACTGGGTGCCTTTCAGAGAGATATGTTGCAGCTCAATTTAAGAACTGCAACAGATGGAAAATCCAGCACATTGCTATGTTGGAATTTGTTCCAAACATTAATTGCTATCACTTGATATTTGTGCTCTGTTTCCAGCTCAGAATTGTCAAAGTTAAATTTCCAGTATTTCCATCTTCATTATTATTATTAATTGGATACTGGTCAAGTAATAATGTCATTAAAAATAAACATTTAAATTTAAAGACCTTTTAAGTTAACTAAAGAGAACTGGTCAAGAACATCTTTCCTGTGAAAGATCCCACAAACTGTGATAAAAGTCTCCTTCTAACCTTGGGTAAATCAAGCTTTTCTAGTGTTTAAAGCACATTTTCCAGACCTCGTGCCTTTCTTGCAGTTTTATTCTGAGTCCATTCCAGTTTGTCAATGTCCTTCTCAAAGTGTAAATGCTAAAACTGGACAGAGTATTCCAGGAATGCTCTCATTAATGGCATACACAGAGAAATTATCACCCTCTCCATCTGAAATCTGTTACTTAGACATGAAAGGATTGCATCTGACATTTTAATCATGGCATCATTCTGGTAGCTTATGTTCAAATTATTATTTGAGCCTTTTCTAGAGTACATGGTCTAGAGGAATCAATTCCCCAACAACAAGTATTATGTAAATTCTTTGTCTCTGGCCTCAGGTTTGGCCATGGGAAAGTATCTTGTTTTAATGAATCTGTTATAAGGACTGCTCCGGATTAGTTCATTCCCCTTTCATCGTCATTAATTGTTTGTCAAATGATTTTGTCACCTGTAAGTTTTGCTATTGATAATCTCACATTTTCCAGACTTTCCTAAGGATACTGAATAGCACTGGAGAAAGAACAGATCTTCACAGGACCACACTAGAAATATTTTTCCCTGCATGACTACTCTACATCTATACTTATTTCTTACTAAATTCCATTTTAATCAGTCTTTTTAATGAGTTTTAATGGATTTTTCATTAATTAGATCTTCTGCAATTTCTCCAGCATTCTGCAATTAAAAAAAAATTATTAGTATACTGAAATAAACAACCTTAGGTTGCATCAAGTCTATTATCTGATCCTGCCAATTTGAAAGAAAAAAAGAAGAAGAAGAAAAAAAAAGAAGTAATAATATTTGTTCAGCATTGTTTCTAGCTACTTCTGGGAGAGAAAATACTTTTCATTAGCTTCAATGTAGAAACAGATCTGCCTGTCTTTTTCTAGAAAAACAGATGTGTATGAGCACATCTGCCTTTGGTACATCACAATCCATGCTTTTACTGTCCTTGCTGAGTACTGGATTTAAACCATTACTAAGATCTTACTTTTTCTTTATGTACTTAAAGTATTGTTTCTTATTTTCCTGCATCCTCTACAGAGTTTTTCAAAGATACTTTCAGCTTCCTGTATCAATTGTCCATATTTCCCTAGAGTCAGTTTTGAACTCACGGTTATTACTCTTGTTTTCAGTTTTGTGAACTTTTATTCCTGCCTTTTTTTCTCAATCAATAGTACGTTTTTAGGCTGAACATGTCTTAAACTATTGCGAAGTAATGTGTCTTTTGACACTGAATTTATCAAATCTGAATTATATTTCATATTTTCATGTTTAAAATTTTCCTGCCACATAATTTTGCTCACAGTTTTTCTTAGCCTTGGGAAATCAGGCAAAATATATACATTACCAGTAAAGTGTTGCCAAGGCAGATATTGGCAAACTACATAGATATTTCTGATGGGAAAAAAATAACATTCTTGCTCTTCCCTTCCCCAAAATACACATCAATGTAAGGCCAACTGTAGAAATATTCTGGGTTGTTGGGGGTTTTTTCCTCACCAAATTAAATTAATAATGTTTTTCTTTGGTTTTCAAACAAACATTTAGCAGTTTAATTCATTTTGGTTTGCCCTAATGAAAGATATAAAGTAATTTAGAAGTTAACCCTAAACACAAGATCATTTAACCTGCTCTGATTCACGTCCTCTGTGATCTGGAAAAAGTTCCTTAGTCTCTCTGTGCCTCAGTTTCCCGTCAGGAAAATTTAAATAACAGTTTTCTAATATAGATAAATTTTAGGTACATAAGTACAAAATTATGTGATGTCCAGAAAACTGCAATTTGGAAAGGACAGTTTTGTTTCTGTTCCACTTCAGAAGTTCTGAACTTCTTAATTTCAAAATTAAATCTGGCACACACATATGTAAAGCCAATAGTACAAACGATTTTTATATTTCTTTTCCTTCTGTCTGAAGATCTCAAAACATTATGAAAACCTAGATTAATACATTCTGCAGGCTTTTTAAAATTTGTATTAGTAAGCACTTCATTTAGGCATTTGTGGATTCTGTGACTTTTCTGTGTCACAAAAAGAAAGCTTAGAGTTTGTCATCTAGATCTTTAATTTACCTAAAGCATGTCAAAAAGAGACCATATAGATAGACACATGACAATTTTGCTAAATAGGCTGAAGAGAATAATTCATTCCTTCCAAAATCAACAGTGAACTGGGATTAGATTCTCCCAGAATTAACAACCCAGAAATAATTTATGTGTTTTGAAAAAAGACCTAATCACTTGGGGCCAAACCCACACTGTCTCTTGGAGATTCACCAGGGGAACCGGAGAGAAAATAGAGAGACATAATCTTTACAGAGTCATGGAAAAGCAGTGAATGTAGATGTGAAATACTGGCTGTTAAGAGCCTTCAAATTCTCAATTTTTATGCCTGATATGACAAGGAAAGTTGTCTTTACATATTTAATTGAAGCGTACATAGAATAAAGACTAACTCTTTTACCCAGGCCAACAAAGATGCTTCCTCTACTGCTGCTTGATAAGTGACTTGCTTGGATTTAGTTTTACTTTATCATCTGGGGGCAGTTTGTTTGTTTGGTTGGTTTTTTTCCCTTTAGAAAAAGAGAACACTTAGGAGACACCTGACACAAGCATTTCTGTTTTGAAAGGAAAGATTTTGTCCTACCAGTTACCACATATTTCAACTCAGATCAGAGTGTACAGCATCTACCTCTCAAGTACACACCGTTCACTTTGCTCCAAACCCAAACACCTCAGACTTCAGCATCAGATCCAGATTTTGAATGCTGAAGTGCTAGTGTTTCCATTCCAGCTTAAGGTCCTGTGCAAGAAAGAGCTGAGAACACCAGTCTTCACAGGTGGTTTTGTCTCTGTGTATGTGTGTTTACACATGACCAGTTTTCACAGGGTTAAATAAAAATGAGCTTATATAATCAGGAACTTGGTTACAAGCATCTACATTTATGAATTTGACTGTTTGGCTGAAAATACCTTATTAATTTTAGTTCACTAAAACATAACCCCGCTGCAACTTGACCCATTTTGAGTAGCTATACTTAAACTGGTGTTATGTTTTCAGTACTAAAGACTGATAACTTGATAGCTCCCCAGGGTTTGTTGGTTACAGTTTAAGTAGAGAGTTGACATTACGTGCTACTTTCCTGAAAATCCCAGCAGTAATATTGCAGATGAGACACCGGTACTCAGAGATATATTCAATGATTAAGTTAGAGTGTGGACACCTTCAAACATACAGCATCATTTGCTAACCTGAGGTTTTATTCATTTCCAGGCGCCTTTAATCTTATGAAAATGGAACCGTAAAACCTTATGAAAACAGCAGTTCAGGACTACTCCTTGGGCCAAGACAAAAATCAGCCTGGATTCTGTCATCCTTACTCACGGTGGACGGTAGGTTACTCTGTAAATAATCCTCATTGTTTCAGTACGAATAAAGGTCACCCACTTTGGTGCTTAGGGATTGCAAAATAATTTTTCATCTGCCTTTCTCAACATTTTTAGAGAGCATGCGTAACTCATTCATCCTTGTTCCATGGTTGGGAAGCTGGTGTAAAATTAGATCAAATGAGTTACCCTACGTTGTTCAAGAAGACGAAGGGAGCCAAGAACAGATCCTCATTTATTTTTCTCAACAGATTTCAGTATAACAGGGTAGCAATCTGTTTGCATTTCTTTCTCATTCTTTGCTGTTTCCAAGAATCTACACATTGAAGGAAACAGGGGCCTGCTGTATCTCTTTTTCTTACAGTCATTTCTCAGCCCATCAATGGACACAAGCAACAATGCTGTCTGATCACAACAAACTCTTATTCCAAATGCAGAAGAAAAACATTACCATCGGTAGCAAATCTATGAATCTGAATGATTTAAGTCTTTCATGCAGATTAATGGAGGGTTTTATTCTATTTCCCAGAATTTATGTGTTTGTTTTCTCATAATAAAGGAAGTTTCTAGCTTCTGGTTGTGAAGATAGCCTTGACAATGTAAACCAACATACTTTCATCTCATTGAGTCCTCATCCTTACCAGCTAAAACAATAGCATCAAGCGAAGTTAACTTCCCCCATTCATCTTACCGGAGTGTCAGCCTTAAAGCATAAACATGCACACATAAGTACTAACCTATTAACCAATTCACTGCTTATTATCAAATTAGACATAAGCAGTCAGCACAATTAGACAGTGGCTGGATGCTTGTGATCTTCTTGCCACGCTGTCACTGGCAAATGTTGAATGCACTACTGGTACGAAAACAGAGTGCAATCTACTAAGTTTAAGATCAATTTTTCTAAAATAAGTGTCTGTACAGTATTCCACACTCAAGTTTTGGAATGCTTTTTAAACACCTCCTTTTTCCACAAATCTAAAAATCTATTAAACTCTCTTAAGATTCTTCTTAGATTTCTTCTGTGGACTCTTAAGATTTCTCACCTACTCCCTACTTCTAATTTTTGGTGCTCTATGATGAACTGCTGCCTGACTGCCAGCTTATTCTGCCCTGACAAGCGCTTCACTTCATAGACATGTTCAACTTCTTTGAGAGAATGTTAAGGAAGGAGCATTCAAAACTGAACCAAAAGCACACAAATACTCATTTATTCTGAACTGATTGAAACGGCCAAGTAGAAATTGTGAAAAACACCCTAACACCATCCTTACAGTATTGCAAGGACGAGGGAGGAGACAATGGGACTGCAGGAAACCCATCCTCTCTTCTAAAATATCCCGCATAGAAATAAATAATGCCCAGTTGTTATACAATACATAAAGTCTCTAGAAAGAAAAACAATGTAGTGATGGCTTCTGCAATGCTTACTGCAACCATTTGGCAGCTAAAGAAACTGAGGCATGAGGGTGGAAATGTCATTCAGCAGGAGAGCAACAGCAGAGACAGGAGAGGATGCAAAGTCCCAGGACAGCTCTCAGTTTATTAAATCACTGCCTCTGGTCAGGTGGCATCTTAAGCACACACTGCAAACTCTGTTCACAGTTTCGGGGAAAGAAGCTTATCTGCCCTCTGACCCCCCTTACCTTGAATGTTTGAATTATAGCATGAACCCAGAGCCCCAGCACCAAACCCAGAGCCTGATCCTACCTTTGCTACAAGAAGGTAAGCAATACTGCTATCCAGGCTTCACCATGCTGCCAGCCTGCCCAAGGACAGGACTGGTGGAGGAAACCAGCCTCTGCCACAAAAGCATTAAGTCCCCAAAGAACGCAAACAGGCCGTAACAGGAACCAAAAACGTATCACTAATTCCTCCCTCTGTATTGTTCTGTGTGCTGTGGTTTGGATCAGGGGCAAATTAATCTAATTAATACACGCAGCAAGTACCTGATTCCTGGAAGTCTATCTGCACTTCCCAGTAGGGATTTTCCTTTGCTTCTTACCTGCATTTATTTGCTGGGCATAAATTTCTTGGCATCTACTCTTAAACCTCTTATTTTGCCTACACCTTCCTGCCTCTGCCTCTTTCTTGAAGCCTCTGCCTTTTTTTTACACTGGAAATGATGAATAACTTAAAAAATATGTTATAATACGAATATGTGGATGTATTCTTTATGCAATGACAGTGAAAACACTCTCAGGGTGTATTTTTCAGAATAAAAATATCTGCCTTCTGACATACTTCTGAGGGAACACCTGTGCTGTTGTGTTTACTGAGCAATACTTGACATGCATTCATTGAATAGCCATCACGACAGCAATTAAAGTCCATGTGGCTTTAAATGGTGGGAAACCTGTAAAAAAATAAAATTTAAAACCTGTATTTACTTCCCATGGCAAGCGTTTAACTATTGCACAAGGATTCCTCCCAACTACTTTTATTTAGAGGGCTCTTGCTACTTTCAAAGCAGTTAACAAAGATTCTGCTAAATATTACACACTTTGCACAATTACTTTATTAATGCCTTTATATTTAGGTACGTAGAGGAACGTGCAGAAGCCGCAGTTTGAACGAAGAGCATGAACAAAGGCAGGAGAAGAAGATACCAGACTGGCAGTGATCCCAAGCCGCTCACACACTGATGCTCAGGACAGCACATGTGGGTGCCACATGAGCAGGTGAAACTGTGATTCTACATGTGTGGAAGGGAGGATGATAATTAAACAATCAGATGTGCTAAGTGCATCATGCTGGGGTATCCCTACATTTCAGATGGGTTGTGAGGTTTGAAGCTGAAGGCGATAACTCGGGAAACGGCCATGTTACAGCTGGAACAGTAAGGATTTCTGCCCCATCCCTGGAGCATCACAATGCCAGTCTTGTCCTGACACACTCCGCGGTGGCGTGCCAGACGCTCGGCAGCCTCTGGCATCTTTTAGCTGCTAAGACTGAGATTATGCCCTCTGGATTTATTCCAAGGCTTCCCTCCTTGCATGCCTGCATGTACTCCAGCCCTCCCTGGCCACCCTCTGCAAGATTCCTCTCTGTCGCCTGCTCCTGAGGATGACCACTTGCACCTTGCCTCCTGGAGGACCGGGATCAGGGCTGGGACTGGTACCCAGGGCTGGTTCCCAGGGCTGGTACCCGGGAGCGCAGCCGAGCTCTGCCCTCTGCCGACTCACGGAGCATCTCTCCCGGAGCTGCAGGGGGAGCCCCGGCAAGGTCTCTTTTCTTTCTCATAGTAATTGCAGCTACAGCAATAGCGCCAAATGGTAACCCAAAGGGTGCTAGTAAAGCCCGAGAGGTTAAAATCCGCCCTCGAGGGGTTTTACGAGCTTTTGTTGCACTTCAGTATGGCTTTCTGCGTCCCGATTTGTCCTTCCCTCTCCGTTTTTAGCTGACAATCTGTGCCTGGATGTTGGGTTTTTTTAAACTATAACGTGACAGTACAATAACAATAATAGTTGTTGTTGTTATTGTTATTATCGTTATTATTATTACTTTTGAGGTAGAAGCTGCACTATCTGGAGAACATGGATTTAGTCCTTACACTGTAACTGAACTATTAACCCAAGGAAACGCTACACCAAATAGCCATACATTTGTTCAGCTGGTTCTGGCCCTTTTTAAAGCAAAACCAGGGTAGTTTCTCAAGAAGAGCTACAGCAGGGGGTCACAAAGGGCACCCACCCCTCCACTCCCAGGCCCTGACCTGAGGAGCACCATGGGGCCCTCATGTTTCTCCTGTCCAACACACACACAGAGCTGCTGGAGGGAACCTGTACCGCTGCACAGTCATGCGGATGTGTGGCTGTGTGTTTTCACACAGCCTTTCCAGTAACAAAAGTTTGGAGGGAAAATAAACTAACCCACTACCCTCCTGTGGACAGAAAGTCGCAGCCCGCACCATGGGGCTCAGCCTCTGGGACCCCTCCTCCTCCCACTGCTGCCACTGGCAGTTTCATGGATCCTGTAAGTTACTTCTCTTAAATGTCTGCTTCTCTTTCCACCAGCTCTGAGGCATCTATATTTCAAACTATAAGCTCTTCTGGGTGAGAATAATGTCCACCTACCCACTTGTAGGGTGTTTAGCACAATAGCCCTAATTTCTTGCGTTGTTTCTCAGACCTACAGTCATGCACCACTAGCAGTAAGTGCACGTTGCTGAATATTTTATCCCACTGTCTCCAGCTGAATACAAAGCAGCTCAGAGCTTTGCCTCTCGTGACAGAAATCTTGCATAGCATGAGCCCGAGCTGTTCCTCAGACCACCTGCCTTTTCTTAACTTTGTGTAGAATTGACTACTAGGAATCCCAATGTGTTTTATATGTTATTAATAAAGTTAACATTTCTATTAAATACTACTCCCTTCTGGGATTCTCACCCAACCTTGAGTGTAATAATCAAGAAAAAAAAAAAAAAAAGAACTTTCTGTCACATTATTAAATGTTCAGTTGCAAAGGTATAGAAGACTCTGGTAGCATAATGCCACGTTGGCATCTTTCCAGTACGGGAAATTTTTTCCATAGATTTCTTTTCTTTTTTTCAAGTCATTTTATTGCAAAACAGTTGCTTTCTGTAATATCACAGATTTATCCGGAGTTTACAATGCAATCATTGCTCCTTGCTATTGGAAAAGATTTATTTAGCCAGTTTTGGCCTTCATTCCAAAAGGCTGGATGCCAAATCATTACAGTGTATCTGGTGTTCTGTTGTCAGAAAATATGATCTAGCATTAAGATACTATTCAGAGACTCTAAAAGCCAGAGAAAATAATTGTGGTAAATCAAAACCTCATAAATACTTTATAAAGTTGTTTTTAATGTCTGTCCTCACGTGTGACAAAAAAGTACCAGTTTACATGCAACGTGAATACATGAGTTTTGAGGCTTTATTTCCTATATCGTCTAAGTTTTAAAACAATATTAAAGTCTATCCCATATAGATACAAAAGTCAGGCTGTAGTTGTCACATTATATTTTCTGGTACTACTGCATTTTAATAAGCCAAAAGACAGCAAACCGCTTTTCTAGACTTCACTCCAAATGACGTATTTTCTGCTCTTTTTTTTTAAGGCTAAGAAACACATATATAGCTCTGAAGCTGAGGCCACAACCATGCAAGAACATACACACAGGCAACACTCAATGTGGTTAAAGAAAAGCACATGCCAAAGACTTAGGAGCAGCTGGCCCCAAATTTTGGCCTCCACACACCATGTGAAATTGAACATATGTGTGGACTGGGTTTGACTCCCTTCAGATGCTTCTGAAACACAGTAATATCTCACTGGGTAAGAAAGCTGTTCTGTCTTCCAAACTACCTATGCCAATAACTTTTTATTTCTCTACCAAAAAATGCAGAACAATTTTCCTGTGTAGCACATCAGTGTGACAGATAACAGTGATTGCCAGAAGCTTGGAGATGGTAGTATATCTGGGATGGATATTAAACCGAGTCTGTCTAGAGGCACGAGGAGCACGGGGGAACACCAGGCAGAATCACAAACTCAGGCAAAGATCCTGTCCAGATCTTACCCTGTAAATATTCCACTCGCTTATTTTTGGAGCACCAGAAACCTACCAATAATTTACCTCTTTAGGCTGTAAAATTACATAACCTGTGGGCCAGGGAATCTTGTACCTCTCCCATTGTATCACATACAAATTCAGAAGCAGTTAACCAATGCAATATGGAGAGGTGCTTTTTTTTGCAAAGAGGAAACCACAGAGGCCAGAAGGGAACACTGGGTTGAGAAAAGAGGCTGAGCCTGGAGGTAGCACTCAGCCTGATCTGACTCAGTTGCCTCTGAGCAATTTAAACTGTGGCCATATTCCAAAGGAGGACAGAACTTATTTAATCACAGTTATGCAACACTGGTGGAATAAACTGAAGGTAGTGAAATTCTGCCAAGCCCTGATGTTCATGGCAAGCTATAGAAGTAACAGCAGTTTTGTCCAGCTGGGTTTTTTTTGCTGGTGGGGAAGGAGACTGATGTGTATGTTCTGAGGTAACCAATAATTTTATGGGCCTGGCTCAAAGGAAACAGACTTTCATAAAAGAGGTGTTGAGCACTTTCTGAATATTAGGCAACTTTCACAATGTTTCACACTGAATACTCAGAATCTGACAATATTCAGAGTCTTTAATCAATTTTGAAAATTCTGGCCATCATATGGACCTATTTCTGGTAAGAGGAGAGAGGGCATCTCATCAAGAAGCCCAAGCAGAGTAGGAGGTAACCTGGGGAGCACCACATACAAAGTGTCTACTTATACCCTCCCATCAGAGCATTTAATCCATCCTAATTCCTATTACATCAATGTGCTTTTTGACTAAGTAAATCAGCCCCTCTGCTGATTCTGCAATGAGAGTTTCATTTCTAAAAATTTCCCAGAAGCGATAAGCCTTAACAAATCCAGAATCAAAACCCAAAGTTCTAGACGAGCTCGGTTTTGAGCTGGATCCTCCAGTTTATCCGACTGCAAGTATTACTACAAGTGGATTACTCCCAGTTTACTAGGATTGTGGAATAAGGACTCCGCATTTGGGCACTGTCTTCAACAGTCCTTGCAGTTTGATGATAAGGCTGAAGTACACAAGGAAACTGTCTAGCAGCGAAAAAGGGAAAACTTGCAACAGAGAAGAAACAAAGTTTACTCGAGTTAGATTAAGCTTCTGCGAAATATAAATAAAGCTTTTTACCAACCACAGTTATGTTTTACTCAAACATCCCAGTCAACATATTACTTACACACACTTAAATACATCCTTACAACGAAAGCACACTGAAGTTTGATAGCAAAGCAGCCAAAATAGACAGCTTGTAACATTGCTGCCTGAGCAATGTTAATTAAATCTCCTTCAATACACACATGACAACTACTGTCTTGCCCCAAGTGATCCCATACTGTATTTTCTTAGGCTATTTGTTTCATCAGGGATATTCCTAGTAAGAATCTAGCAAATATTCCATTTTATCTATCTATAATTCAAGGTGTGACTTCATGTCACATTTTGGTACACAGCTCAGTCTTAAGAAAGAATCTGTGTTGATTCTTACAGATTTCCCAGTGTCATTAATTTGTATAGTGTTTCAATCAGATATGAATGAGGACAACACCCCTATAAAGTTCAGGGGAAATCACCATCCATATTCTTAGTCTGAAGTGAGAGAAATACAGACATAGTTAGAGCTGGCAGACCAACTTCACGCATGTAGGAATGAATTTTTTTAAAAAAATTCTATCACAGCAATTCTTCTATAGCTTTTAAAATCACAGTTCCCCATTCAGTTTAGCTGCAACTATGAGTGCTGACTAGTTCTGCACCTTGGTCCTTCATAGCCTTTGCTGTCAGACACCCAGAAAGAAAACAACACACAGTTTCTGACTGCTTTTGAGGAGCCAATTTGGAGTCACTCGGCACCACCTCCCAGGAAGGAGAGGTAGCAAGAATGAATTGATACACTACAAAACCCTGATTCACCCTCTGCACTGAAATTTTCTCCCACTAAAATAGCAGATAAACATGTAAGCAAAGACTTTTAAAATGAGAGATGCTAGAAGAATTCAGGTTATCTCTTTGTGTTCCACAAGAAACTCTGCAGTTAAGAAATGCTGAACATGCCCCACAAATCTATAAAAAGAACAAAGCTTTCTGAAGCTGATCTGTTTGCTTTGATTTATACTTTTAAAATGGCTTTTCGTTTTGAATATTGTATTTAATTCAAAATAAGAAAAAAGATGACAAGAAATATCAGTGTTTAATTCTGAAAACAGGGCAGCAAAGCCACCACGCAGCAGCATCAAAGCGCCTTCCTCTCCTGCCACCAAAGGAAATCCTTGAAATCAGCAGATGTAACTATAAATTATCTGCAGCTTCTGTTCTGGTACAACCAAAATTTTGAAAAGTTCAGAACCATAAAAATATTATTTTGTGTAGCTTGTGTAGATATTATTTTCTCTTAAAAATGCAAATGCAGGTTAGTTTTGAACAACAGGAACTATTGGAATCTAAAGATGTTATCATCCTACCAGTCAAGTTCCAAGCAGCGAATTTTTCATAACACTCACACGAATACCAAAATATATTTTCATAACTTCTATCCCTTACTTTTAGAAACTATGAGCAAATATTTTTAATTATTCTCCTTTTCCTCTTCTTTCATCTCCCCTCATCAATGAGAAATCCTAGGATGAGTGGAGACTTTTACATTGTTAGAGGCTAGAATTATTCCTTTTACTGATTTCATGGTGATGATTTCTTGCTGATATCTTCAGAATACGTCATTTCTTTGTGGCTTCCTCATAAAATACTATTTGACTTGAGAACTATTTTTGTTTATGAAGAATTAAGATCAAGTTCAATTAATCCACTTGTGATTTAACCCCAGACAGCAACTAGGACTATGCACTTGCTCACTTTCCCTTCTGCCACCAGTGGAATTGGGGGAATAAATTAGAAAAAAATAAGAAAAACTCATGGGTTGAGATAAGGACAGTTTAAAGCCTTGGATGCAAGCAAAGCAAAACAAGGAATTCATTCATTGCTTCCCATCAGCAGGCAAGTGCTCACCCATCTCCAGCAAATCAGGGCTCCATTGGCAGCAAAGCCATCTCCTGGTTACTTGGGAAGACAAACATCATCACTCCAAAAGTCCCCCTGTCTTTCTTCCTCTCCCAGCTGTATATATTGAGCATGGCAACACAGGGCCCTCAATATCCCTTTGGTCAACTGGGATCAGTTGTCTCAGCTGTATCTCCCCCCAGCTTTTTGTGTACTCCCAAGCTCCTCCCTGGCAGTGAGGTGTAAGGAGCAGAAAAGGCCTTGATCCCTTAATAAAACCCCTAAACATTAGTGTCCCATCAACACCATTCCTATTTGAAATCCAAAACACAGCAACCACACCAGATGCCGGCAAGAAAGTTACCTCCATCCCAGCCGAAACCATGACAGCACTATAGATTGAATATTTGCAACTTTATGTGACGTTTACTCCATACAAAATCCACAGTTACTGAGATTTTAGCTTTGAGGAAACTTATATTTGCCCACAAGGAGTTCCTAGTCCTGTACAGGGTAAAAGACAATAGTCAACAAACACACTGTGCAAAAGCAACCTTTTCTTTTGGCCCTGAACTTGTATAATGAGAAATTTCATGTGAGCAGAATAGTACCAGGACTGATGACACCGTGTTTCTACTTCAACTGCTTTTCATCTAGATCACATTTTAACATTTCATTTGTTCTATGGCGCAGAGGGAAATGATAATATAAGGACCAAATTGCAAATGCCCAGCTGAGGGAATTCCCAGTTCCTGTTACAAATTGTGCTTTTTGAGTTTTGAGTGTTTTACAAAAGCTTACAGGAAATGCTGATGAAGATAAAAGTTGCTTCTAGTTGTTAGTTATCAGTGAATATTTCACAAAGGGGGTTGGTAGAGGCAGAATGAAGAGAGAATGAAAAAAAAGGAAAAAAGACATTTTCAATAAACTCTAATAGTTTTCTGATTTTGGTTTTCAATATTTGAGACAATTCTGTACTTTTATACAAGATGTGATAGGACTATTATTATGGTGCTCTGAAATGCTTAGTTTTGGTCAGGTTCTTAATTTTTAACCTCAGAAAAAAACACAACCTTCCAAATACAATGCTTTCAGTCCAGGAGAAAAATGAGTCCTAACACAGTAGGTGGTCTTCCTGCTGAATCACTATCAATGCCTGCACCATCTGGGTTTTCCTTGGAGGCCTCCTATCCAAGAACTGACAAGACCCAACCTTATTTAATTTATGAGACAAGATCATAGCCAATGATGACATGAATGCAAGCACCTATAGTAACGTTTGTGAGGTTTACAAATGCTGTATGAAACAACTGGTGTATAAGTAGGCTTTTAGGGTCATTATAACACCTTTGTGGAACTCTGTGTCATGGCCTATTCACTTTACGCACTATTTTCCTGGGGAAAGTACCCAGTAAAGAAAATAAGATTTCATTTTTGTTGGAAAAAATACAAAAACTTTATCTATTGCACATGGATTATGTTTTGAAACTCCAGTATGTGCCCAATTTTTCTTTCTCCTGCAGAACATCCAAAAGCAGTAGTCAAGTGGTAGCACAGTTGCCTACAAACACTGAGTTAAAGAATAAACCAGTATTTATGCAGAAATTAAACAAAATATTTGTGTCCAAAGTCTTTTTTTATATTAAGTAGCTTAACTGTGTACTGCAATTTAATTTTGTCCTGTTTAGAATTTAGCAGGGAAAAAATGTTTATCCGTGTTTAAAGGACTCCAAAGAAGAAAATTGTATTTTTTTTAAACCCTGAAGCAATACATATAGAAGAACCTAAATTACAAACAGAAGTATATAGGTATAAAGAACTATAAATGATAATCGAGAGCAGCAATCTTTTCAAATCTCTGAACAGTACAGCTGAGTCATCAATATCCCATATAACTCAGAAGGAAATTGATATATTTCATGATTAATAATTTCTTACCAATATCCCCAACTAGAAAGGTAGAGGAAAATCAAGTTCAGAAGTTCATATCCAGGTTTAACTCAAACTGAGCTGAATTACAAGTCACTGTAGTTCTGACCTCCTACTCACTCATGAAATTTTCATGGTACCAAAAGTTTTTCTTCCTATTTTTTTATAGTTAGTAATTTGGCTACTTTCCCAAAGAAGCATTTTTCTATGAACATAAATATTAGTCACCAGTTTCTTTTTTTTTCTTTGTTATTTTCTCATTTTAATTATTTTGATTTCTTTTCCTTTTTTTTAAATAAAAAGATCCACTATGTGGACTTTCACTGTTCCGTAGAATATGCAATAAAGAGACAAAGGATGAATCTTTGCAGCCAACATCCAGCAATAATGGGCAAGTTTTCACTACATTTCCTCTTAAAGTCATATATACATCTGGCTTGTCTAGTCAGAGACACAGAATAAAGACTTTAGGTACCCATCTCAGTAGTGCTAGCTCTGCATAAAGAGAGGATAAGAGAAAGGTTCTATAGTATTTACAACTTCATGGTGAGAAGACTTCCATATGGTTGAACCAGACCTCAAGCTGTGAGAAACCGCTGTAACATCTACTAATTGAGTGGTGCTAAGGATGATGCTGAAGACTGCACCTGAGAACTAGGAATCCAGGGAACTGGGATTGTTTATTCTGGAGAAAAGAAGGCTGAGGGGAGACCATCTTGCTCTCTACAACTATCGGAAAAGAGGCTGTAGTAAAGTGGGTGTTGGTCTCTTCTCCCAAGTAACAGGCAACAGAACAAGAGGAAACAGCTTCAGGTTGTGCCTGGGGACGATTAGATTAGATATTAGGAAAGACTTCTTCACTGGAAGGGTTATCAAGCATTAGATGCTTAGATGCTGCCCAGGGAAGCGGTTGATTCACCACTCTTGGAGGTATTTAAAAGATGTGCTGAGGTGGTGCTTAGAGATGCGGTTTAGTGGTGGACTTGGCAGTGTTAAGTTAATGGTTGAACTTGATGATCTTCAAGGTCTCTTCTGACCTAAATGATTCTATGAATCTTTATATCTCAAACTGGTCTCTGCATCCTGAAGTCAGCAGATCTTATTACACTAGTGAAGATGCTCAGTTTAGCTCAGGTGTTGCACTCAGTTGTCAAAGCACAATTCTTTCTTCAGTAGAGACACTAGCAATTTTTATATTACAGATATATGTTGCTCAGGATCTGCAATAGCATTCCGAGACTGCTAATTGCCTTCCCTTCTCCGCAGCAAGAAAAACACAGCAAAACAAATGGCACCTTCCTTCAAGCAAGTTATTTCCTACAGGTAAAACCCTGCAGAAGAGAACAAATGTCTATGAGAAGATGACAATGTGAGTTGTGGGCCCAACTCAGCCACAGATACCTTCTCAACATATCTGGCATTTTGCAATGTCTGCTTTGTGGGTCTGAATCTTAGTCTTACAGACACATCTAAATTTTAGCTTTTTTCTCCAGATCTACCTCATCAAGTTTTCTTTATTACTACCATCAATATTTGCCTCTTCTGTTACATGCTCAGTTATTTATAAAACTGTTTTCAATTATTTGGTTTGTCCTGTTGCAAATCCTGCAGTCTATTATCACAAATGTTAAATTATTAAAAAATAATTTTCTTTTTTTTTTTTTTTTTTTTAATTCTTAAAAGACTGTTGGGAATTCAGGTGCTTACTGGTTTAGTTAAGGGAACACAAAAGTACACATTGAGTCCCAAACAAGCAAAAGTCCATGTGCTCACTGCTAGCAGATGTCACTGGACATTTTGTTCCTGACTGATACCAACACTGCACAAAATGCAAGTTCAACTTTAGAATGAAATGAAGGGTAATAGAACAGGCTAAATATTATTTAAAAGAAATAAATAAAGAGCTGCTAGTGCTAGAACACTTTGCATTTTAAAATCATCTCAATTTATAGAAATAAAATCCATCTTTACAATATTATCTCTACGTATTCACACAAGAAAACTGATATGATCTGCAAGTGAAGTTATGTCTTCTCACAAAGGTACAAATGACCCACGTTACTTAAAAGTCATTGGGATAGAAAGCAAAGCTCTACTTCTCTCAAGTATTTTTTTTTTTTTAGCTAAGAATTAATAACCAAATATAAATTCTCTAGCCATTTTGAAACTGTTGAGACTTGAAAACACACAGGTAACGACCATAGAATTTTTTGTTGCAACTTTGAGGAAAAGATCTTAGCAGGAAGGCTGTTCTGTCACTCTGAGAGGAAAGCGACAGATAAATACAGTCTTTACCTTTCCATTTGCAGGTACATAACAAGGGAAGGAATGAGCATTTTGAAAACCACAGGGCTGGTTTAACATGGAAGTCAAGTGCAGCTCCTGTTACTGAAAATACATCTATGCATTCTGGATATTGCACCGATGTTGCAGAGAGAGTTGCATTATGTAAATGCGTATTCCTTCCTTTTGCTTCAGTCCCAGACTGATTCAGACATATGGTTTGCAGAATTCTTGCAACTGTCTCATTTTTGGCACTTCAAATACAGGAAGCAATACGTTATTTGTATATTCTGTTAGGGACTAATACAATACAAAGCCCACTGAAACAGCTCAACTTTGGATCATACCCTTCAATTCTCTCCTGACCAGTCTACGTTGTTTCCTGAAAAGGCATCACTTAGATTTTTTTGTGAAGGTAATTTGACAGCTGCTCTACTGGATATTACTAGTCTTAAGGCTTTTCCTGCATTGTCCTGCGTTTACCCTGCAATTTTTTTCCATCGCTTCTGTGTCAGGCTCCAGACCTGATCTCAGTGAGGACAACAGGAATCTTTCCATTACTTCATGACAAATGGTTTAAATTGGAAACCAAGTCTGCCCTCCGGGGTGAAAAGTGAGTTGCATGACTTCCAACTAGAGAGGCTCCAGTCTGCACCGGGACACTTGACTATTCCACCACACCCTGGTTTCTGAGGACTCGTAGGAAAGCTACAGATTTGCTGTGTCAGCATGTTAGGCAGCAGCGCTTGTAAAGGCAAGACATATAATATGTTTTTCTGATTCGCTGTCAACAACGCTTACATGTCATTTCCAGCTACGTTTTGTTCTAATATGGCTTAAATTACTGTTATTTAATCACTATTTTATTTTTACTCTCCTTGCATTCCAGTCCCAGTGAAGTCACTTTTTTAAAAACCTGAGTGATCACAGAGAGCACAACAATACAAAACAGTCCACCTTACTCTTTGTGAGCAGTGCGCATCGCTCGTTAATTTACCCTTTGTAAACAGACACTTTTTTTTCAGTTCTGTCTTCCAAGATCTACAGTAAGGTCTTTTCTTCCAGGAAGAAAACAGGTTAATAAATAATCCAAAGTCTGAGGTTTATTGGCCTTTTTTGTCATTCACCTCCAGTGGGAATTATAGCAAGGAACAGTTGCCCTTGTTAACCTGCAAACATTTTTCACTCAGTTAGGTCATTGCCTCTGGCTCAAGGGTCCAATTTTCCTTTCATTCATTAAGCACATTGGGAAGCGGAGTTCCTAACCCTTTCCAGTCTAAATGTGGAACAATCACATCCCCTCACAATCAAGTGCCAATGCACTGGGACCTTTACGTTTCACTGTGATCTCTCAGTGACGCAAGTTTTTAACAATTGAAGGATATTAAGTCAAAAAGTTGTTTTCTAATTGGAGGAGCTCAGGGGATTTCAAATAATGAACTCTTATAAACTGGAAGCTGGTACATGTGCCTTTCCAATTATTTTTGTTTAAAATCAGGCAAGAGGGCACTGCTAATCTCAGAAAGCAGATTCCAGAAGTTCTGCCTAGGAATTAAGACCACGAAGCACAACAGTTGAACAGGCATAAACCAGTACCGCTTCAAGGGGATAAAATGGCATAGTCTCATATGTCATTTTACCAGATGGTGTAATAGCTAAAGGACAATGTAATTCCAATTTTTAAAACTGTATTCAGTGAAGCTAATTCACTTATTCAATTTTGGAGCATTCATAAAAAAAGGAGAATGACTGTTTCCTATTGGTAAAAGACTTTGCTGCAGTCTTCAAATGAAGAAATGGGTGAATGATGGATGTGGTCTGGTAATTAAGAGCTAAACACTTGAGTTCTATATAAATAGACCTCTCCATGCACATCATTGGTTGTGCCAAAATACAGTAAAAATTTGATCTCTATAGAAGTTAGCAGCAGTGTTTAAACAGGGACCACTCCATAAGATAAGAAGAAAAAATCACTAATCCTGTAGAGCAGTATAAATCTTGTGAAGTAGAATTCTTTAAAATGGGTCCAAAATAACTAAAAGGGTAACCTCTGTAAAATTGTTCAGAAGAAGCTTTGAGAAACAGCAAAGGAGAAGACAACTGAGTGAGGGAAATGTGGAATGTAGAAAAGAAGAACTTGAATTTTGAATTCTTTAAGAAGAATTACTTTACTAAGAGGGTGCTCAGGCACTGTAATGGTCTGCCCAGGGAGGTGGTGGAGTCACCATCCCTGGAGGTATTTCAGAAATGTGTAGACATAGCACTTCAGGGTATGCTCTAGTGGCCGAGATTGTTGGGTTGGATGATTTGCTTTGTGGGGTTCTGGTTTTTGTGGGGCATGTAGTCGGGTTTTTTGGGGGGAGGAGGAGGGGTGTGTTGGACTCAATGATCTCAGATGTCCCTTTCAACCATGAAAATTCTGTGGTTCTGTGAATTTCATGCGATTTCTACTCCTTCTGAGTGTCTGGGGAAAAGTAGAGGAAGGGTTTGTCAGAGTTCTCTGTAATGATTTCATGGCATAGTGTGGAGGGGTAAACTGGGAAAGAAATGCAGTTAGAACATGAGATAAGCACAGTATGAACCAGAATCTTGGCAATGGAAGACAAAGGGAAAGGGCTGAAGACTGAGCAGAGTGAAACAATACACAAGGGTCTGGATGTGGGGGATGCATGTAAATAACAACTCAGCTGCAGACAGAGGAAGAGAAAGGTTGACATTAACATTGGCGTTAAACAGAAAAAAACAGAAGAGCTGAAGGTCAGAGGCTGGCAGAAGAAAAGCTGCTAAGGATTTTCATCTTGAAAATATTGGGCTTGTTGTGGTCTGTAAAAAGATTTCCAGAAAAGTCAGAAGACATGTCAGGGGAAGTAGAATATTGTTCAGTAGGGAGAGATGGAAAGGGAAATTTGGGAATAATGTCTTGGCCAATTGTTGAAGAAATTGGAACCAAGTCAAATTTTCAGGGAGGTTCCCAAAGAGAGGGAAAAGCAAAACTGGTGCTTTTCAAAAACACACACATCCAGCTTCCTTGTTACTTGAACAACTTATGTGTCAAATGTCAACATTTTGTTATTTCTAAAAAAGGAGGGAAGAAACATGTTTTGTTTGAAGCACATGACTGCCTATATGCAGATAGCAGAAGTGAAGGCTTAAGTTCTTAAAGTGTATACGCATAGGTACATTTAACTATATATGCAGAGAGAGATATCTATGTATGTCAGCATAGTTATAGAGATATAATTCCCATCTGTCAATACTGTGCTGGATACCAGCTAGATTCTGGAGCAGATTGTGGTCTCCTGTTCTCCTACATTTGCATCCAGCCCATCATAAGCACCCCCAGGTGAATCAGGAGCCAGAAAGAGTAGCTGGAAGATCCTCACTCCCACACTCCCTGTCCCATAGAGTCCAGGGCAGGCAGATTTCCCTACGAGCTGGAGCTTCCGAAGGCTTCCAGACTACTACTGGCTGCAAAAAAACTTCATTTTCTTTTTCTTTTCTCTTTTTTTTTTTTTTTTTAACCAAACATGAAAGTCTTTTTCCTACTGGAATGAAAACAAAGCTTCTCAAAATTGTATGTGTGTGGCAGATTTATGCTGGAGGAATTCAACTCTCTCTCACATAGTGGTTGTTACAAAAGCCTGGGACATCAGAGGTTCAAATTTTTCCTCTGATACAGAGAATAATTCTTCATCCATACAACAACAACAAAAAGCTGAGCAGGACCAATCTCTTTTTTCCAAGTCTGTCCCACAAATATTTTTTCTCTTATCTGTTGACCCCTGAATAAACCTGAAAAGCATCCATTTTGACAAAACACCATGTTCTTTGGAAACTCCAGTGTAGTGAAGCTTTTTTAACTGCTCTACTCAAAGCTCTTTGGAGTGTTTGAAGGACACCATGAGGCAAATTCCATTTTCTGAAGTGCTCCCTCTGAATATGGACTTCAAGTAAAGCTGCCTGAAGATGAGCACGCGACTTCAAAGGGAACCTCTACATTTTGTTTTACATGAATGAAAATAAATTTTAAAATATCCAAATACTCTGTGGGATTGTTGCTTTTCTGCCCAGTTCTAGCGATACACACAAGTGTTACTGGAAGCTTGTGGGTCTTGGCTAGAGGATAAACCAAATGATAGACAGAGAATGATCTTGCTGTCAGCTCTCATCATAAAACCTGTAGCGCTGCTGCTGCAGATTACACACTTCCAGTGTCAGCAGTTACTATAATTTTACTGCAAGTCTGCTGTTATTTGTTGGTGTTCCTAAAAGACCAACTTCTGGAATCTTGCACAGACACATGAATTTAAGTTCAATTTTCCCCTTTAAAATAGATTTAGGTTTGTATTGGCTGCAGAGAAAAGCTTTAAATTATGAGTCAAAATGCTCAGCCATCACAAAGCAGATGGAAAGACCCTTCTCTTCAATACTTTTTTTTTTTTAAGCTCATGAATTTTAAAGTAGTATGCTGAATTTCTGGAGCCCAATTCATAACGTTTGAGTGCTCAGGTTTGGCAATACTTGATTTTTTCTTTGCCCACACACAAGCTGATGCAAGCAAGTCATGAAAAAGGATTGAATATGTCTAGTTATAAGGCTCTGCCAAACCTTTGTTTGCTGACAAGAGAAGCATTTTGGAAAGGCCTGAGAAGCACTGGAAATCTTTTTGCCAGCTTTAAAAAAAAATAAAATAAATCCAAGTTGCACCTCTGTATTCCAGGCCACACAGACTGAAATAATTTCTGAAACGGAGATTACACAGAAAAGAATGTCCTCATATACATTTGTTAAAGCACTGAAATCCGAATGCAGTGCCGATTCTTTACATTATAAGTCAATGTTACAAGACAGACTTCAATTCCGTGAGTGTATATGGTAATAACAACAGATTGTACTAGTCTGCTCAGGAAGAAACACTTGTAGGTTAACTTCTTGATCGCATTGAGAAATTATTTAAGAAACACTGTAAAAGCTGTTTACACTTTCCATGTATTATATATAAATATTTGTTTATGGAGCAACTGTGTGGTGCTTTGTCTTTGTCAGCAACTGGAAATTGTTACTAATAACTCCATTCAGGGTTATAAATGCCATAACCCCTATCTGACTCCACGCAGTACTTTCCAAGAAATTGCAAAGTGAGAACTCTGGCCTGAGCTTCAAGGAAAACTTATGCTGAGATACACAAAAGTGTTCTGTGAGAAACTTAAGTGCTTTCTGTACTCCCCATTACCACCATCTCCACAGCCACACAGAAGACACTCTATAGCTTTACATAAAGGTGTGCTTACAATGTCAGTTCGCCAGAACATTCTTAAAATCAGACCTAAACCCTACCATGCACTATAACATCACATCATTCTTCTTTTCTCTGTTATCCAGTTCAAACTTCTCCCTTCCCTAAGGACCTAAGTCCCTGAGCTAATCAGCTCTCGAGGCACCATTGTCATATAAATATTCTTTTTAGCCTCCCCTTACATTTCCACATTTGACTCTCAGGTCACTGCAATGAATGTTTAATTCCAATTAATACACGTCAGACAACAAAGAGCAGAGTGCCCGAAGTGTGTATTTGAAACATCTGAGCAATCAGTTTAAAGATTTTAGGGTGAGCCAAAAGGGAGCATAATCAGAAAAATTCCTTTCTCATATTCCAGATAACAATATCGGTCTGCAGCCAGCTATTTGGATACTAACACAAAGGCTTAATGAATTAGCATTTTTATATCATTTTAAGACATCAGATCTTACTACGTTAGCTCACCAGGTGAAAGACCAGTGGTATACAGAAACCTTACATGGCAGGATACACAGATGAGCTCAGGAAAGGATTCTGGGCATTCTATTGTACGGTAAAGCCCTTCTATCCTTCTTCAATGAGCTCAATTCCCAGATTCCAAAAGTTATCCCAGAGAAATTAATACAGTATTTGGCCCATTGTTAGCATACTATGCTTAGCAATCTCTAGCATAGAACAATACCCAGTGGATTTTGTGGGTTCAGCTTTCTACAAAAGTATTTCTTTCCTTCGTACAAAAAAGGACAAAAAAGAAGAAAACATGCAGGCATGGGAAAGTAAGTTAGGCAGGAAATAAGACTGCATTCACATTTGTTATCCAGAAGAAAAGTACACTTGAAAAAAAAAAAAATAAAAGAGAGAGATACATATTTAAAGAGCTGAACATTTTAGCTTAATTTTAATTAATATTTATTCAGAGTCCTGTGGGAAAGATGAATGAATGCCATATAACATATCTGATGCCGGAAAGCTCTGAATATCCACAAACTCACTTTGAATAAAGTAGGAGCTCAGAACATGGGAACTGAAGATCCTGCTCTATATTTTTATTTATAAGTGAAATCTAGGCCACAGATTGATAATAGTTAAGTAAAGCATTAGGGAATTTGTATCATGTAAGAATTCCTAGGAGAGGAATCCTGTGCAAAGAGTTGATTAAGGCTCTGGAAGAGATGAATCTCATCTGCTTTAACTGATTGTGTGCAGTCAGTATGCTTAAAGTCATCTCCTTTATACCAATTTTGTTGTAAATTACATTTTTCTAGTTCATATCTACAGGACTAATAAATGCAAATGCAAGGATTACAGTAATGAGGCCTCAGTTAATCTTATCTGTCATCAGAAAAGCAGTTTTGGAGTAGTTCTATGTTAAATTACATCACTTATAAAATTCAAGAAACGAAAGGCAGTTCATAGATCTTGGGTGAAATGTTAAGTCAATCCATTGATTTTGTGCTCGTTAAACTGTGGGAATGAAGAGTAATCAGATGAAGTCCTCATAAATTAATAAAAAAGCAAATGACATATGAACTCATTACATATGAGAAAAAAAAAAAAAAGAGAAAATGCCCTACTGTTAGACTAATCCATATTTTGCCTTACTTTCTTATTCATAGGTAGTCCTCAGTTTCTTAGTAATAGGCACATTAAGTCTGAGAACTTTAGAAAATCCTCCAATGACAAATCAATCAGACTTTTCCTTTCTGCCATGTGATTCCCTAAAAGATTCCTCACTCTAGTTTCAGAAATCCCATCCACTGGTCACTGTCATCAAAGATGTGGAGAAATTCTTCCCGGTCACTCCCTCCCTATGTTCTGAAGGCTTCCCTTCAGAAGAGAGGTGATCTTCAACAGTAAACATCCCTATGGCAAAACTCTCCCATTTTTAAAATCTTACCTGCAACACTACATGTCACATTTCTCTAAAGAATGATCACTTTCATATCTCAAAATCCTTTTATTCTTTACATTGCCTCACACTGGAGGGCACTGCCCACTGCTGGCTGTGGTTTGGAGAATCAGTGCCACACACTCGAGCTCTGCTTGAATTTCCAGATTTCAGTCTGGTCTATAAAGTCAGGCACTAACAACATACAAAACACTCTGTTCTTTCAGCACAATCCAAAGTGCGCAAAGAGATTAAATACTATGAGCTCATCTAATAAAGTGGAGGGAGAATGCTGTGCACACATACTCCAAACACACCATTATATTTCTGAGAAGCCTAGACAGTAGATTCTCCGGCTGGAAAAGGCTACAGCACAGACCTTGCTATGCTGTTCATGAAAAGACTGCTTTCTCTGTGTATATATCTGAATATACATGTATATATCTGAAAAGAAAGGAAGAACAGTTCCAGTGAAGATCTGCTTTATCAAACCATGGTGGTGCTGACAAGATATTACTAAAACAGTGTGCTTAGTTCTATGAGCTCTGGCAATTGCTGAAGCTTAGTCGGAAACATTTTGGTTTTTTTCTAGTATGAGTTTGTCAGTAGGAGGGTGGAGCTAGAAAGTTCAAAATATTTCCTGAAACACTTTAAAGTTTTTAAAAATGAAGATCGTTTTCAGGGAGTAGGAAACTATTTGATACATATTTCCATTAAAACAGACTTCAGCTTTGGAAACAACATCATTATCAGCCTACAGGCCCATTTTCCAAATCTTTATCAGAGTGAAAGGGTAGAGATAGAGAGTTGCTCTTGTTGCTCAAAATTAAGTTCACCTAATCCTGGACAAGTGGGAGAAAAGAATTTGGCAAATCCAATTTCCTTCAAGAAAAGAAAAAAAAAAAAAAAAAAAAAAAAAAAAAAAATCACTTCCAAACCTTGTTTTATGTATGACCTACGCAATTCTGGTTAAATTGCATTAGTCCTTATCCTGGCTCTCAGGTATTTCTCTGTTTCAGAGAGAAGATGCATCCCTAACGTAAATCAGCCTAACTCACTTGAGGTGAGACTGCTATGTGAATAGTAAAATCACCTTTATCCTATCCTGGACAGGATGCTTAATTAGCTCCTAACTTTTGAGTATTTTTTGAATTCACCTAGAATACACACTGAAGACAAGCCACCAAGTGCCCATCTATATTACCTTGAAAGGTAATCAGGTTTTGAATTCACACAAACTATACTTACTGGGTTTTCCAGTATCAGCTGCTCCAGAATTCCTCTCAAGAAATTTTTTTTTATTGCTTTGATTCATATCATTCCAAAGGTCTGCATTTTTCCTTATTCTATTTCCCTTTCCAGCAGCTGTTAGCTACCTTTGATCTGGGAACATAACTTGATAGACTAGGTTGCTGTGTTCTGCTTCCTCTCTCCCAGTACCAGAGGGGTCAGCCATCCACATGTGCTTACTTTTTAAATGACCAAAGGTAAATAGCCATAATTTTGACAGTCTCTCCTTGTGTTATCTTTCTACTCTTCAACCACTGGTAAAGTTTTTAGATAATATTCTTAAAATCAAGGGACGTTTTCCCATTGATGTAACAATGCCTAGAATTTTCTAAATTACTATCACCTTCTGTATTTCACAGTAAGTGTCCAGATCTTCTTGAAGACAGAAGAGAAAGAAAAATCCTCAAAGCTCAAATCCTAATTTGTGAGTACGGATTTTATCCTCTGTCAACTATGACCACAAATGTACAGGAAAAATTGCAGGAGCGTCAAACCTCAGTGTGGCAATCTTACAATGTTGTCCTTTGGGATCAATCCCAACTGTGAAACACCTGAAGAACAGGTGCCTGGTTTCTTCTCTTTGGAGCTTTCCTGTCCTGATCACATCTCGCTTTTTCTTGCCTTTCCTTGCTGTGCTAAAACTGAAGTTCCCCTTTCTCATTCCTACCCAGTTGCCTTTTGTATAATATATTTATTTCTTGTCTTTTGTGTTTGCATAAAAATCTTGTAGCACTCAAATACACACACTGAAAAATAAAGATTAATCTCATAAAATGAAAACTCAGAAGAAAAAAATCAATGGAGCTGAAAATGTTTAAAGTCCTGCAAGGGTTTAAAAGGTTACAAATTGAAAGGACAAGGGTTTCTGGAAGCAGACTTATGAGTAAACAACCTCACCATGACCTCGTGCTCATATAAGGAGTGAAGAGGAGGAGATGGACCCGTTAGGCAGGAAGTTACAAGAAATCTGCTGAGCTAAAAACCAGCAGAGAAAATAATATATGAAGGTCTGCAGTTGAATCTGAAGAGGAGGAATCTCCAAGGACTAACTGAAGAGAAGAAACTACATTACAACATTTTCCTGGCCTATAAGCCTAAGTTAGGAAGTAAGCAAAGCCCAGACCCAGTGCCAGATCACCGGGATTCACTGAAGCTCACTGCGTGCCAGAACATTCTCCAAATTGAACAAGAGGGAACAGAGACAACAATGACCCTTTTTTTTTTCATAATCTTTCTTAACTGGGAGCTGTAAAGCAGCAAGACCTAGGGAATGACCTGGAGATGGTCCACATGAATCTGCTGAGCTGTCCACAGGAAAAAAACTCCCAGAACAATGCACAAGAGGGCTGAGACAGAAGGGATTTGGATGGCTAGCTACACAGAGAGAAAAAGGTTCGTCTCTTCGACCAGACAGGATACTCAGTTAATGTTTGAGAGGAATTTCTGCAAAATGACCTTACTATTTTTCTAGCATGAGAAAACACACCAGGTAGCAAACAAGCAAAGAGACAATATCAGTTCAAAGAGCATCTGACCTTAATATAACACGACACCAGAAGCAACAACTATAGAGAGAAACGACTGGAATGCCAATCTGTACCTATTTATACTCAACTGGAAAAGGGGGCCAAAGACATACTGAGGAAATGTGGCTAACTGAGAAAGCGCTATGCTAAAGTCAAAAGGAAGTATGAGCGCCAGGTTGAGAAAGAATAAGAGCTATAAATGAGCAAAAAGCCTACAAGGAAAAAAAATTGTTGTTGCAAGAAACCGAGAGATGTTTATTTTAGAGAAAAAGCGAGAAGCCAGGGAATGGAGATCCAGTAACAAATGCAGTTACTGTTTTAGGGTACAAAAAGTCCCATGATGTATGATCTTTTAATTAATTAATATAATTAAATAAACTCTGTCTCCTCAGAGTAATGGATTGTTTTTGTATAGTGATCTAGACGTGTAAAGGTAGCTGTACCATAGTCTGCCCAGAGTAATGCATGAGTTGAGGCATCCATTCCTTCACAGTTTCAGACGATTGTTAAGTTAGTTATACCAGAAGGGGCTCATCCAAAATACACACAATGCCATATATGCCTGTGCTTTCAAAGCTGGAAAAAAAAAATCCCACTTCACTACATCACCATATAATTTAAAGTTGTGGGGGGAAAAAAATATGAAACCGACAGAAGATAGTGTGGTATCATTTCACACCACGTACCTTAGCCTACTGACTTAGGATTCTGTCTTCCTCCCTGATATTTCTACAGTGAGTAGAGAGGGACAGGCAGCTGTCAGGCAGGTTTTCAGAAGGGGTCTCTAGATGAGTCTGTGCCCTCCACTGAGTACACATGAGGAGGTTGGAAAGGTTGGTCTTCCAGGCTGAGTGCTTCAGTTGAGTGCCCAAAGTCAGACAATGTGGCTATCCTCAAACAATCTCTTATCCTGACTCTAGTCTGTACTTTACACTGTAACTTTGAGAAAGGTTCCTATACATAGAGACTACATAAGGTCAGCATTTATGTCCTGCAAATGAGTCCCTTAAAAATTCTCCTGTGCTCTTGAATTGGTTTGTAGAAATATTTGTTCCACATGAACATTTGCCTCACCACACTTGTCCCAGCTTGTTATATATTTCTTTGTTCAAAGGCTTGGCCTCTCATTTCACAGCAATCGTTAATATAAAATATAAATATAAAAGCTACAGGGTGTATGATGTAGAATTGCTTCCCATTCTTGAACTGCGAGGTTTCTCCCCCTGATACACACACACAGAGTCGTTTACCAGAGAGATAAAGAGAGACATCATCCTCCAGGAACATTGTAAATGTCACTGAAGCCAGACAGCGAGACAGAAAGGCCAGTATGAGACAAGAATGGAAATAATAACCTCACTGAGGTGAAGCACGTGGAAGCTGAGCGATGGATTTTCATAGGAGCAAGTTCAGCGAGGCTGACCAGGTAGGGACAAGCACATGAAGGCAGCAGCGTGTGAGGACACATACACATGTGTTTGTTTATTGTAGGTGAAGGAACAGAGTGGATTCAAAGCTCCATAACTCAAAATAAAATGAGCTGAATTCATAACACGTATTTGTGTGGCAGCCTTTGCTGCACATGTCATCTCAGCAATAATCTGGGGTCCAGATGGCTGGATAATGAGGGCCCACTGGCCTGTCCTGGAGGAGGTTCCCAAGTCTCTCCTCACACATGTGGACTCAGGGAGCTGCAGCTGCTGTGCCAGTAGGCACACTACAGCCCAGGCTGGGTACAGAGATGTTCGAAACAAGTGCAACCTCTGTAAATTAAACCGTCTAGGGTGAGTAGGACTGGAATAACACAGGATGGGGTAACCTTCCTGCCAGTGACATTGTGAGGAGGGACTTTTCTAAAGGAAGTGTCTCACTGTTAGACTAAGAAAACTGTGATACAGTTCACAAGAAAACTACCATCTGAATTTCAGTCGTGTGTTCGCTGTGAATTGCCAATACTTGACTGCTCAGCAGCCAAAACTATGGGGAACAGCCATAAAGCCAGCGTATCAGTACTTGGGTACTTCAACCCCATTCATTCTTTTTTAAAAGTGCTGTCAGGCTGTTGGCTCTGCTACAAAAATAGTATGAGCTAAGGAAAGACATGTGAATTCAAGCCTGAAGCAGCATTTAAAGGGAAACAGACTATACGAAGTATTAAGGCTTGTGGTGGTGATGGAGACACATACGCACAAACGCTGAGACTATTGGCGAGTCAGAGCGAAGGGATTTTCTGGAGGCGAAATAAACTCCAGTCCTGTTATTAATATTATTAATTCATTCTGGATCATCTTTTGCGCCAGCTCCACCTATCATTCACACTTCACGGGTAGTTCAATTAAAAACACTAACAACTGCTAGCTTTATAATGTTAAAAGAAAACAGTTGTTATTAAAATACAGAATAGCAGCAGCCCGTATCACCAGACCACCATAACATTGCACAGCTTGGCACAAGTCTTGAAGTCTCTGCTCTACTGAGGCCCTGTCCAGACCACACACAGAGCCTGAAATAGAATACAAATCATAAATAATAAAAAAAAAAGAATTATGATAAAAATAAGGTGGAATTTCTTAATCAGAATTTGCAATATAATCCTTAAGTGGCATAGCTGATCAAAAACGAACTTTCCACTCTAGGGGAAAGGTTGATATTCTGGTAGTTATTTTTATAATTAACTGAGACAAAAGTTAAAAATTTCTCTTTATTCTTTTTCAGCTTTTTAGCTGAATTATTTCAATATCCCTGAATCAACGTATTTTATCTGAACTGTCAAATCCAAACTGAAATAAAAGGATCTATTCTCTCTACTAGCATGGATCCCCAGGGACAGACTGCCATGCAGTATGGAAGACATAGTCCAGATGCACAGCATCTTTTCTATTGGGAAGAGAAGCATGAAAGATCCAAAGCAACAATTTCTATATGTCACTGCTAAGCTTATACTGAGGCAGAAATTAAACACTGGCAGACCTGAAATATTTCCATCTCCTGTGAAATCTTCAGAAAAAGATTTTAAAAAAGGATGCTTTCCTATGAAAATTTCTATTTTGATAAAACCACATTTATTGACATGGAGAATCGTGTTCAAATTTAATCACCTCCTATGTTAAAATTATTGTCAATTCAACATGAACATAAAGAATGGCCACTTCCAAATGTGTACACATATACCTTACTACAATTTAAAAAAAAAAAAAAACCAAACAAACAAACAAACAAACAAGAAAATACCCATTCTGGTGGTTTCAACACCATGCATGCAGCAGCTAAGAAATACACAAAATCAAGCCTGTCTTTTCAACTGTGCTAAAGTTCTCTTGTGCTTGTATGTTACGATACAATCTTTAATTACACAAAACCCATACTATATTTTCCGCAGGACACACACACACACCCCCACCCGTTTCATTCCCCACACAGAGTGAAAGGTGATGCAGAAATGAATCAGTGCTCCGCACTGAATGAGCCCATTGTCCGTGGGTCCCTGGCCTCGCTCGCCGCGCAGCTTAGAAGGTGTCCAGTAAATGAGGCAAAGGGCTGCAGGAAGAGGATTGTTCATCCTGTGCTCAGTGTGCCTCCGCAAAGTGCCGCCTGTGACGATGCCATTAAACATACTAATTGCAGTTCTCACGCACAAGCATGAGAAGCTGATGTTATCTGTGAAAACACGGCGATAATATTCTAACCGTTGGAGAGGCGAACTCGCGATGCTCTTTTCCATACAGATCAGTAGGACTTCAGTGCCTGATGTCAGGCTTCAGCTTCACACATACAAACAAAAGTAGGGGCAGGGTTTGAAATAAATTCCTGTAATACTTATAACAAATGTCAGTCAGCCATTAAGGACAGTGAAATCCAGTTTACACCGCTGCTGCTGAGAGGGCAACCGTTCATTACGGTATCAGAAAGCTTGTTATGTTGCGTCAAGCTGATGTTGCTGAAGACTACTGAAGTGCTGATATGTGAACCTAATTTGGAGGATTTGCAAGCTGTGGAACTAGTAAGATCACAGATAACAAGGGGATGGATCTATTACACACTTTCTCTGGTTTCATCATGACATAATGCTCCAAAAATCAGAAAGCAAAATACAGAGTTGGCTTCAGTCCAAGCATCCCAATCTGTTAACTACAAAGTTGGATCCCCAGATGCAGTAGCCAATTAGTTGCTTTTTAAAAAATCATTCAATTTAAAAAAATATATAAATAAATGTAATCAATGGTACCGAAGGGTAGAAGCCCTTGTTAAACACAAAGCAGGCTCCTTCCTAGGGGCAGACTGCAGTGGAAACTCAGGAGGGCTACAGTGCTCTCTCCTTCCTTTTCCCCTCCAGTTAGCATCACTTAGCACACCACAAACTCTGGGTCACATACACTCATATGGTTTGCAGAACTCCTCTCCTCCTTCCCCTCTCGGCATCGCAACTGTGCTTAGCCCCTGCCTTCTGCTGCAACATACCCCTGGCCTGAGCAGGGAAGATAATTTCTACAATCAAGCAGGATATTCTGGCTCCAAGTCCACTCAGGCTTTGGCTGCTTTAGGAAAACTGTCAAAAACTAATGGAAATGTGTTGCATTTACTGTAACGATTTTTGTGTTGTAAACACCTGGTCTTGATGGCTCAGATATTTTGTATAGGCTATATAATGATGATTTAGAATGCTGCTGGCTTTGAACTTTGAACTTGTTACTAACAGACTATTGAAGGTTCTATATTAGAAGCTGTGTGAGAAAGGCTATTTTCATAGCAAAAGGAAAATTAATTTTCCGAAGATTTTCTTATGTAGTGTTTGGATGAAACAGACAACTTTTAGAGTATTTTGACAGAAAACAGCAAGAGAATGTCACCAGAGTAACCAGTGTCCCCAGGTGATGCAAAAGAACCGGTCTCAAATCACCATCCTGAATCGATGAAACACAGACTGAGCCTTTTTTCCCCAAACAGAGGGTAAGCACCCCAACCATTTAGCCGTCATCACATCCAGTGTTTCTGGGTTGGGTTTCTGTAACTAGAAATTCCATCTTGAACCTGCAAAGCTTCTACTCAGAAAAAATTCATTGAAACTAGCATGCTTCCCTGCAAAGCCTGATTTGGTTTCTGCATTTTCCAATAAAAATAATCATGCAAAAGTATGAATTGCATTATAATATATATCTCATTTATTATCTTGGCACCTGAATTACAAACAAATTTACTTGTAAGCATAGGAATCTCTGAACTTAACTTACCAGTTTCCTCAGCAGCCAAGCTCCTGAGTTTTGTCTGATTTTTAATCTTGAATCTGATGACTTGAACCAAAGATATAAGAGACAGGACATTTGGCTTCTATTTCCAGTTCTGTCACTGAGTCTCTGTTGCAACTTGGATAAGCCATTTAACCTCTCTGTCCCACAGTTTCTTGATCTACTAAATAGATACAGCAGTAGGCAATCTGAGTGTGTTATAAAGCTAAATTAAAAGCCTTAAACAAAAGGTTCTAAGTGTCATTTCCCCTTTTTTTTGGCTAGTTATAAGATCAAAGAGTGAGAGGGGGAGTGTATTGTGTTTATAAGCAGTGAACATCTGATAAGTTTTATAGTCTATGCCAATATCACTGTAATGCCCTTTAACCCTACTGTCCCCAGCCACAAAAAATAGCAATAATGACAAAACCTCTAAGCAAACAGCAGTGCAAAAGATATTCCAAGGCGCAAAGGACAGTTATGTATATTCATTTCCCATTGACTTTGGTGGTAATTAACAATCACTGTGAGCTTCAGCAAGCTTCCCAGTTGCCAAAGTTTTCTGATGTTTTCCACCACACAAGTTTTCAGTGATCGTTGTAGACTCCCTGGTACCAATTAAAATCACTTTGCTTGACTCCATTTTTATGTTTCTTAGATTCATTAATCCCTCCCAAAATGTAATACAAAATGGCAGCATGAACACACTGTTCTTAAATTCCAAACGTAATTGGTTGTGCCGTACCACGCCATGTAGGTGCTGCAGTTGCGTATCAGATCTTGTAGCTTTATGCACAGATGGATAATAAAGAACACCACCACTAAATCTGCATGGAGTTATACAATTGAAAATTGTTCCCATACACACTTCCATCTCCAATTTAAATGTTTGCCTTATGTCTTTAAAGCGCATGTCAACAGAATCCGGGAGCATACACTTATTCACATTGTCATCGGAACACTATCATGTCAGAAATATTCATACCTCCGCTGAGATAATTGCATGAAATAACCTTAAATGTATTACCCAGCACAAGTAATTTCTCTCATATTCAGTACTGCTACCTACTGAAAAAGCTTACATTTTTGTTTACTGCTGTAGACACAGCGTATTTGACAGCAGAATAAGTCTTTAACTCAAAAAGTTTTCTATGATTTGGTTTCTTGGTGGTTTTCTATTTTCTGTGCAGACACCCAGTCCCAGTATATTCCTTCCAAATTTCTCATGCAGTCTATACAAATGTATTTGTTCTCTATTTAACCACATTGATCAGTTTGAACCTGGTTAATAGGGATAATAATTACATGATTATCCACAGTTTCTCACCTAATTACTCTGGTTTGTATCTGATTTTTATTTAAAGGCAACTTTCCACAATTCTTCTTGTCACAACAATTATGTGTTAATGCAGAGCCAACGTTTCTGCATAAATACATGAGGACCTCAAATCCATCTTCAGTCCAATGCCAATTTGACTTGACAACTAGGAAGTTGCTTCCACTCCTGTTATGCCCTTATATCTTCACTTCTACCTTAACCCATGCCTTGGGCCCACACAATTTATAATACCAAATAGGCCTTCATTTCCTATGAGATGGACACTCTTCCAACCAACCTCATCATGTTATCATGCTCTTTCCTATATTATAGTTCAAAATACTGAGAGCTGTCAACAAATGTAAAAGGAGAAATAAGAATCCAGCCTTCAAACATTTATCTCCTGTACTTCCTAGGCAAAAAGAGAGAAATGCTGAAGTCACTGCTGACTCATGAAATATCTGTTACCCAAATAGCCTAGACTAAAAAAAGTGGAATATGGATAATTAAAACAGGCCAAGAAGAAAGGCAAAAAATCATTCATTTTTCTCAAGCCTCAAAACAGTGTCTGAAAGACTACAGTACTGTTCAAGAAAAGAGTCAGCTTTTATACACCTTTATGAATGTCTAAAGACTGATCAAGAAACTCACTGACAGGGGTTATGCTTACTTCATCTACATCGTATTGGGAGATTACTCTGTAGACTGGAAGGGTCAGTAGTGGAAAGCTCTGTAAGTAATCTCTTTGCTGTCCCTCACTAGGATTTTCATGGCACCTATCCAGTTTAACTCTATTCTGCATCCTGTTACGTCTCAATTTTTTACCAACAGATCTTCAGCATAAATACACAGTGAAAATGCTGTCTCGGTTGAAGCATCAGCACAAGTTTCAGGCACAGAATATGAAGTCACCACGAGGAAACTCATTATCACAGATCATTACCTCAGTCTCAGGCCCTCTCTTCCAATGTCCTTGCCTCAGGGCATTTATAGAGCTCCTTCAAGTCTGGGGTGAAGACTGTATTTAATAACTGTCTTCCTCTGGAACAGTGCAGCTCTCTACAGTAATTATAGTGTTTATCTAGGCAAGAGACAAGATTTTCTCACAGACCTATCAAAACCGTAAAGTGGGCCCACTCACCAACTAATAAACTTTAGAAATCTCACCACCTTTTGCTCCAAGGTCAAAACACTTTTTTGTTTTTTTAGATGGACTTGTAAAACCATAACTGTATCTATAAAAAGAAATAGCAAAAGAAACTCTACCAAAACAAATCTGAATGTACCTTTCCCTACGGGAATGAGATAGGAAAAATGAATACCCCATGCTTTTGCTCAGAGTCTTATTGAGGGTACGCAGATATTAAATTAAGGAATGTGATAAAAGATCTAGGTTTGAAAGTATACACATCCAAAGGTGTTCACACAAAAAGAGTAGCTGTAGGTGAAATATCCTTAGACCAGAAATGCTCACCATTTAACCATATTTATTGTTTGACCTCTCACCCCTGGGTCAAAGTTCTGAATAGTTACTGATTTAAAAGTTTCCAAACAAAACAACCCAATATCACATGTGGAAAGACCTTTTCAAACACTCTTACATGCTTTTGCATGAGTGCACTCTCAGGCATTTTACCGGGCAAATTGTATTCCCTTGATTTAAGCTACAATCCATCCTTCAGAGGTTTTTTATCTAAACAAGCATTGTCTGAACCTTTTTTTACTGCATCTGGAATTCTCACAGACCAGACATACCTGCTATTGTAAAAATCCTACATCCAGACTAGAAGAGATCTAGTAAGCAAAATTATTATGTAATTTCTATCTAAAGATTCATATCAACTCTCACTAACATCATAAGCCCATCTGCTTCATTTGACTTTATCCCTTTGATTTTCTCTGATGGTGTTTTAAATCCCCTGTCATTTTCTGTTTTCTGCCACATGTCTACCATATGTATTGCATAAAAATAAAGGTTATTTTTCTACCACCCACCTATAAAGACTATTCAGCTACCAGAGTATGCTGGAAATTTGGCTTGGGAGTTTACCCTGAACTGAAGACAATCAACCTGTGAAAAGCCAGTATACAATAAGAATCCTAGAAGTTGGCAAACGGAAGATAACCACTTGACCAAACAAGTATGTTATTTATTACCTACCCTGAAATGAGAATCAGGTCTCTAGAGATGAAGGGCGAGGAGAGCACTAAGCCCTGATTCTAAGGCTGGAAAAACTATTTGCCTCTCCACATTGTTTACTGAATTTAATCATTCCTCTATTTCCTGATTGTCCGAAATTCAAAGCACAGTTTGGCTGTACTGAAGCTCCACAAAGTTTTAGCTTCAGCTGGAAGGATTCCACCTCATGGATGTGTTACACTTGTGGAGATTGCCATCATTTGGAACAGGGGATATCATCATTCTACAGTGTTCCTACAGCAACCCAAGTGTGGATGACATAAAAACAGCGCTATCCGCGATCTCAGATTTCCTCTCTGTTCCTTCCTTGAAGCATTTACACAAGTACAGCATTCAATATTCTCTACGAGAATACAAGGTCTAAGCTCTGTTTCTTAAAGGTGTCTATTGCTCATTGTAAGCGTCTTCAGAACACATTACTAAAATGCAGGATTTCCGTGAGTAAGCCACTAAAGAAATGTTTTTTCAGTTATGTCCTGGAGTGCAAGCTCAGAAGTGTGCAAAACCACAAGCAGAGCAAATTCTTTAAATAACAAATGTGTACATTTTTTGTTTATATGTAGCTCTTCATGTCAAAAAATAATCTTCTTGCTTTGGTGTGATAAATCTGATGACACGGTCTTGAAATATATTTTTGCTCCATGCCACTTTTATCTCCTTTGTAACATTCTCTAATGTGACTGCCAGAATGCTGCTCTAATTTGGGGGATAATTTTCTATATGAGAACTGACAGAATGAAAATAAATTCAAAGTTCCAGGAAATAATGAGTTCCCGATTGTGTGTCTGATTACTGTCAGCTCAAGGAATGTACAGGCTTCAGAAATGGAAGAGACCACTTTTCCTTTCACCAAACCAGGAGCCCTGAGCTGATGGCACAGGGAGAAGGCATTCAAGTACTTTTAAATCCTCCCCAGTTCTACATGAGAGGAATTTTGAGGTCACGTTCACATTTCTAGACTGAATAAGATTCTCTGGTAGAGACATCTGAGTCTTATCTGCCTATTTCTGGCTTTGTTTGAGAATGTTTATACTATTCAATGTGGGAGACTTGAACTCATGACAAGGAACATGATAAATTTTCGTAATCAAACTGGGTATCAAGAGGAGGTCTGTCATCATTTCCCTTTTGTTGCACTGTGAAAGAGAGCAAATAAGGAGCATCCAGCGTGATCCCCACTTCTGTTTCAAGTCTCCCCACCAAGTCATTAAACATTCTCTGGCCTTTGTCAACAGCCTGGTAAACATCCAGAGAAAGAATCAGAATAAAATAGTTTATTTAACATTCCTCTCCTCCAACTGCTGATTAGGATAAATAGTTTGGATAAAAAGCCTATCTGATCCAAAAATCACAAAAAGAAAGGATTCAGCTATCAGCAAAGTTTAGATTTGGTTTCAAATATTTTTAAACAGCAAAAGAGTTTTTTGTGCTCTTTGATATTTTCTCCATCCTCAGCACATCATGTTAGCACCGTGTCAAAGCAAAACATCAACATCAAATGATCACTGGGTAAACTCCAGTGAACTGGAGTGGAAGGCTTGAGGCTGAAATTCCAGGCACAATATAGAATTTGGAAAGATGCCAGAACAGAGTTCTTTTTAAACTGCCTAAAAGGCTGAGGAATTGATACCCAGCAAATCCCTTCATTGACCTAATAGTTTGGAAATTGCTAATTCTGGTCAGACTGATGAGTCCTCTGAGCCAGGATCATTTCCTCTGGCAGGGAAAAGTGTCAAATGATTCAAAGAAAAACAGAGTTGTCTTCCTCCGACCACCATTGTGCTCATCCATAATGAAAACAAAGCAACACTATATCTCACAGAAAGCACATACCTAGCACGCAGAAACTTGCTGTCAGCTCAGACAATGAAAGAGAAGAATTCATTTTATATTTTTATCCTTGACAAAACGGTTTGGAACTCCTAATCTCTTTGCCTTAAAATATTGGGGGGCAGGACAGTCCCCAGTAGTGAATGATGTTCTCTGAAAACATTTCTTCTTATCTGTAGTAATCCTGTTGCTGTTTGATATCTCAAACTGTCTTGTTGCTCTTGTATTATACCAGAGTAAACAGAAACAGCTAAATGATCTTAACAGCATTCAGAACTGCCATGTCAGATGCTGAGCTGGCGTAGACTAGAATAGCTCTATTGCGTTCAACCATCATTTAAAATATTGAATGACTATGAAAGGCTTAAATACCCATTCTCTGTGACTGAGTTCTGTAAGAAACAGTCGATCAACAGCTCTTTTTTTATTGTATGTCTGATATGTTTAATATCCCCTAAACATTGGGTCAGATCATCAGTTAACATAAATCAGCAAAGCTGAAGTTACTGGATCAGTTTACACAACTGAGAATGTTGCCTGTGGCTTTCCCACAGTAATAAAGTTAGACCACATACCCACTTTGGCTGAAATATTTGAAAACATCCAAATGATCTGCATGCTTAGCTGCCTTTAACAGGAACGGGGGATAATCTTATCCATCTATCTGATGGGCAATTTCTATTTGTAAAGCGCAGATCCCCATGGTGCACACACACACCAGAATGATAGAAGGCAAGAAAATTCCACAAACGAACTTCACAAAGGAATGTTTTTATGCATATATATATATATACTCTTTTATCAATAAACTGTAACCACAGAATATGATTACACTTCTCAAGTGAAAACTGCTGCTGAAACATAAAATGGTGAGCTTACTTCTCATTTTAAAAAACATATACCACTTAATTTCTCTTGAGAAAAAGTTACACAGTACTAGCACATAAAATAATGCATGGCTTTAGTTTTTCTGGTTAATATTCTAGTAAAACAGGAATAACAGAACACCTTATGAGTCAAGAAGCAGTTAAAGATAGGTCAATTTTCATTTTTCCTATTGTTTATGAAAAGAAATTTAGGATTAGCTTTTTCAAAACCACTTCTAGGAAGTGGCTACATACCTGTACCAGTTGACAGAAGCAGAATGTTTATCACTAAATTCGCCACTGAAAATAATTAATACTCCACAGTAACTCTCAACGTGCAGTGCAAAAGATTTAACATCCCACACCACAGGAATGGAGTAACTTTAAACTCTTACAACTTTATCAGTAGCCTCAAAATTATTCATTATTTTCCTGAAAGCTACGGCTGGTTTCTGTCTTTCAGTAAGTTGCCTCTTTCTTACAGTTGAGGGCAGCTGGCTGAAAAAGTGATCAGAACAAACAGAACAAATGCTGGAACCAGAATCAGGGGCAGAGAAGTGCCCTTTTCTGAAAAGTCATGTTTGAAAAACAATCATATTCACAACACCAGGGAGCGCTAAGGAGTATTTCACCAGGATGGACAGAGGAACACCTGCTTGCTACTTCACGCAAAGGATTTCATGCACGTAATTTTAAGTAGGGCCTGTGAAATACATGTTTAAGGACAGCATATTCTCATTGCGGTGAAATAATGTATAAAAGACCAATTCTATTACTTTGACATCAATTCTGAATCAAAGTGAAAACAGAAACATTATTCAAGAAACACGAAGTTTGAGACTTCTCAGTTCAAGAGTCACCCTGCTGTACTTCAGCATTTATTTTCATAAACTACTGCAAGACTATTCCCAGGCAGCTCATCTACAAGAAAAGAGCCCAGCACATCACAGGACGATGGGCTGGGCTGGCACAAAGAAAGTGTGGGAACTCCAGCTTGTCATTACAGCTCATCTTGGTGAGATGGGGAAACAAAAAAAGAAATAAAGAAGGAAATCAAACAAAAAAAAAAATCAAATTAATAAAGGAAAAAAAAAATGCAATGAGTTATTTTTTTCTTCCAAACACAGAAAAATAATTTTGACTCATATTCAATATTTCTACTTTAATATTTTGCCATTGACTCCTTATATTCACCCTCTTACAAATAAGAAGACATTTTTACTGAATTTACAAAAGGACACAAAACTACTTCTGCAGTAGTACTGTTTGTTAGCTTTTTTTTTTTCTATTCAAAATAGTGGATCTAGGAGGAAAGAGAAGCAGCAGCTGGATGCTGCCACTGAAGGTGAGGAATACCATGATACAGCAGTAGCATGCAGATAGCAGAAGAGAGAGGAAGCCAGATACCATTTCTTATCTGCAGAAGTCAGTCTGGAGCTGGATCTCACTAAAAAAGAACTTTTTCCAAAAAGGCAATATGATTTGAACACAGAAAAAAAAATAATACAGAAAATACTACTTAAATTTGGTTCTTCTAGTTTAGAACTGATAGCCTGGAAAGAGTTTGTTTTAAATTGTTGTCAGCCATCTGTAAAATGATTACACATGCATAAAACAACCTTGGGGGAAAAAAAAAAAAAAAAAGAAAAAAGAGAGAAGAATTGACCAGTGGAATCCCTTGTGAAAGTATGTTTAAAAATACTGAGGTTTAACACAAACCAAAAAAAAGTCAGGAAATTCTAACTTAAACCTAACAACTCCATCCTGAACCCATGCTGCTGAGAAAAATAAAAGGAACAATGCTGAGATTTCAGAACACATCTGCAACTTTAACCGAGCTTCCTGATTCCTCTCCCTTTGTTAAAAACGTCTAATGTTAGCATTTAAATAAATAGTTAACTGCATTTATCACTGCTCTTAATAAATAGTAAGTTTTACAGCCTTACTATAGGGCAGGTTCATTTGCTGAAGCAAAAGCCCTGGGTTTAAGCACTTTTCATGTTTCTTGTGTAAAAAACATCAGTGAAGTTTTGTGAAGGTTCAGTTTTATGGCAGCTTTCTAATGGGGTGCCATACTTAAGTAAATGAGGATTTTTTCTTTCCTTCAAATGATGTGGTATTTTTCCTTTTGTAAAAATTCATAAAATTACTGAATATTAATTTTAATTTTATGCCAAAATTATAATATCTGATCATTACTTCTACTGCACCAGTGATAAATTTTATTATTTACTGCCATTGGAAATTATCAGTATGTTGGCATTTTCTTTCCAGTTGTTAGTGATTTGCTGTTTGATCTTGGATACACTTCAGGGATAAATGTGCTTCTGCAATGTGCTTATCTGTGATATTTAGATGATATTTATGATAACAGTATTTATATTGTGCAATGTTTGTTTTCCTTTCTAATGACTTTTTCACTGGCATTCAGCACTCAAAGAAAAGAAAGCTTGAAGCTCGCTCAATCAGATGCAATGTGTATTTTAGAATTGTCCAATAAAAGTGAGACCATTCATACTCATATTCTGATATAGCAACAACACTCATCCAGTCAGATGTAAACCCATGCTACTTTTCTGTCAGTCAACGAGAAGGAATATTATTATGCAATATGAATTTCCAAATTCAGATGGCACAGCGCAGCTTGGATTTTATTTTATCAACTAAAGACATTTACATACATCTACAAAAGTTCACACCATTTCCATTAGTACACTGAAAGAAGAAAGTGAGCAAACACTATTCATCCGAATTATCTGCTGAGTTTTCCCCTCAGCTCCCACCAGTGACCGAGTCTTTCCCAAAGAGATGGACCGTTTCAACAGCTCTCTTGACCAAGCACGTGTCCAGACAAACTGAATTTCAATCACTCTTTGATTAACATTTAAGAACCAGATTATTTGTTTGCTTCACTCACTTTTGTAAAAAAAAAACCCTGCTTTTTCTTCTAATTTGACCACCTGTTTGCTATTACGCCAAGTTCACTGTAGGTCTCAATGAAAACATTTCTACTGTTGGCTGACCAAATGGACACTGGTTGTATCACAGCTGCAGTTTGACAGGTGCAGAAGATGAGCCTGTGGAAAATGTGGCAATGTGTTTTGCAGACTTGAAAAAAAAAGGGGAAAAAAAAGAAGCAGCATAAAACAGTGTTTTGTTCAAAAGCAGGCATTCAGTCAGGATTATTATTATGGGTTTTTTATGTTTTATTCTGATAGGCAGTGTGTGAATATTAAACCTAAAGGAGTCTCTACTGATATCAAAGTGGATAAGATACCCAAGAACAGAGCAGAATGCAGCATCGGGGGCACACATCGTTTCAGCCCCAAGCTTTCGGAAGGACCGAGTAGTTCAGACTTAAGTGAAGTAGGAACGTAGAACTGATTATAGAAAACAAAGCAGAGAAGGTACAAATCTAAAACAAACAAGGCCATATGTGAAAAGACTGTCAGAGGATGGGAGGAGGCAAGAGAAATTTGGAGCTAGCAGTCTATTTGCTTAGTGAGAGAATCGAGTCAAAACCATGAAAGATTCAGCCAAAATCATCATCATTTTTGTTTGTTTTATTAGGTTTTCTTTGTCAGTAAGTATGAGTAAATGCTGCTAAACTGCCATACTGAAGAACAAAAATATTTTCAGATACAGAAGCCTCACATATATCTGTTATACCTCCAAGTGTGGGATAAATATGATCCAAGGGTGGAACAAAGTTCTGTAATGAGCGAGAAGAAAGAAATTATACATTCCAGAAGTCTTTTAAAATATCGTAGTGGCATCTAGTGAGCAAAGCATCAATTTCTATTGGGAATAAATTCAAATGTGGTATTGAACACTGAATTAGCTAGAAAAACAACTCAGAGGAGTTAAAAACACCTCCAGTAATTAAAGGATGAATCACAGTTCTGACCAGAAACTACATCACATGAAAGATTAATGTGTAGGTTTCACCATAATAAAGAATGTAAATGGAAACATTCCTGGGCCACATTATTTCTGCTCTGCCAGCAAATTAAAAAAAAAAAAAAAAAGAAAAAAGAATAAAACAAACTCCATCTCCTCCACATTCCCAGTGGCTTGTTTTAGTAACTTCTCTCTGCCTACATAGAGAAAGAGAACTATATTTTCACAGATGGAAATTGGAAATAAGTGACTCTCCTCTGCCAGGATTTGGCAACTGCTGCCCCATATTGGAAGATCTGGGAACTCTAACTGCAGCAGATTGTCAAAATGTATGTTATATACAGCACAGTGTGTCTTCTAAAGCAGCAATATATTCAAGTAAAGGGAATTGATTCACGTAACAGTTTGGAGAAAACTCTACAACAGCTGCAAGGACTGATTCAGACCTTTTCCTCAAAATACTGAAATATCAGTACAGAATTTTGCGTGATCTTATACTCGAATATGAAACAATGCACTGAATATGCAGTCTTCCTGAGAATTTTTATTCATCCCTGGACATTTGGAGTCCTGAAGCTGCAGACCCACCCAGTTCTATACGAATATATAGAATTATTCTATGCTTATGTACTACAATACACTGATTGAAAATGTGCTTTTCAGTCCCGCTGTATTGACCGCATTATGCACATGGGGAATAAAAAAAAAGCATGGCAAAACAGGTGCAATAAGAGAGTCTTGCTGTAAAAGAAGTACAAGACTGCTGGTGGGGCTTAGGGCTTGTGTGAGGTCCAGATTACAGTTATATGAGTTATATTACTTTCTGAAATAAATTGGAAGTATATCTTGAAAATAAAGCAATACAGTTATGCTGCAGTGAAATTCTGTGAAAATTTCTTTGTGTGTTCTGTCAGTAGTTCTCCAGGTATTTAACAAACAATTTATCAGGTGTCTTTTACACAGGGGGAATCTAAGACATTCAGCTATTTCCTCAGGCTCATAACATAGAATTTTGGCAAAGTTGGAATCAATTCCCATTGGTGCTTTCTCCCTTTTTACATAAGCATGACAGTGATTGACCTGGCAGCTCATGCAAATTAGCCCTATTGAGTCTTGATATTGATTCTTTTTCCATCTTTTAGTTTTATGCTTTTCTTGCATTTACTGGGCTCCAGCCCTCCTTTCTTCTTGGAGTGGAAGAAAAGAAAGCAAGAGAGCAAGCAATCAATTAATACAGGAGAGAAGGAAAAAATAAAGAAAAGAAAAAAAAGAAAAAAAAAAAGCAAAGAAACTCCAAACATATTGAGTTACCTTTCTGGTTTACATCACCCAATGTGTTATCATTTTCTGAAGCCCTGCATGTGAAGGACCCACTTTTCTTCCAGCCCTGGGGCAATGATTGAAATATAAGGTACTCCTAAGAGCAGAGCACACCTTTGGAAGTTTTGGAACAGCTATTCTGGAACTCCTCATTTCAATCTATTTTGAAAAGATTTCAAACTATAGATAATGAGATCGCCTGTAGTAACAGAAGCTCTAACATTCCCCAGGTGGAGCATGGGACTGTAAACCTGGAAAATTCCATACTTGCCCAACATCTAAATACTAAGGATGAAGTCTGTACCTTATTGAGATTATTAGGAATTTTCATTCCCACAAAAGACATTCTGAAGAGCTTAATGTCAGTGCAATGCAATGAGAGAAAAATACTTTCCTTGGATATGTAAAACTGAGAATATTAAGCAACGAGAAGGGAGTAATCCGGCTGCTGTTATTCACAGCACTCAGAAGGCAAGCACTTCTGTCTGCCCTTTGGGGAGGATATCAAATCCTGGAGTTCAAAGCAGGGTCATGGAATGACACAGGGCCTGGAAAACAAGTCTTCTCAATCAAGGCTTCAGGAGAGCCACTTAGCAGACATAAGCTCGAGCGCAGACTACAGGCACACACAGGGAGGAATTCTGCAAAATAACAATAAGCTTTTCAGACTTTTTGACAAGGACTTTACAAGACTCGTTTTATGAACACCAGCTTAATAAAATTCAATCCTTAAATATGACGATATCTTATCAGTGAAGATAATTAAACATAGGGAAAGCTAGGGACTATCGTATCAAGTTTCTAAAGATGAAAATAACTCTTTTTCTAATAAAAGTTTTACTCTTGGTGAACTTTAGGAAAATATCTTTGGCATCTTTTTCCAGAGATAAGTACATTGATATAGATGAAAAGGTAGTGAGAGGAAACTGAGCCAAGTGGAAGTGCAGTCCTTTCAGATACCCACACTGACAGATCTATACCTCCTGCATCCCCTCACCTTAGGTACAACTGCAGGTATTGCACCTCCATGTTACGTGACACAGTTTACGATTCAAGGTTTCACACAAAAATTAGGAAGAAGTATGTAATTTCTGTTTTATGCAGTGTAATTTCTTGCTTGCATTTCCTCCCACCCCCCTTTTTTTGTTCTGATTGTCAGTTTTCTCTTATACATCAGGGAGACCACAGCCAGGGACTGGAAGCTAAGACATCAGAGAAAACCATCATTCTGGCTGCTGTCCTGGTTCATCTTGCTTAAACCCTCATTCTGATCCTAGATGTGGGTGTCAGGGCACACCGGGGGCCACTGCCACAGCCCTGGGCGAGAGGTATCTCCCTGGCTCATCTCAGCCAGGTCCGTGGGTGGCCAGGGCTGGGGGGAGCTGGAGACCCTGCAGCACCACTAGGCAAGGACAGATGGCCCCAGGGAGCTGCCACTGGGTCCTGGGCCATGGGCAGGGAGAAGCAAAGGGGAGGCTGGTCGGGGACAGTTGGACCTGGAGTCCCTGGGTGCCCTGACACTGGGTCCAGCAGTAGTTTCCTGCAGCACTCTGACAGGGACCTGTGTGGCTGGCCTGCTAGGATCATCACTACATTTTTAACCTAAACAACTGTGCAACACTTCAAGGTATTTTCTGTTTGCGCATCTTCTCTTTCACATCTTTGATGCCAAGAGTCAAAACGCCTTGTGCCACAGTAGTAAGGGGGTGGGTAAGACCAATGCACTAGCAAGGGCATGGCCAAAGGATGCCATGGATTGGAGAAGGACTCTGTCAGGAAGTATAGTGATAGGACAAGGGGTAATGGTTTTAAATTGGAAGAGAGGAGATTTAGATTAGATATTAGGAAGAAACTCTTTGCTGTGAGGGTGGTGAGACACTGGAACAGGTTGCCCAGAGACACTGTGGCTGCCCCATCCCTGGAGGGGTTCAAGGCCAGGCTAGATGGGGCTTGGAGCAACCTGGTCTGGTGATGATCTTTAAGGTCCCTTCCAACTCTAACCATTCTGTGATTCTTACCCCACCCCTTCTCACACACCTCCTGTCTCCCATACAATTCCAGACACATGTTGAGTAACGGCAACATTGGGTTAAACCCTGAAATTTTCTCTCTGGATTAGTCAGAGTGTGCCCACACAAATGAGTGCAGTGCAACAGGGTTGGTAACGACTCTTCCATGGACTCTTCTAGCATGGGCTGAATCCAAGATAATTCGGCCGTTTTACAAAAGGGAGCATCTTTCCATGGCCATTACAGGGTAGCAATGGTTAGTGATTTACTCACTCGATTAGAGAAGTCATTGGGCAAACTTCACAATGCAACTGCCTTCAAACCAAGTAAAGAAAATAAGAAATTTACTGAGAGGATTGAAAACATAGGCATCCCTGCCAGATGTTTATGGAGAGCCAAGAAAAGAAACGGGATACTAAGCCCCTCTTGTACTAGCCAAAAGAACAGATTCTGGCTGCGAAAATCAGTTGCTTTCTTTGCTCCATTGGTTGAGTGATGCAACATCTTGCTCTAACACACACTCTGCCAGAGTCCTCCTACAATCATCCAAAAAGCTTCTGAGCACACATCTCGGCTACAAGTCAGCCAGGTTTCAGACCCCACTTTGCTTCCTATCGGCCAAAGAAACTGGACATGGCAAAGCTTAACCGAGTCAGCCAGTCTGTGAACAGGAGGGCAATAACTCAATAGTTATTGAAAGGAAGTTGAAACAGTAGGGTCTAAACTATTTGATTGTGAAACCAGTGATGGCCTGTCAGTTCTTAGGCCAACTCTGTCCTAGTTTACAATGCCCAGGCAGGTCCAAAGCACGCACGCCGATCGCAGTCCCCAGTGGAACCATTTAGCTGTTTAAACTAAAAATAAATGAAAATAAAAATAAAATAAAAAAGCCACCAGAGTTTGTGAAATATCAGATTAGCTTTGGCCTCGAGGAGCTGAAGCTGCCAAGGGAACTCCTGTCCAGGCCTCATCCACTGAGGCCAATTTCCAAACCCCTTTAGACAGCCACAGTTTTCCAGGACCTGTTTTGATTCTTCAAAGAGTACCTGAAATCTCAGCACTATCCCTCGCTTTCCAGCCCAAGGATACAGATCAATGAGCCTGGTAGCACTATGAGAGAAGAGGTAACAAAAAATGCTTGTGCTTCCCTAGCCATCTTTATTCCAGGGACTCATTAAAAAGAAAACATACACGCGAAAGTAACGAATAACTAATAAATAAACCAGCTTTAAGTCCTCGTCTGTCCATTGAAACATTTTTCCAGGCTACTGTTAGGCATCACACAGGTTTGTAATCTTTGTGCAGAATCAAATATTGCACCACATGAAGTGAATTACTTGGCAAAATGAGCAAATTTCACAGTGGAAATACTGAAGTTATTTTAATTTGCTTTTTATCATCTAATTTCCTTTGTTTCTCCAAGAGTCTAAAAAGCCAAAGGAAAAAAATGTCACAATTGAAGTGTAAGAGGGACTCATAATTTATAACTTTTTGACAGCAATCACAGGGAGTCACAGGAAGAGAGAAGATTGGAAGTGCTGATACCTCCTGGCACGTGCTGTTATTTACATCCATCTTTCCAGGTAACTCCTTGAGCTCCTACTCATCTTTCAAGGTCTTTTATTAATTATTGCATGATATTCTCACTCCTTGGAACATCTCCCTCCCTCTTACAAATATCAGCAGTGTAGACCTTCCTGAAAATGTCAACTGAAAGCGAGGAAGGAGGTCACAAAACAGGCCAAGTCTAAGTTCCCCACTCTGTTCAAAGTACAGGATAATACTTTCATTAATAAACATCTTAGCTACTAAGTAGTTTAATGATCCTGTTTGCACCTTGGATTTTCTTTCCTCTTTCCTTCTCTATCCTCTGTACAGCTTTGTTTTATAAAAACAGAGAAGATTTTAAAGAATACCATCCAAATCAAAATGGTTGCTTTACAAAATCAAATTTTAATTGAGGTGGGATTTGAAAGGACAAAAAGACAAATTTCATAGAAATTAAGTTATTAAAACAGTACCAAAATTCTCTTTTTTTTTTTTTTCATTTAATAGAAAAATATTGATTTTCTCCTCCACACTCTAGTTTTCAGCCTTGTGCCAGTTCATAAGGAAAATAATGGGAGGAAAATGAATGTGAGCAGAACATTTTGTGCCTTAGTTCAAACACAGAGGAGAAATATCACAGTAACAGATAAGTTCAGTGGCCTAAGATGTTATTTATCACACTTACGTACATTACAGGGTATTTTTTATCTCTAAGAACAAATGTTCCTTTAAGAAATAAGGGAGTATTTTGATCCTAAGGATAGAAATCACAAAGAAGCCTCCCAGCGCAGTATGATTAATTATCCTTTTTTAAAAAGCAGTGTGTAGAATCAAGATTAGACTCCAGGACCAAACATGAAACAATAGCTTGCTTTACTCCCAGCAGTTTTAATGCATGGAGATGACAGTCTCTTCACAAATGTCTCACTTGGATGGTGCTTCCAAGCCCCAGGTCAGAATTAGAAAAAATGAAAGAATGGGTAAATCAATGGCACCAATATTCATGCCCTTTGATTTCATGGCAGTTACCCACAGATTTGCAAATTCTAGGATTGTATAATCTTTTCCATGGATTGTCTCTGTGGTTTCCAGTGACAGCTACAGTCAGAGGAATCTCAAATAATGCTACTGCTGGAGATCTGTGGGGGATAGAGTCCCCTGACCAGAAATAACTGAAGGATATGGAATTCAATGGTGAAAACCATGACAAGAACCCAAAAGGGTGATTTAGGAAGAACATCAAAAAGTGTGTTCCAGAAGCCATTTAACCCTAGGGAGGAGAAGTTACCACAGCACTGTGCTGAGATCCAGGGAATCTCCATTTTACATTGAACCAGTTATCTACTAGCTTGGTTTGATTGCCTCAGCTTCTTGATCTGCAAAGTAGGTGTCAGGATAGAGTATTTCTGTAAAGTGTTTTGAGATTTTTAAATCAATATTCTACGTAAAGGTGACTTATTTCTGCTATAGACAAAGCCGTTAGAGGTGACATTTAGTCTCTGCATAAATCAATGCTAGTTTGCCAAAATTTCAGGTTTTTGTATTTGAGATTTAATGTCTATGGAACAATGCTGTATTTGCAAGCTGGCTGAACCAGAGTTCCTTTTCTGGTGTGTAATTTCTATTATTCACTTCTATTTATTGTAAAGGAAATAGATCGTATTGTACCAGGCCCAAAGGTGGTATTAGCTAGTAGGCGCCTTCACTATTGAAGTAATAAATTATCAGGTTTTTATATCAGCCTTACTAAAGAGGCAACTCTGTGTTCATATGCTGAACAAATGGAGCATTGTTCCAGAGAAGAGATTCTGATTCAGAAGGGATTCCAAATTTCATTGCACTGAACTGATAAAAGAAACACTTTCCCCCCTTTACTACTTGATAATATACAATTACATAGAGAAAAAAATCACACATAGCTAGGCGTTCCTACCAGAGTATTGACCCAAAACACATGGGAAATGGCTGGAACATCTACATTTATACTGTCACCATCACTCTACATTTCATCTTTAAATAAATGTTCCTATTGGTATTGTATTTAGGCCCCTTGGCAAGGTGATGGATGCAAAAAAGATATGCTAAATTAAATCTGCTGCAGCTTACACACTGACTATGCTGCCTTTTTCCTCTCAGTTTTGGCCTATGTCATTTTATTTCCACGCAAAGAATTTGGCCCTTTGGTGCATTACAAAGAATCCAAAGGACTAACCTTTTAGTGTTGGGAAACAGCTAATGTTCCTGCCAGTGAGCTAAAGCTGGAGTATCCCTTTGTCATAGCCAAATTTATGACATGGATCAAAAACTATAAAAAGCTGTGTTGCATCCTGCCATTAAAGAGAATTAATATTTTCAGTGGTATGTTAACCAAAGTTTTTCCAGTGTCTCTCGTTAAAAGCAGATTGTTGACTTTTCATCCTGGTGTGCCAAACATTTTCACTGAAACCCTAACAAGACTTTCATCTTACAACCATTATTTCTTAATGGACTTGGATAGGGGCAGCATACAGGAATGGATTTCCTTTTCAGCTCAGCGCAATGGCCCATCATTAGTGTGCTGGGTCTTGGAGAACCATTACACATGCAAACATTTAAAGTATTTCCAGGGTAACTACTTTTCTTTCCTGAAATGCAATTCATGTTTTATCTATTATATTTAAGCAGCATTTGGTCACATTTCACCTTTCAATTATCTCTACTGTGATCACTTCTCATTCTGCTGTATAGTAAAAGTCATAATGAATGAGATCATACACAAAAACATTTTTTTATGGAGTGGATTTTGTAGAACTTTCCCCTCATCTTGGGCAATAAATCTGTCTCCGAAAACCACGAAACCCAAATGCTGACCATTTGACAAGAATACTGTATGACGACACCACTTGCCACTTCTTTCTTATTACTGGCTAGATGATGGCCTTCATATTTGGAAAAAAAAAATATAGAAATCTACTGTCTGCCCTTTCCTTGCTTCTATTTTTAGAGATTTCTATTCGTTCCTGTTTTCCTGCTGGTGATGCCCTGATATCTGTCACCAAACAGCACTAGCTTGCTTTGCAGGAATGATGTCGGTTGGTCGTTTTTCTTTTCCAAGTTGACACGAGCAGTTGTCAACCGCTTTCAAAAAGTCACCCATTCCCCCCGTTAAGCCCTCTCATTCCTAATATGTACTTCTAAAGATTCCTTAACAATTACATACACAGATGCAGTTTTGGAAACTTTCAACCTTTGATGGTATTTTGAACCACGGCCCTATTGGCAGCAAATGAACTCAAAGTAACAACCCTGGAGTGTGATACCATCAGTTCTAAGAAGCTGTGTAATATTTATATGTCTTCATTCAGACTTTATATCAAATGTAACAGGCTTTGCAACCTTCATTAAGAAAAGCTGGCACCCAGAAGTTACCATATGTTCCTCTTTTTAGGCTAACGTTTAAGTGCAGATGTATATTTATTTTTCCACTCTACAGTTCTCCCTGAACTGTTCTTACTGCAAAGCTAATGAAACCATTGCTTTAATCCCCACTGGCCTTCGGTGTACATCATATGGTCCTTACTATTTAAGAATTCTTTTTTAGTGTGCTTTCTATTTCCTTACTTACTGCAGTATTTATAACGTCCCGGTTCAAGAGGCTTTGTTTTTTCTATGGGCGTCAGGGAAAATAAAACCTTTGGTATCATGCTGAAGGTGTAACTGAAGCCAAATCTGCCTAGGTCAGATGCAGAACAGCTCTTCCCCCACCCTTTCCCTTTGCCCAGCATCTTCTCAATTAGCTGAGGACGGTCTTGTTTATTAACAGACTTGTCAGACACTTTTAAGTTGGGCTCCTCACCCATCTAATCCAACCCATTCTTGTATTCTACCTATTGGGTTTTTATACAACATAGTTGCTGTAGACTTCCAAATGCTGAACCCAAGGTTATCACTCGAGGCTTTGCAATATACACCAGCCACTCTCTTTGTAGTGGACAAATCCATCTAAAATTACTCTAATTTCTCTTTCTGCACTGTAACATTCCCACATTTCCTTCACGTCTGATCCAAACACCATTTGGATCAGTGAAAGCACCACAAATACAGTGGGCAATTTTTTATTTTATTTTATTTTTTTTGCTAGATAAATAAATATTCCAATTCATTTGAACTATGGACCCCATCGCACTGCCTTGATTCTCACATGTAACCTTTAGTCGGAAGAGCAAATGCAGGGCATGCTGGAGGCCTTAAGGCTATTGCTGAAAATAAAGACTTCAGATTTGGCCCCATTTTCTTCTCTCCCTTCCTTCAGTGGATGTTTTGCAAGAGATGAATTCCTCTATGCTCGATACTAGTCTATAAGATTAGACTTTTATACTATATTTTATACTTCAGTAAATCCCACTGAACTCATTCTGGTTTATGCTTCTTCTTAGAGGAGACTATTATATGTAAGCTGAATCTCTTAACTATATCAAATCCAATATAAACACCCTCTTTATAAGACACACCTCACTCTAATGCTCAGTGTGGAACTCCTAACAAAAATTATAAATGGAGTGCTTTGTTCAGGCGTTTAACTCTTTCATTCCTAATATCAAATCACAATGCTTAAGCTGTTTTTATTTTGCACTTGAAAATAAATATAAAGGGAAGCCGTAACTTAACCCATATGATGTGTTTGAGCAAATCTTGGAGAAGATTTTAACAAGAGACGAAAACTTAGGATGTGACTTCGCCAAAGTTTTGAGTTTTTTTAATCTCATTTTTTGGAGGGGTGTCTGGGAAGGAGTTGGGGGGGGGGGAAACGTGCTAAAACTTTGCTAATTGTTGGAGAATTCAAACCTGTTTTCATTTATTTGGAATTATTACATAATGGAAGCGGGACGCTATAATTCAACCCAAATGGACGACTTCAATAAGCGGGTGGAAATGATTCAGTACATTAAAGAGAAGCTGTTTCAATAACAAATCTTTATTATAATCAGGAGTGAAGTGGTTAATTTAAGTTTTTACTGAAAAACAGGCTGGCAAAAATGTTTCCAGGGATGTGGGGATTTTTTTCCTTTTACTCAGTAGGGGTTTGGAGAGGAGGTTTGGAAGGGAAGGAGGGCTTCGGTTCCAGGATCCCCGCATTCCCACGAGTTCCATTAAGGAAGGGGGAAGGGCTTCCTGCTGAGGCAGCCATCTGCAGCTTTCTGTGAACAGCAGGAACCAAAGGCCTGGTAAAAGGAGAGTAAACCCAGGGTGACAATTTTTGCCTGCATTCAAAGTCAGAATGTGGCTGATTTTTTTTTGTTATTATTTGTATTATTATCATTATTGCTGGTGGTGTTACTACTATTATTAAGGAGGAGGGAGGGTTTCTCTGGCAGAATTAGCAGGTCTATAATGGAATATTAATTACCAGCAAACAATAGTGTTAGAGGCAGAAAAATGTCTAGCACAAACACACCCTGACAGCCTCTCCTGGAATGCGCCGCCGACAGCAAGCTGGGATTGTCATCATCCCAGCTACTGTCGCTGCGCTACAAACTCTACGGAGCCCATGGATGCATGTCTGAGGTCCCCTTAAGTTATTGCTTTCTAGGTTAGAGTAAATTAGACCTGGATTTTTGTAAAGTGCTGTCACTTAATACCTATTTTATTAAGGTTATTTTTATGCCCATAATTTGAGGCTAACACATCTGTTATTTCCTCCACTGCCTGGCTTTGGTGAACGTTGTCTATGGAAAGTAACAAAGAGTGACACTGGAAAAAATAACAAGGGTGTTTTAACTTCCAACATCTGGAGAAAACAATATTAAGGAAACAGGAACAAATAGGTACGGTAGCCTACAAAACAAAAAGTCCACTTTTTAACAGAAGCGCACAGTTTATACGCTGCAGTGGATTTTTTATTATTTTAGTCTGGGCAATCTAATACAAAAAATAAGGTTGAAAAATCTCATTAAAGAATGTTCCAGCAGTTCCAGCGCTTGTTTAGGTCATCCTAATGCCAAAACCCCAGGTACAATGGGAGTAAAGTAAAAATAAAAAGGGGGGGGGGACGACTAATATCCCTTCCAGAAAAGAGTTTCAAAACTCCATCTCAAAAGCTTCCTGTTACGTAGTTTTCAATAAAGTTTTATCACTTCTATATATATGTCCCTGGCTGCTACCTACAGAGATGCAGAAAATTCTACTGTATCATATGAAACTTCAAAACTGAATTAAGCATTCCTGTGGAGTGATAAATACCAAGATTAAGAGAGTGGTGGTAGTTTTCCAAGAGAAAAAGCCTCAAAAAAGCCCTGAAAAATATAAAACCTCTTAATATTTGCATTCACATTATTGAATGTAACAAAACAGAGCAGAAAATGCATCAAGCAATTCTTTAGAACAAGGGATGCACTTACCATACAAATATCTATTTGGAAATACCAATAGGTTTTTTTCTCTTAAATTTGATAGATTTATTTTTACAATGTACATTCCTAAACCCTCCCATTTGTTGTCTGAATTCCTGTTTGTGACCTTGGAATTCCAAATTTATGATGTCATCCTCTGCCTTTTTTTCCAAGGGCATTGTATTAGAAAATGAAAACAGCATGAAAATACTTCCCAGTTCCTTCACACCCTCTCCTTTTCTCCTGTTAACGAGTATTGCCTCGGCATCCATTTGAAAAATAAAATAAAATTTGTAAATGGAAAGGTGACTTATAATTACAATACTCTGCAAAACAGAAGGCCTATCTTTGCTTCACAAAGATTCCAGGATGTGTGTAGCACAAGCTGCTCATTTCTAGCTACTGTTTTGGGGTATGGAGATTTCTGTTTTCATTTAATATTTTCTTTCAAAGAAAACAACACATCATACTGCTGCTGAAGAGTTTCTCCTTTTTTTTTTTTCTCCTTTTAAATCTCCTAAAGGAGGACTCTGCTTCTAGTGACACGTGATTATTTTAGCAGTTTTCCTCACATAAAGGCTGCATGTAAGTAAAGACTGTTTCTGCTGCCAGTAATGAGAAGTAGATAGATGGTAGTTAGGAACAGATGCTCCTAATGGCTGGACCGCTGCTTGTGACAGCAAAAGCCAGAGGAAGTCATTACACACCTAAACAGTAGATGTGCTTTTGGTTCCCAGTACAAATAACATGTGCCCTGGGTCAGTAAAGCATTCCCACATCTGAGGAGGTTTGGGTTCCAGGCAAAGCTAAAAGTCTGCCCAGGTGCTTTTCTATGTAAATTTTTTGTCTGGACACATGAGAGCAACTCCAGGCACAGGTGGAGCAGCTCCAGGCACCGGCTGAACATCCCAGCCAGGCTGCAAAAGGACAGGGTGCAGCCCAGAAGGAATTCAGAGCGCCACAAGAAACTACGCTTCCAAATGATATCTGATTAAAACCTGAGTGCAACATGAAAGCTGACATAATGAATGCCAGCCTGGCCCAGAAAATCCTCCTCGTTTTAAAAGGTGTTAGAAATGCTCAGCACCTCACAGGATTAAGTTCAAAGTCACCTTTACAAATAGCATTTCCTCCACAACCCCAAAGTACTAATTTTTCTAAGAAACTTTGGCACCCAAAACCATACAAACCAATTTTTCTTTAAAAAAAAAGAAAGAAAAAAAAAAGTCTGCTTTAAACACTATCGAGACCACAATGTTTGCACATTATTAAGAAGAATACAAGAACCTGTTTCTGTCTTTACATCATAAAACATTGTTTTTCCTCAAATAAGGCTGTAAGTGTAACAGCTTCCCAATGCTGAAATCAAAGTGCTGTACAAATATGCATTGTATCCATTTACAAGCAAACAAACAAAAACAAGAAAATCAACTACAACCTTGCTGTAATAGCTTTGACTTTTAGAAGTTCAGAGGACTGACATGATTATTCTCAAGCAAGATTTTCCTAGCTCTCTCCACTCCTATCTCCCACTGCAACCTCCCCTGAGCTGCTGACCCACATTCCCTTCTGGTAACACACCAGACACTCCAACAGAACTTGAGATGGTTCATGTCACAAGGTAGGTTGTTTCTTGTATGCACATCTACATCAGCTTCATCTGTGATTGCCCTATATTACCTGGGGCAGAAATCATGTTCTGCTTTGGTGGATTGAATATGTAGTAGGCATTATTGATGAAAAGTACAACACCTGTTTAAGTGACACCCAGGTTTTTTCAGTTGGTTAGCACGGTGATCACTGCAGCTACCTGCAGAACATGGTACCCACAGGCAGCACCTCAGAAGGACATGCAGGTCTACTCTATGCATTCATAAATGGGTAAAATTTATCACTAAATACACAGGCATCAGGAGACCTCTCTATCACGTAAGTCCTCAAAGTAAGGCTCCAGTGGGATGGGAAAAATGTGTGGGCTCTTTTCCAGCCCTCTGAGGTGAATTATATCTGGCAAAACTACAGCTACGCCTGTGCAGGCAGGTGCAGGCAGCCCCCTTGATCCCTCAGTGTCACTGATCCCAGCCAGCCACAATCCAGCTCCAGCACAAAACCCGCACAGGGACGGATCGCTGAGAAATTGGGTGTATTGGTCTGAGCACCACCAGCCTCCCAACACGCTGGCTAAGAATCCACCAACTAGTTCCTCAAGTGAGATTTTCGTTAAAGCTGTTTCCATGCAGAATGCTGCTTACGAATCAAATTGAAGGAAGTAATGATATATTTCTAAAATTCATCCAAACATTTTTGAAAAGATGCGTATAGCAATACAAATGGCTTTAAAACATCTCAAAACTGCTCTGTGAGCACCACATTACCATTTTAAAAAAAATGGACTGTTTGTTTGTAAAGATATGCTATTATATCCAGTCATCAGTGTAAAAAAACAATGAGGTCAAGAGGCCAGCATTTCTTTTAAATTCTGATATCCTTCCTCGTTTATAATATGTGCCATAAAATGAAGTGGAAGAGGTAAATGAAGCAGCGAGCACCTAACTTTACTGACAGCTTTTGTACTACCAAAACAAACTACACCACATCTTATTCACGTACTGGGAATTCACCAGTTCAAATAGTGACCAATGACCCTACCTCCGTAAAGTACCTAAATATGTATTTAAGCCATTTCTGAATGTCTAGAATAAAGCAAAAGCTTAAATTAGGCATATGCTTAATTAATTTTCTAAATTGGAACTTTATTGTTCACATAAGTTGTGGTTGTGAGGCAAGCAATTGCTGTACAAATTACTCTGAAATTATTCTAAAAGCTTATCACAGAAATCTGAGTAATTCATAATACTGGAAATTCAACAGGAAGACTAGTGTCTGTCAACTGGTGGTTGGGGCAAGATACGGATTCCCAAGTGGAGCAAGGTTAAAATGTTATAGCAACATGATCTGGCATGATTTTTCAAAAAACTTACAAGCAAGGGAAAAGCCCTAGGGAATGCACCCAGGGGGCATTAGGCCGTGCTTCTGAGAAGGCTGGAGTTAAGGGCAGAACTCTGAGGAAATCACAAAGAAAAAAGTCATATGTCTTTCAGTCCCCACGGATCTGCCTATGAATTTATAGCCAAGGACATGAACCTTTAGGTTACTTGTGCTTCAGATCTGACAGAAAGAAACCTTTCCTTATGCTCTTCCACACCACAGATATCACTCCTCTTCACAAACAAGCACTCCATTATGTCTACCAAATCTACTGCAAATAAAATTATTAAAAAAAAAAATAAAGAAGAAAATTATTCTTTATTCACCAGAAGGAGGCAGGAATAGGGTCACAACGATGTGACGCCCCTTTCCTTTCCAATTTGTCTTTGAAAAAACGTGAGATAGGCTAAGGGAAAAGAACGCTGAAAGGTTTCAGAGCTGAACCTCACAGGCTCAGCAAACTAGCGAAGGAGGATTTGCGAGAGCTGCCATAGATCTGAAGGAACTCTGCAGTGCAAAAGAAACTGAAAATATTTACTAACCCAAAGGCTGTTGTGTCCACTAGTGTTCTCAGCCAGGGTGCAATGACTCCCTTCTCCTGTTCCAGTGTGATAACAACTCAGTTACAGAATAAACCACAGGAAAGGTAGGGGTCATTACTTCTGTGTTTGCATCAGACCTGGCTTCTTCTTAATTTTAATATGTGAACCCTGAAACAAATATCCATTTCCTTTGTAGCACGGGAAGAGGAGGTCTTTTAAAGCAGAGCAAGTAATTGGAAAAAGATATTTTCTGGTTTTAATAAGAAGTAAGCCAACATGATATAAAACCCCCCTATGTTTTGCAACACCTGTCACAACTTCAAAGAACAGAAAAAGTGGCTATTGTGAAAATAACAGGTGTCAGCCTAGAGATGTGAGGTCCAATATGTGGCAGAAGCACAGCAATTCAGGCAATTGCTGTTAAAAGAACACACAACCCAAACACCCCTAGAAAAGCAAAATGAAAAAAAGCAACCCTGCTTCTGACCCACAATGGTGGAAATTTTTAAAAGTCTGCATTTTCATATTATCTCATAAGCAATATATCACTGAATTATGCAAAGAGATTCAAAAATAGATTGGAACAAAACGGAGGTTGAGAAATCAAGCGTTCAGGGCCAGGAAAGAGAGAAACGAAGGAAAGTTTAATTTTGTGTTTTAAAATATGGCCTTGCAAATGTTGTAAACAGATAAAAACAATGTGAAATGGTTCATCAAATAAAAACTGATAAAGCTTGCATGATCTGGGAGAGACTAGGTTTCAGAATATTAAGTTTCCTGGTCACAAGGGATTTAGGGTATCCAAAAGCCTCTAAACTGCTACAGTCCTGAAAACTTAAGAGTTGTCCAGTTAGTCCAAATGAGAACATATTGAGCGACAGAAGCATAGGAGGCATAACAGATCTAGTCTAAAAAAAATTGCTTTTAACCATAATTTGCATTTAAGGTGGTGCCTTACAATACGTTGTAGATAAAGCTGAAATCCTAGGATGGCTCACTTGTTATAATTCTCTTTACGATTTCATATTTTTGAGTCTACTGTCACTAAATCTCTGCTAGGAGCAGAAATAAATTGGGGGGGTGGGGGGTGGGGATAACAATATAAAATTTCCTTTTCTTTCTGTTTAACTACCCAAGAGGGACAGAGAGAGTAACATCCGATTAGTAACCATGCTTCCTCTGTGATGCGAACTGTGAAATATGTAGCTGGCCCAGGGTCTTAATTGGGAGTATGTGCTTGAGGCATAGAAACAGACTGGGTTGTTTGAAACATAGCAACCAGCTGGGCTACAGGGTCCTCCCTCACTGCTACCTAAATTTGGCTTATTGAGGGTTATTCATGGTCTGGGTCCCCAGAGGAACTGTCCTGGTGACTCATCTAAAGCCCATATCCTGTGTGCTTATTATCATGCTATCTTATATGAGAATAGAACATCTCTTGATTTAGCGACGGGCAGATGTGAACTTGATGTAAGGTTTTTCGGGAGTGCTCCCCAGTAACTTGGACATTTACTCTCAGTTTTTAAAAAATGCACCTGGGGAATCTGTCTAACGGCAAAGCAAAGTCACTGAGATGCCTTGGAGATCTTTATTCTGCATTTCCCCCAAAAAAATTATTTTTAATTATAAGGTTGAAAAGACTGAACCTGTGCAACAGAAGAACAACTGTTTTCTTCCTGCAAACAACAAAGCGACTGAAACAGCATTTGAGACCGTTCAAATCGCCATGGGTACGCCTCCTACAACTAAGATAGTTTCTTCTTATTTTTAATGAGACACCTTCTTCAACCTCAGCGCTGTTCCTGCAGCTCTTAACATACATCTTTTCAGTTGCCACCTTCTTTGAGCCAAAATTCTAAACATCCTAGTTTACCTGGGTGTTGTCTCTTCAGACTGGTAGATTCTTATTTTGGGGAAAAATGAATGAAGGGCATTCATGGCTTTGTTCTGTTTCACAGGAGGTACCACGCTGATTGCCAGCTGGGTGAATGTGAGAAGAAAGCCTTCCTAAGGTATCACAGTCCTGGCAGATGCTTTGCTTTTTCAGTTCCATACAGCTTTGATCAGCATCCATTTCAGACAGTGCTTCCTACTGAACAGACAGTGCCAGATACTCTCAGAACTTAGGGCTGCACCCAGATAATCCAAATAATTTTGTTCCAAATGACAACCAAAAGACCCCACTTTAGAAATCCATGACTGAGCCAAGGCAGACAGAATTTTATCAGTGCTCTGCACTACACATGACAATTCTAAAAGTAGATTTTTATTAGGGCCTTATTTTAACTAGAAATTCAAATGTTTTATAAAAGCGGAAACAGTACAGACAACAGCATATTTTTTAAGCGACAGCAGTCAAAAATCTCTCTATTTCCTTCAAAACCCCCAGTCAATGTTTTCCTTTAAAATTATGTTCCATGATTCAAGCTCTTGAGAATTTAAGTTCTTTGCTTCTTTGCCTGGCTCAGCCAGCTCAGTCAGGTCTTTGTCAGCAGCTGGGAAGGATTGCAAGTGATGGAGCTACCAGTTCATTCAGGACCAAACTGTGGTACGCTTATCCATGATGAGCAAGAACTTACTCTCCTTGCACTAGTTTTGGTAGGAATTCATTAGGAGAAAATGCTGCAAAAGTCTGGTGCTTGGTTGACACAAGGATACATTTACCGAGTATCAAAGAGGTCTGCAAAGCACAACTCCAAAACAAAAGTGTCAGATTTCATTGCAGTAGCCAAGAAGGTAACGTTTCCTGATCTCCTGAGAAGAATTAATGGCATTGTACACAACTTTAACTGTTTACCTAACAGTACCCTGGAAACTATAATATTCCAATTTGAACGAACACAAAGAAAATAATCATGACAAGGGGAGAACTGAAGAGTAGCCCTCTTCCCAGCAGAGAAATACCTTCTGTAATTCTATTTTACTTCAGTGATGACTCCCTAACAATCTTTCCTCCTTATTTCTCTCCTGTGTATAAAGAGGAAGATAGGCATAAAGAGAAATGTTTTACAGAAAAAATGGCTTGACCCAGGCTGCTCCGTGACACAGACTTCGGAGAACCTCCTGGGCAGTGAAACACAGGGAGGAAACAGGTGTGGGAATGAGCCAGGCACACACTTCCTTCAGCAGCGGCCACGAAATTCAGACACAACGGCCAAACCCCATTCCTGAAGGAGGCATGTCTGTGACATAATATTGTGTAGCATTTGTGGTAGAAGAGTAATACTGTGAGGAAACTTTGAAAAACAAGAGCAGTGGAAGCTGAAGCAGTATTTCCCAAGAAGAGAGATGGTTAGGGAAAGAAAACAAGTAAAAACCTGCAGAATCAAAGAATACCAGCTGGAAATTCTCAAACTACTCAAAAATGTGTTGCTAAGTGCAAAGTACTTCTGTCTAATGCAGGCCCTCTTTGATGTTATATATATTTGCTTGTCTTCACAGAGCTGCTGAACTTGTACTCAGTGGCAGTCACCCACAGATTATAGAAAGCTTCAAGGTTCTTTGATTTGTTGTGCATTTCCACAGCATCTATCAAAATAGAGTCTTGCTTCAAACCTGAGTCTACAAATAGTGATAAGAGGCAATCTACAGCTTTGCCTGCTGCCACTGACCCCTAGTTTGTCATTACTATATCACAAATTGAAGACTTTCACTTCCCTGCATTTCATAGAAGTTGCAAGCAGTTCTTTCCAGAAGATTCACTTACAGCTTTCTTTTTTTGTTGCCGACTGGAACTATGTGCAACATTTTTTCTTTCTAGCTAAAGTTGTTTTCTTTCTATAAAGATGTTATTTTAGACCCCAAGCTAATTGTTATTAGTGATAGTGTTTTCTTCTTGTCCAGTGTGCTTCTTCAAGTGATATGCAGATGCGTAATCTTCACCTTTTATTTGAAATTATCCCCATCACTTCTGGAGCATAGCTCCTAGAAAAGCTATTTTCTTTCCGTGCTTTGCTTTGTCGCAGGCACACACTGCCACAGTATTTTAAATCAAAAAGGAGATGGACCTTCTACACAGATGGTAGTTTCTAAGCCATAACAAATTAACTGCCCAAACTGTGTAATATTCTCTGCATTCACTCGCTACATGATGATATTCATCACCCACCCTCTTCCTTCCTCCACAGACTCTCGGAAGATTCACACTATATCCATTTCCAGCGCTCCTCTCAGATTCCCCAGGCAAATGTCAATCAAAGCTTCCTTTGTTGGTGATATGTACATTCCTCCATGAGCTATAAAGGGTAAGAATGTCCCAACTTTCTACAGGCTATCATAGGCACGTGCAATATTATTGTCCCATAGTTTATCTTACCATACCCCAGAGAAATCCCATCATCCTGTTTTCTTTATATGGACTACAGATGTCTCAGCCAAGCTTCCTCACCACTGAGTCACCGACCAGGATTGTTTACGTCTTCATAATGAGTCACCTTCAGGATTTGGCTCATTGTCAATACACGGGCTGACGGCTTCAAGTAGTCTCTGTTTTCTCTCATTCTCCTTCATCTTGTCAATGCAGTTGTACCTGTTGGGAGCATGAACACAAAATGGCTCCCTCCTACTTTTCCTTTTTCTTTCTTTAAGCCACTTCTTGTTGACTGATGTCACTTTCTATCTCTAGATTGACTGCTGTTCCAAAACTTTGACTTTCATGCCGTTCCAAGTTCCTGTGCCATCGGAAATCCAATTCAGATTTCTTTTTTGCATCCAAGCGTATCAGTTGACATGCAAAATTGCTATGTCTTTGGTCAGATATCAAACTACATTTAGTATGTGGCTTTCATCCTCCTCAACTATAAATAGGAATATTGTGAATATTGCAAATATCTAGGATGCTGTAGAAGTCATGTTGCCTTTTTCTATATGATATCTTTTCACTTATTGGAATGTGTAAATCACTAGGAACTCTGCTGGCCCAAGACCTTTCCTTTTTGTACTATCCATCGCCTTGAAGGTTCATTTTATGAATGTTCCATATTTATTAATTCTTTCCTTTTCTAATCACTATGTTTAGTATGTCCACTCAGCACCTAACTCCCCCTTAGATCTAAACTCCTTGCAATCAGTGGTTGGCTGGACTCCCAGACTTAGATTCATTTTCTCTTTCACCTTCAGGCTTTCACGTGCTACTTCAGAGCTATTACAGTTACGTTTCCAAAACAACAGAGTAATATTAATATTTTCATTATCTCATTATTTTCTAAATTTATATTGTAAATATGTTCTTCTATTAGTTCCTTTTCTTCAAAAGATTTAAAGAAAAAAAAAAAAGGATTAATGTGCTTGATAAAGTCTCTTAAAGAGTCTTTCACAATTCCTTTTTTCTTCAGTGGCATTTGCTTTGTTGCGTAAAAAAAACCAAACAACCTTACAGCAACTAAATTGGGGTGAGAGGTAAAATACTGCCATCAATTAGAAACAGGCTAAGGAACTAAAAACAAAGAGTGAGAATTAATAATCAGTTTTCAAGGGAAAAGGTTAACAGGAAGGTGACCAGAGCTGAGAACTAAACCCAGTTTGCCAGGTGAGGGTGGAATATAAAGATGTGAGGAAAAACCTTATTTTGTTTCATTATTACAATCAATATAAGTAAATCATACCTAAGTGTCTTTCAACTAAAACCATGGAAATCACACCAAAAAAAAATCCCTTTTAAAGACTGAGTTGGTAACTTCCAACATAAACCTGACTTTTACTCAAAAGTGCAACTTTTCCTGATAGAAACATACCCTTATCTTGTTTTTAAATCCTAAAGCCATTGTGTGAAGGGCAGAGTATCTTTGAAGACCTTCAAAACCTTCATCTACAAGACACAGCTATTCAAAAATGTGATTCAGTTATTTTATTCTTCGACTTTGTCTATTGCTTTTAGCTATAGTTTCTTAGACAAAATAAGATTAACAGACCCACGCACCCAGAAAAAGGCTTTGTATCCCCTGGTACCAGTTCAGACTAATGGCCAGGCCCATGATCCTGTTCATTTTCTGATCAATCTAGATAAACAAGTCCTCCCATTTGTCATCGTTTCTCTTTTTGCAATTAATCCTCTGAGAAGTTACAAATTAAACAGCGCTTACTCAACCAAAATGGAAACTACATACAAGAGTTTCTTTCATAAAGCACAGATCAGATATAAATTTACGGTTTTTGAATATGGAAAGACCCGTAGTGATGAAAGTTATACTTAGTACATGTGGAATGTGTGCTTCATTTTTTAAGTGTGGGGATTTTTTTTAAAATAACAATGATGCCAGTGAGCTTCAAGATGCTGAAGTTTAACAGGCCCTGGAGCCCGCTCCAATCGAGCTGCCTCAATCCAAATGCTAATGTGCATTCAGAACTGTGAGCAGAAAAACTCAGAGTCTGAAAGACTCATTGCCCTGGTGGGAAATATTATTTGTGCCAGTGAGAGGAGCTGCTGGCTGGTTTATGTGATTGAAGGATTAAGAACATTGGCCCACATGAGGTGTAACTTGGTTGTAGACGGGAATCCACTGTGGAACTCTCCCTGATATTATGGATTGTTTTTAGAAGAGGCCAAGAATAGTGCTGTTTGTGTTGCCTGAGCTGCCTGAGGTACTAATAAAGACAGCAATCGACACTGTGCTGGATTCCAGAGGTGAAGAATGATCTAATAAGAATTTGTTTTCAGATGCTGGACCTCATTTTGATACTTTTCCCAGTGTGGTGCTGGGTAAGAGACCTGCAGTGCAGCCAACTAGCTGTTTGCACACTCTGACACACACAGCCATAAAAGAAAGCAGACTCATTACGGGTATGACAGAGCCAATATCCCAAATTCTGGAGGTTTTCTATTAAACTGCCATTCAGCGAGGATCTTGAAGCACTCCTGCTTCAAAAGGAATGGAAACTTGTGAACTCACACTGTTAACGATGAAACAACAACAACAACAAAATTATATTCAGAGTAAGGAAAACGCAATTTATCCTGGTCTTGGCTCCTCTGACAATGCAGGACAAGATAGTCTCAGTCTTACCATTTAGCTGAGTGTTATGCTATCCATCAAAATCTGGGATGATACATAACCAAAATGTGGAACATCTGTATATTGTTGAGAGCCTCAGCATAATTTTTAATTAGAAGATGTGTTTTGAATGTTTTCTCACTTAGTGTGCTAAATAAACCAGCAATTTTTAAAACACAGAGCCCAAATTATTTATGGTAAACCAATGAAATACCCATTCCAAAACCAACCCAGCATGAACACTGACCTCACCTCTGCTACTACAGCTAATAGGAAAACTGATGCGCTACTTAGGCTGGGCATAGTTAAGAAGATAAAAAAATCTCCTTGCGGATTTTTCAATTATTTGCTAGACATCTGCCAGGGAGAAAGATGCTAATGGGGATTCTGTTCCCAGGGCCAGTAACTGAGTGCAGCCTCTAAATAAAGCATATGTTAGCATGAAGCCCAACACATAAAAATGGAGAGATCATGGAAATGGAGAGAGTAATGTTTAAAATTGAAAGAAAGGGTCAGGCTGGAGATGGGGTTATGAACAGTTTCACAAGGAAGAAATTTTGTTTACTATCTTGATTAACACCCAGGCTCTAGAACATAGGAGTGAGCTGACAGAATCTTCAGGTGATGCAAAGAGGATATATATGAGCAGAGCAGAGGACAAGAAAAACCCACTGAAATAGGTTTATTAACTAAATTTATCAACTGAAATGAGATGGAACTCAGTAGTGAAAATAAAACATGCGTTAGAGGTTAAGAACTAAAACTCTGGTTCAGAAAAGACTCAGAGTCCACTCTGGAACTACCAGATGACTGATGGAGGCTTCAAAAGCAATGCTTTGTAAGGTAACACTGAAGGAAGAGCAAATTCTTGTTGTCCAACTGTGCAGCCTTTGGGAGACCTCATCTGTGATACTGACTTCAATGTCTGTTCAGGAAAAATAAATTTATGGCTGGAACAAGTGTAGAGATGGCACACGAGGATAACCAGAGGAATTAATCTATCATGTCAGAGAAAACTAAGAAAGTTGTGCTGGTGTGGCTTTATTAAAATACTTTTGGAGTGGACAAGGAAACATCAGAAAAGCAGAATAGTGATACAACCCAAAAGAAAGGGCTGGCACAACAGTAAGTCAGCAAGCACTGTTCATAAATTACATAAAGCTGGAAAGTGAGAGATAGTGTCCAGCTGTTACAGCGATAACCTTCTGATCGAAGATCTACTCCAGAGGAAAGAGGCAAAAACATAACTGCTCCTCTGAAAAACTTAACAAACCATGAAAATACACTGTAGTTATATCAAAGAACTTGAACAAACAACTCAAGATCTTACCTGCATTCCTTTGTTTCTGCCTGATAAATTCACCTCTAAAGATAAATGCCCAGCTGGACACAATTCTCAGATCTAGAGATCCATCAGCACTCTGAGAAGAAAAGCTCTATTTCACAAGCAGCTTTTTCTTTGTGACAGAGAAGTCTTCTTTAAATTAGAGACAGAGGTAAAAGAATAAGTCAGCTGACCGTGTTCTCTGGGATAAGTGCAGCCTTGCAAAGCAAAAGAGGCCACTTTGCCTTCTGACCCAGCTGAAAGTCCATCACCCATCAGCCCTTTTAATCTGACAAAAGGACCTCTCAGGTAAGCTGTTAAACCCGAGGACCAAAGCTGTCCTCAGGCTGTCTAAAGTAGTGCTTGACTAGTCTGAAATGAGAATGAACTCAACATTAGAGAATCATGCTGGTATAACTTAAGAGGTATTGAATTAAGGGTTTCATTTTTTGTTTTACACATTTTTGGGCTCCTTAAAGTGCTCCTTGTAAGCTGCCATTAGTCAGTTCCTCTGACAAGCAGGTTTCTGAAGTAATTTAATGTCATATAAATGAACATGGATACAGTTAAGCTAGCTCTCAGAAAAGTCCTCTAGAAGCATTTTCTTCCAAGCTTATTTGAGTCTGCTTGGTGAGGTCGATATTTGCAGGAAATCTCCTTGAAGAAAACGGTCTGTAACAGCCACCAACTCTACTGAAGAATATTATTTAATCCAAAAAGATTTTAAAAAAGAGTAACCAGGACAAAGTTGTGTTTAAAACAGATTGCATCAATGATAGAAACCATAACACAAGTCCATTTTCTTAATGTTAGTTAAAGAAGGGAAGAAAATCACTCTCATTCCGTACATTTTAACATTTTTCTGTGTCTAATTAATTCATTAAGTTTAAGCAATAGATTCTGGCTGAAACGTCCATATTTTCATTTGAATTCCAGAAAAAATTCATCATAGAAAAGCCTTTAGATCTTACTTCACTAAATTCAAGCAAAGTCAGGATTCCCTCAGAACCCACTGCTCTTTCATAAGCAGTGAATTAAAAATATAAACATTGGCTCATTTCTGATCCTTTGCACTGCTACGATTCTGTTCTACGTGCCATTCATTCATTCAAAAAAAATACATGCCTAGAAAGTGTTCAAAAAGTGGATTAAATCCTTTAACACATTATTACTGCACTGCCTCAATAAGCCCTTAGTTTACCAAAAAAGATATTTACTGTAAATATGGTACTAGAACCAGCTGCATCACATTTACACAAAAAGAAAACATGCTGGATTGTTTAGAAAAAGAGGCATAATATAGTGGCGATTGCTTTCCCCTATACTTCTGAATTAAGAGTTTGAAATACTGTGCTTGAAGTCCCATAAAGCTTGGTATGCCTTGGGAACAGCACTCCTAGCTTAATTTGGGCCAGGCTCCTTTTTCCACTTTGAAGGAACAAAATGAGACTTTAACAGTTCCAGGAGCCTCTAGGTAGTTGCGAACTGAGGGCTCTAAAGCATCCACGTGGGTGGAGCTCAGCTAGTAGTATAAAGCAGATTTTAGGAAGACTGACTTTTAGTACAAGATTGGACCACCACCCTTCCTACCAGTGCAGAAATAAACCCAAATCACTTTATTCCCCTCTCTGTCTCCTATACATATTTTAAGTATTATGAGACCCTTCTCAGACTAATATATGCACGTGAATTACAGTTGTGAGATTCATTTATCACTTAGGAATGTCGACGACTCGTGGTTCAAAAAAGATAAGCATTTGGGAAACACAGCACATGACAGCAAGAGTGTAAAGAGTAAGTTTTGCCATAAACGTTGTGGAGCTGTGTAATATTTAGATATAAAAACTATTGGGGTACAAAAGGAATTGGAGCCACCCCTCCTCCTCATTCAACCCCCAAAACAATAGGGTTTCAAATCCCAGCATGGAGCAATTTCAGAGATTCATGTCACGCAGAACTGTGTAGTTCAGGGCATTTAGCCAGGAAATTCTGCAAATTTGTCCTCAGATTAAATAGTGCCATGCAACCAAATCATCTTACAGCTTTATTTTGAATGCTCGCACTTGGCAATGCCTCTGACTGAAGATGCCTTGTATGTTTTGGCTCCTGCAGAGTTTGCACTAGAAAAACCTTTTTGGCACAATTGGCATCTACTGTTTAATCTCTTAAAAGGGTATGGAAACAAAATTCCTTTAATTGGTCTTAGGTATGTAGATGTCTTGAAAGGTTTAAGACTAATTTTTATAACATGTAATAAATACACAGCCTGAACTAACTTCCTATCCAGCCAGGACTATCTTCCCAGATCAAAGATGAGGATGCAGAAAGAATGCAATAAAATTGCATCAGAGCAGCATCTTACCATCCAGCATTGCTCCGCATGGGGTTAAAGACATGTCTACATGGCAGTCAAGAGGAATGATGTAAAACTTGTGCGCAAGTTGCAACTGGCTGGTCAAGTGAGAATGAACATATAGCTTTAGGGGAGCAAAGCACAGCTGGAAAACTTATTCTGAAAATTTGGGCAACTATTTTGGTGGCTAACCTGCACTGACTTCTGAGCTGCCACAGTTAACACGTCAGTCCTAGGATTTATCCTCCTATTGAGCCATAATGAGTAAAAAAAAATTCAGTCAAGAATTTGTTCTAAGTATGTTTATATATACCCAAGCAGTGGGAGTGAAATGGGGAATGAGAATATTACTAGACCATTTAATCTGAGACTCTTTTTCATCAGTAAAACTAAACTAACTGCTATGTGTCTCATTGTAGTTGCTGAATGGTATTTGCTAAGTGTTCCTGGACTGGGGTTTTTCAGGAGAAATTTCAGAGGAGAGTTTAGACGTGCTCTTCCTTAATTGACTGGATCCATAGACTGAAAAACAACCTTGAAAACCTGGAATAATAGTGCCTGCTTGCTTCAACAGACCCACCCATGATTGTGTGCTTTAATTTTTCAACAAGATGTGGAGGTAGGGCCTGAGGAAACCCATAAAAATGTTTAGTTTGGCTTTCTGGCAGTTTTCCCCCAGCTAGAGCACATGAAAAGCACTGAGGATGCAAGATCCTGCTAAGTTTCCATCAAGCGCCTGACTCAAACACCACAGAACATTCTGTACATCCCAGAGCGGGGGGATCGTGTTGCTCCCCTCACCCTGGGGACAGCAACAAGCAGGCAGCAGGTCATCAACTGGAAATTGGAAACCTGCCATCTTTTAATTAGTTGCTCTCTGCTTCTTGGTAATCCTATTTAAAATCCTATATAACGCAAGGTCAGGTTTGCTGTATAAACCCAGATAATGCCAAGCCAAATTTTTAATCATGTAATTAGCCAGCAACACCTTTTAAGATGGAATATATATCATCTCCTCATTAAAATTAGGGAGTGTAATATATAGCCAGGTTCTGTTCTTTCCTATTCTTAATCATTGTCCAGATGAATAAAAACGCTTCCCAACTGACTCTGAATTCAAGACCCACTTTGTTTTAACTAGAGACAAATGGTTTCTGTACAGCTAAAGTTGGATTTAGCCTCAAATTCCATGTAGACAGCCTTTCAGATACCAGAACCAAATTCTCATTCCTCTCACACCCTACGCAAAGGTATTTTAAGCCACTCCAGTTTTCCGCGTTTCTAACCAAACTGCTTAGTGAGCAATCACTTGGATGCAATTTCAGGAGCAAATAGTGAAACCTCACACAAGCTGTACACAAGAACTTCAAGAAGAGGATCCCAAAGGCATTGAAGTCATATCAGCATTTCACAGGCTGTTGCAGAACTGAATACAAAAGATTGTTACTTGGTCTCACAGCAAATCAGTTTCAGATCCAGGAGCAGAACCAGGGTCTCCTGGCTACTAATCCAAATGCATGGAGGAAAATGTTGTCCTCATCTGGATCTAAAAGGAAGATTTCTCATGTCGGGTCCCTTCCCTACTTCCATCATCATACCCCTTTGCTACCTATTCAGGATGCTGGCTTGAAATGTGCTCCTTNGAAAAAAAAAAAAAGAAGTGGTAATTTACAGTTGGGGGGGTCGTATTAATACAAATTAATAAGGTTCTTCTGTAAATACGCTGCAGTATATTGTGTAATATAACATAATCCTAGTAATCTGAGCCCTTGCTACAGCTCTCTGCTATTAAATCATTGCCAAAACGTGGGGAAAAACTGCCAACCTTATGTGTAAATTATGAAGTGTGCAGATTCACAAGATTTTGCCTTATTGACAAACGTAAACTCTTTTTGAAATAGACTGATTTAGATAGCTGATTTCTTTAAATGCATTTGTTTTACCTTGCAGGCGTCATCCATTCGGGCAGGAAATTAACTTTTCAGTCAGTGATCTTTTTCACAACACCTCTTAAAGTGATATTTTTGTATGGAATGCTAGCAAGAATAGCTCTGTATGAACACACCCTGAGAATAAGTTTACAATTCCTGACAATACCCCAAATATTTCAGTAGGTGCAGAGCACAAGGGCCCTTGGCATTGAGTCAGAACTCCAAGTCCCAGCTCACAAAAGAGCACTGAGCTGTACACACAATTTGGCAGCTCTGGGGCGTAAACCTGACTCTGAAGAGGCAGACAGGCAAGAAGCCAACCTTTCGAGAATACCTCAGACAGCCATAGATATCCTAGCTCTCAGCCTGGACCTTTCATCAACCACTAGATCATCCCTCCCTCTCTAGAGGATTCCCTTCTAACGGGATGCCTTGGGGGATTCCTCCCAAGGCTTTTCTCAGTCTTCAAAGCTCAGCTCTTAATTCCACTCCTCTCTGCAGGATCTCACTCTCCTATTCACCCATTCTGGAGAAAAGAGTTGGGTTTGAGGCTTCCCAGTCTTACAACAGGAAGTATTTCTCAAACTTACAACATTGAGATCTATTTATCTAACCTACTGCAACTTAACAGCCATGACATGTAGTACAAGCATTGCCAGGGTTGAACAGGGTTAGTAAATCATAGAATGGTTTGGGTTGGAAGGGACCTTAAAGATCATCAAGTTCCAACCCCCCTGCCACGGGAAGGGACCCTTCCCACTAGACCAGAGAGGACAGAGAGCTTTTTTCCAACATATTCTCAAACAGGGGCAAAATAGAAACACTTCTACACCTGGAAGTGATCTCACATCAAGTGACTCTCCTGGCTCATCATCATCCCAACTCTGCACTCAGCCTAAAGGATATTTCTCATTGCACAGGCTGTGTCTGTGACAGGATGGTCTCGATTCTGTAATGGAAGCGTTCTCTGGAAAGAGCTGACTGTTATTTTTCCAAAAAGCGACCAAATGGAATATTCTCATGAACAGTTGTTACAGTGAAATGCTCCCACCCACCCACCTCCCAGTCCTTCATTTACCATAAAACAGTATGACAGCATTTACCAAAATCAGTGGTTTATTTTAGGGAAAAAAAAAAAAAAAATAGTTCTCCACAAGTCATTTGTAAAACCAAGACAGTTCAAGTTTCAAAATCTGTGGGAAGTTTTTGGTATTTATTTCCACACTTGCCATAAAAGCTTTGATACTTGTATACATTCTTCCTCTTATTTCTTATTAATAAGCAAAAGCAATGACATAAGGAATTGCTAAATATTCAGCACATAAGACCTTAAACACTTCCATTTCTAAAGAAAGAAAAAAGGAATGTAAACATTGACAAAGTGAGAAAGCAGCTACAGCGTGTTTTACCAGTGTCAGTCCTAACAGAGTTTTCACTTGTTCCACTGAGAAAAATAGATTTCCTCACCATTTTTTTTTTAGTTTTAACACATTTGCCAACAGGATTCTTTTCATACTAGAAAACCACCTTCATCTTTCTTATATAGTGTACTCTAAAACCACCTATATTTAGTATGCTGAATTAGTCCGTATTCCATGCAAAAAACTCTAGTCTTTTGAGAGAGACTATTTTTTATGGCAGATTCCAAAAGGTGTATGTCCTAAATTTCTCTTACTAACAAGTGCAACAAACACACATGACAACACATCTGAACTGACGCTGCTTATACCATGTGGTGACCAGAAGTTGTTAGATAAATAAAACAAGCATGAAACAAACAGAAGAATCTAAAAGGCGAGAAAAAAATTGAAATGCTTGAAGTGGTTGGCAGGCCATGAGTAAAACACAACAGCTACATCTGATTGAGGGGAACCTTATCAGCCTCTACAACTACCTGAGAGGAGGATGTAGAGAAGCAGGAGGTCAATCTCTTCTCTCAAGTCACAGGCGATAGGACAAGAGGAAATGGCCTCAGATTGCACCAGAAGAGGTTTATATTGGATATTAGAAAAAGTTCTTCACCAAAAGGGCCATTAGGCATTGGAATGGGCTGCCCAAGGAAGTGGTGGAATCACCATCCCTGGAGGGATTTAAAAGATGGATCGACATAATGCTCAGTGACTTGGCTTAGTGATGGTTTGTTATCAGGGTTAGGTTGATGGTTGGATAGGATGATCTGAAAGGTCTCTTCCAACAGAGACAATTCAATGACTCTATGATTCTATATCTACTCTGGTAACTTAGGCATGCCAAAATGATCCTGGCTGTCGTCAAGAATTGGCATGTCCTGGACTACAACTATATTATTAAATTCCCTCACCCTACAAGCACAGGCCTTCCTGCAACACACGCTTTGGAAATGGTCAGTGGTGCATGCTGACACCTATGCCGCGCTCAGATATTGTCTGGCAGCATGAGGTGGCAGCTATAGCAATTTAACTCTACAGCAAATCAAATCCCAGCACCCCAGGAACATGGCCTCGACTTACAAGTATGGATGCAGCCAGCGAAGCCATGCTGATCATTAATAATAGGTGCACAATGTCACCTTCTCTTTCTGCAGAAAACACTAGCACTGGTTCAGAAACAGCCCGCTGCATTACTAGCTCTCTGTTTGCTCTTTATTTGCTGTACTCAGGGAAAGGAGAAAGTCAATGGAAAGTCGCCTTTTTAAAGGATGGAATCCTTGGAGAGAAAACAGTAAACAAAGGAAGCAGAAGTGAAATGTGAGTTAAAGATGTCACTTTTCAGTTTTCTCCGGGGCTGCCCTAGATCGGGTTATTTTTAGGCTTATCTTTGTAGTTCTATCTAGTACTTCACTGTCTTTACAGTTACATATTAAATATTTAAATACAAAACAAAAGAGAGGTTATCTAGGCATTCCTTTGTGCTCAAGGTCATGAGTTCTCTTAGCTATCTCCAAAACTCTGGAATTATTAGAGGACTGGAGTAGAAATACCTTTTTTCCTTTTAAACTTAAGTCACAAGGTAGATTCAGCAAAAGTCATTTTACTGGTTAGCAAAAGAAGTAATGATGGATTTTAACTTATGGTTATACCATTAGGAATATATATTTCAGGGCTGTGACCTTACAGCTGCAAAATACAGAACTAGTTTTACTTCACAAGCATTTGTCCAAACATTTTCTTTCATTTTGATCCAAATAGTTTCACACCCACTGAGTTAGACTTTGACTTTCAGGTTTGAGCAAACTGAAAATTTCAATCAGCTTCTCAGCCAGAGTAAATTGGTGTAGCCCTGCAACAGAGCAAAACATTGACTTCAATGGAGCTACACCGATTAACACCGGGTGAGGATCGGATCCTGATCAAATTGAAACTCAATTGAAATTGCTGTGCTTCACCTGGTGTTTATTCGCACCTCACATCAAAACCATACAAAGCTATGAGTTCTGCATGATTCTGATCCAAAGCCACACACCATATATGCTTAAAATTGAGTTCAGGTCATTCAGGAGTTCCACAATGCTAAGGAAATCTTTTGATAAATATGGTTTGCGTTACTAGTTTGTAACAAAACTCCACACCAGGTGACTTTTGTGTGGTCTGGTGTTTCATTGTGAACATTTTGCACTGCTCTAATGAAACATGATTTCTAAGACAACTAGGGGACAAAAAAGAGTTTATATCCAGTGTTTTACCCACAAGTTCTGCAATATGCACACAAACTGTGACCACAATATTAAGCTCCTAATGCCTAAAATTTGAAACCTAATTCCTTATTAAAGCACCTAAATGATGCCAGTGTGATCTTCTAGAAATTGGACTACAGCGGACTGCAGCTCTTGTTATTGGTAGAACTGCAAGTCAAAGCACTTTGCCTTAGGTCTTGACATAGTCCAGGATTTCATCCGAGCTCATAAAGGGATTGGGACTAGCTTTTCCGAGGTATTTATGCAAAAAATATCCACGAAAGTGCAGGTGGCCATCTAAGGTGAGATCCAGAGTGGTCACTGGCCTCTTTAGAAAGGGATGGGAAAGATCCAACATGTAGAGCTCATCCAGTATTGGCCAAGATGTAACACACTGGCAGAAGCCTTTTTCACTCTCTCTGGAGCTTTGGTGGCAGCCACAGCTCTGGCCACACAGGATCACAAGCCTGGAACATAAGGTTGCTTAACCTAGACAAAGCTATTTGCATACACTCTCACATTTATTGCATGTACACAAGCTTGCTATCTTGCCTTTTCCATGCAAGAAATGTGTATGCCACACACACGGTAGGCCAGATGCCTCCAAGAAGCTTTGAACTTACTGTATTTGCCCTGGATAGCTGACTTGCGCATGTGGGGCAGATTTGATATGCACAGGCAAAATGCACATCTGGGATTTCTGGATTGCTCCAGATGAAGTTTTTGGTGGAAAAAGGAGATATCTCGAGAGAGACCGTGACAAATGGCAGCCTTATGGGAGTGAGGCTTACAACATTGTTTAAAAGGCTTTCACTGTCCTCAGTGGAAAAGGACAAAGACAAGACAAGGGCAAGTATTCCCATCCAGATGAGTACACAATGTGGTGGGCAGCAATAGATCTGTCCAGGTGAGGTGACTACAGTATGTGGGTGCTTCGCCATGGGAGAGCACCCTAAGCTATAGGCTCCTACATCACAGAATCATAGGGGTTAGAAGGGACCTTCAGACACCATCTAATCAAACCCCCACCAGGGCAGGGTCACCCACAGCAGACTGGACAGGTGGCTTTTGAGAAGGAGAGAAGGAGACTCCACACCCTCTGTGTGCAGCCTCTCCCAGTGCTCTGGCAACCTCAAAGCGAAGTTTTTCCATGTGTTCAGACAGAACTTCCCACGTTCCAGCTTGTGTCTGCCACCCCTTATCCTGTCACTGGGCAGCACTAGGAAGAGCCTGACCCCATCCCCTTGACACCAGTCCTTTAGATATCCTATAAGAACTGATGAGATCCCCTCTCAGTCTTCTCTTCTCCAGGCTAAACAGACTCAGGTCTCTCTTATCCCTTCTCTATGCTGAGTTTTTCAGAAGACATGAGAGCGGAATGATACTTCTGGTGAAGTTTGGAGGAAGATTAGTCCCTGCCTGCTCAGAGTTAGGCAGATGCAGCCATACTGACAAGTAAAAATCTAGCTACACAGAAAAATTTAAGTTTCCTGTGAGAGGCCACCTGAAGTTAGGCAATTCTGAGGTTAGCTGGCACAGAGATGATTTCCAGGTTCCATGCAGCTCACTTCCAGGCAAAAAAATCCCATATCTTTTGCTGAAATGTAGCCTACGCGACCTTGCGTGGGATTTAAGAAGAGGTAAGGTATGGACAACTTCACCAGGGAAGTTTCTTACACTCCTGCAGCGTCATTACTGTGCCGCTGCCAAAACGCTGCCATCTTAATGTGGCTGAGCTCTGCAGGATCTGTTTGTACCTCCCACTTCACTGAGACATTTCAACTCTGCATTGCTTTCTAAAACACATGATCTGGCACAAGACTGAACTCCTCATAAGGCATGGAGCCAAGGCCATCTTGAAAATCCTTATTGTGAGAGGAAATATTATATTTTATATACAGTTCAATGCTTATATCACTCCCAAAACACAGGATGCCTGAGGGGAACCCTTTCCTAATCTGTAAAACCTTGAATTTATGCATTTCATCTTTCAGCAAAGTGACAAGCTATGAAAATCCTGCACATTGCTATCTCTTCATTAAAGATGGTGTTTTTTATTAAAGGTTCATCAGATGAGAGCAGACCAAAGAACCGCACTACTCCCCAATAACTATGTGTTGTTTCTTCACTGAGACTTTCAGATATGTTCTCTGGTATCTTTGAGAGTCTTGTCCTTAGCACCCAATCCACATCTCATCCTGGTATTCAGTGGGTGTAGATGCGAGCATTCACATCCTGGCTTATGCACTGCTTAGTTCCATTCCACTACAATACTTTAAATATCTCCAGTGCTGCTCTGACCGTTAAGCAGAGCCATAAACTAGATGTATCAGATTAGTACTTTCCTCTGGGGAAATAGCATGCTCCTTTTTTTTTCCAGTATAAGGGCTTCCTGCTGGAATGACTCTTTAGTCACAAAGACAAGGATGTCTTGTATTCAAGAGTGGTACAGGTGCCTGAACAAAACATTATTATCACTTGTTTCTCTGGAAAGCATTTCATGATTTTTGGATTGTAGCCTTGCTGGTACTTGACTCTACCTACCACTGTCTTTCACAGAAGAAAGCGATACAGGAACTGGGAGACTATAAGATAAAAATAGTGAAGCTTTCCCCGGTGAAATTTCAAAAATGCGAGAGAGTGGAGAATGTCTCCTCCATCCCTTGGGTAAATTAGTCCCATTACTGCCAGCACCAAAACCAAAAACATCTTCTGTGGTCTAGCATAAAATCCTCGTCTAGATCGAAATTACTTGATGAAAATGTTTATTTCCAAAGGCTTTCTATTTTGGGTCTTCAGTGTGTCCATTTACAGCACAGGAGAGCCCTAAAAATTTTGCATAGTGCAGTGTTTAATTTTACTTAGGCTACCATCCCTTCCCAGTCCCATAAAAAGGTTTCCGTACAATAGATGACAGAGACCATAAACTAAAGACAAAGACCTACACAATGCTGTTGAGGTAATCCTTTGTGCTCTGCACATACCAGTGCTGCATAATATTTGAGGAAAAGCACAATAAACTATTTTAGACATCTGTTTTTAAGGTTGCAGAACGCTGCAATGGAAAAAGCAGACACTACGAAGCACTCGTGTTTCCACCAACTTCAAATGATCCTGGGTATTCAGCGGAGAGCACCAAACTGAGTAAGTGCTCTCCCAACTGACAGCGACAGTACGATGTTAAGTGAGACAGATTCACGCTGCCAGTATGTTGTACTGTCATGATTTCTCTGCTCCCCACATGATGAAATAGGTGATGAGCAGAGTTTGACAACCGTGCGTTTGCCTTATCATATTCGCTGCTAATTCCACCATTAGGTGCTATATCAGATTTCAGTGTATCAAAGAGCCCAGCATCCACTTACTAGAATTTACGGCACTATCTCTAGTCCACAAACAGCATAAATGTGAAATAAAACTGCTTACTACAGCTATAGCTCTGTGATTGCTTCCAATATATTAAATGCTTTATCAAAAACAAATTTGGGGATCATTTCATCATGAAGCTGAAACAAAGCAGCTTTCAGGCAGCTGCTCAGCATTCCTTGTTTTCTTTTCCCTAAGTGAAAGGAAACAAAAGTTCCTGTTTGTTCTCTAAACCTCCTGCCCATAGCACAGCATCCTCCATTGCAAAGCAAAAGCACAGCAGTCATCAAGAACATAGCTGGGCTCTGGTGAAGGCAAAGTTCATTGCTCCTCTCAGGCAAGTAAAGCAAATGCATTATACCACCTCCACAATTTTTAATAGTTACTCAAATTCTCTGTCTTCACCAGTAGGGCATTTAGAAAACCTTCTCAAAGTCCACATCTACAAATTCTGGAGAACACACTGAGATGAGGATGATTTGCATATTTTTGATCCAATAAGGTTTAATTTTCCCTTTGTGACTCAAAAACCCTTCGGTTCTAAGAGGCTTGCACAGAATTCAAAACTGCTTTTTTTGTCTGCTACCACTTTCTGCCGTATTTTGTATACTCTGGATCTTCAGTTTATGCCTCAAAGACTGTTGCAAAGTAGTCCAAGACTTTGTGAAGGCACTCTACCACCTACAAAGCAAAGATAGTCTTCAGCTGTTTTGCAGGATACTGATCAGTAGTGAGCTTTCTCTTCATAGTCATCTTAGAGTACAGCATATCACAGCAGAAAACGTTTGTGGAGTTGTTTGTTTCAGTTTTGGAGGGTTTTCTTCTTAAGGGCTTCTAAAGTATCTTCTTGAAAGAGAGCCTGGCTTACATTTTCTGTACACACAGGAAACATATAGAAAAAGCAGCAAACAATAATGCAGTAGTCAACATATACCTAATCAGGTGAAAAACATGGTCTTTTCTTTCTTTTAACCATCAAAGAAACCCTGCCAGTGTCTCTGCTTGTGCTATAAGTCATGAGTCAACAACTGTCTGCAAGCTAGACCACGGGAAACCAAGGCCCTACATATTGTGGTCCTTCAGCTGAGGATTATAGCATTTACCTACAGCCCAGGTAATTATGCTTGAAACCTTGGCTTGATCCACCCTTCTGGGCCAGGTAAGTGCAAATCTAACATCTAGAATGAGCATGGGTCACAGCAATACTCTGGGTAAGCTGATAGTGAATAAGAACGTGCTTTAGAGCCTGCTCTCAGGGCTTGACTTCTGAAGGGTTAGATGACTTGGGACTTTAAAAAAATATTTCCATGTGAGTTTTGCTCTGAGAACATGCTTAATCTGCCTATATCCTGGTGAGAGTACACCGATACAGGGACAGTTCTGGCTATTGCCCTGTCCCCCTCCCTTCCTCCCATGCACATACTCCTGGTGAAGAACAGCTTGGAGGCAAGGCCAGTATATAAGCTTGCTGAGCAAATTTGCCACTAGACAGACCCATTTTGATTAAAAAAAAAAGTAAGAATAATCCAGACATTCAGCATAACACAGGGCTAGCCTGAAAAGAACTCAATGTCTTTATGACCAATTATGGTCAAAGAAGCTTTTGTTTTGATAATAGTGGGTTTGACGATATCTGTCTTAAGGAGGAGGATGTAATGTTTCCTACATGACATACCTTCTGTATTGTGTCTTGTTTTCCTGTGTTTTCTCTTTTCCAGGTTCTATTTGCCTCTCAAATCTTTTCTCGAGTGATATCCCATTTTTGTTTTATTGCTTTTTGTCTTTAAAATAGCAGACCGTTTATATGATGTGTTGGAAAACTGTTCAATTAATGGATGCTCTGTCTGTCTCCTGTGCTAAGTACACTTGAATGAGTTTAGAAATATGACAACATCGAGACAAAAACATAAAAAACCCTCTTAAATATTCAACAAGTAAAAAAAAAAAATCAGAAACTTTGGATGGTTGGCACTAAGGTTTTTCTTGCTCAGTGGAAGTATATCTAGCAGTCTACATGGTTCATCATGAATATTCATTCACATGCCAGACAGGACATTTGAGTACAGGTTTTTCTTTGTTCTCCATCTGAGGTATTTTATATTCATATAAGCTACATCTACCCTGAGAAAGAGGCAGAAAGGAAAGAGGGGTGCTCACCTACATATTTGGAAGAAGAAAAGTCAAATATCCAACTCCTGCCAGCTGAAGCTACCTCTGTTGTACCCAGTGGAGGTGCTGCAGGTTAATTGTGGGTGCTGAGCAATTGCTACCAGCTGGAAGGAGCGGGTTACTAAGAGCAAGAGAACGTAGAAAAGAGCCGCACAGCCACATGGATGCCACCATAGCATGGGACAGTTGTGTATGCCATCTGGCCGCTGCTTATAGACAGAACTCTCCAAAAGGCATCTACCACATCATTAAATCTGCATCTGATTGCACTGGGTACAGTGTGGTTGGGGCTGAGTGGGGATCCTTATCTCTACACATTTAAAATCAGAGATGATAAATCTTTTGGAGACAAATACGGACATTGCAGTAAAGAGAATGCTTTGTTAACCAGCAAAGGTGAATATATAGAATCATTCAGGTTGGAAAAGACCCTTGAAACCATCAAGCCCAACCATCAACCCCACTCTACAAAGTTCTCCCCTACACAATATCCCCCAACACCACATCTAAATGAGACTGAAACACATTCAGGGATGGTGATTCAACCAGCTCCCTGGACAGTCTATTCCAGTGTCTGACCACTCTTTCTGGGAAGAATTTTTTCCTAACACCCAGTCTAAGCCTATCCTGTTGCAGTTTGAAGCCATTCCCTCTTGTTCTATCGCTAATTGCCTGTGAGAACAGGCCAGCATCAGCATCTCTACAATGTCCTTTCAAGCGGTTGTAGAGAGCAATGAGGTCTCCCCTCAGCCTCCTCTTCCTCAGTCTAAACAGTCCCAGCTCCTTCAATCGCTCTTCATAAGGTTTAATCTCCAGACCCTTCTCCAGGCTCCCCATGGCAGCAATCATTCTACATGGCGCAAACTCACGTGGATGGGAATTGTTAGCAATTCATTTCTGGTTGACCAAATTAGTCAAATGAAGCTGCTATAAGACTTTTTGGTGCTCAGGCACCAATTCTTACTGTTACCTCTGGGACCTGCCCTCACTTTCTTCCCAGCACAGCCAGTCTTACCCTGGCATGTTCTCCCTCTTGAGCCACTGGTACCTGCTTCCAGATGTTTCCATTACAGCTGCCACAGCCCAGAAAACTGGGCAGCACTGGTAGCACGTGAGACTCAGGCCTGTTTGTACCCGTGTGGCATCCTTCTGTTTATTGATTTTCTTGAACACTTCTATATAAAGAACATATTTGTGGGAATCAAGTTTCATTTCTGAAAAAACTACATATATGAAAATGACCTGAGTAACTGAATTTCAATGAATAATTCAAGCAGCTGTAATATTTAAATCTATAATCTGCCAGAGTGTTATATGATCTTATTTCCATTTGATTCCTGAGAGGAAGTGCCTTACAAGCAGTGGTACATAAAGTTGTCTCTAAACACAGACACCATCCGTTGTAAATGTTTAATGTCCAATCATGAATTACAGCACCTGTTTTAAGTGATCAGCTACTAAAGGATATATATAAAATAATAAAAAAAGGACGGAAATAGGGGTTTCTTTCAAGGAAGATTATTTCCTGCTGTTGAATTTCTACATCTCAATAAAGTGCCAAATTCAGTCTTTGTTCCTTCAACATCTACTGTGCATATAGCTGAAGACTGAAACAAAGATCTCAGCATGGAATTTCAGCTACAACACCAAATATTTCAACCTCATTTTGCATGCACAATGATTTAAAGTCTTGGCTCTCTGTATACATGTGATATACTACAAAACAGGGCCCACAAACCTTTGTTCACTTTCTCAGTGATTTTTTCATCAATCTTGTCTAGTATTACAACTGGTTTTAGCATTCCTGATAATTTGTAAAATGTCATTTTTATTACACACACCCATATTCACCTGCAAAAAATATATTCCATGGATCCTCTGTGAAAAAGTCTTTCTAATCAGGATAATACCTTAAGAGTTAAGCTGTGAATAACGAAGAGTCAGCAATAAGTGGTAAAAGTCAGTGCCTTACTAAAAATAAATAAAACGCAGAGGAAAGTAAAAATAATAGGATATAACAGAGAAGGGGGGGAACCTCACAGACTGTTTTGGAATGATTCACATGCAGAAAAATGGGGAAAACTTCACAGTGTATCTGTTTCTCAGGGAGTTTAGTCCAAGTCTCACTGGCAAGAGTGAAGAGGCAGACTTCAGAAATATGAAGCAAGGAGAAAGACATAAAAAAAAAATGGAGTGAGGGGAAGGACTTTGTGCCACTTTTTCCTTTTGGCCTTTATACTCTACACACATTTTCCTTACCCTTACTCATACTTGTTCATCTGGGGGAAATGTCAGGATTGGGAAGTGATCCATGAGAATGAAGCAGCTTGAAAAGCATTATATTAGTCTGTGGAATAAGTAATACTTCAACCAAGTGAAGTAATGGAAACCGCTTCACCCAAGTCATTTAAAATTGGACTGAATAAGGCACTGGAGATTATGCTGAAGGGAACAATTCTGCATTGGCAGGAATACGGACAAGATGACTTAATAGATCTAGTGTCCATGTGCCAAATCCTGAGATCCGGATCCAGATTTTATTACTCTATCGTTACTGAAGTTGAACTTCCATTCACGTTATTGGGAGCTCACCCTGACACAAGGAAAAAAATAACTGAGTGCTTCAGGATTTATGCATAAAAGTATAAAAAACACGAAAAAAACCTACTTCCATGTCATTTTAAAACTTCAAATTTAGCTTGCTACATAATAATTATAAATTGTGAAGGCAAAAGTTACAGATCCATATACAGCACTCCTTGAATTCTTCCTCAAAGCCTCTCCAGAAAAGTTACACAGAGTTTATCCGGTTGAGATTCACCAGAACCTTTGATTGGTGAAAACCTTACTGCTCACTCGAAATAAGCCTCTGCATGTATGTTATGCTGTTCCTGAAAGAGGTGAAATATCTATGAATAAAATATTGTGATGAAAATTAAAGTACGCATTGCCATTTAAGCATGGGAATAGTATCAGAAACTCTTATTAATAAGAAGTAGATAATATAAATACAGGCATCAGCATTTTTTCCCTTTTCCTCATTAACTATCATTGGGGCATTTCAGTGCAAATGATAGATGATTCAGGCTACAGTCTGTTTTCCCTGGTGTAAAAATATGTGTAAAAGCAAAGCTCTTCAGAGATTGTACCAATTCTTACTTGGTTTAGTTTTAAAACAAACTAATAATTAAGCCAAAATTATTCCAGAAATGCTATTAACACATTTAAAGTCAGAGAGTTGAGGGTGCTCTGGGGGCAGATATCTCTATGTCCTTGTACGTAAACAAGGCTTGGTTTAGATGCAGTTAAATAGTTCCCATTTTCACTTTGTTCCCATTCACACCCATACCTGTCATCCGCTAAGATTACTCCTGACAAGGTAAAGGTGAATGAATTCGTTCTGGCACACCATAGAATGATCATAGACAGAAAAATTTGTCTCTTTTGGAATTCCTAGTTGTGCTTATACTGTCACATGAAAGAATGCGTGAAGAGATGAGATTATTTTCCTGTCTTTCTGAAGTAAGGTTATTGCCCCACAGCATAAGGCTATGAAAAGTTACATGTGTTCCCCAAAATGGGAAGAACAGAAATCCTATCCAATTATTTCTTTCCTTTCTGTGGCTTTTTTTTTCTTCTTCCCTTCTTTTTTTCCTAGAACTACACAGAGAGGCCGTAGGAAACCTGACATATCGTCTTTGAAAAATATCGTTAAATCAAAGTGAAACTCATCGGTGAGCACATCCAGACAGGGCAGAAAGAGCCTCTGCCTTGCAGCAGCTGGGGAAGAGATGATGGCAATGAATTAACCTTAGAGGGATTCACAGGTGGCCCCTGGGTATGCAGACAGAAGGACGTGCAGCCCGATCCTGCCTTCCAGATGAAGACATAGGCAGGAGCTCCCCTTTCCTAGGAGGCTTACCCAGCTGTATGGCTCCTAGCCACATGGGTCAAGGAAGTTTCTGAGGCTAAATAAAACCAGATAGATCTATCAGGTCTGAGCCATCAGTGGGACTCAGGCACTGGCTCCCCCCTTGCATGCCCCTGCAGGTGAGGACACATTTCACAGCACAGTGCAAGGCTTCCTCCTTCATGGTCCTACATGTCCCCCAGCTGCAACGTATCAAGAGAAAGAGAAAGGGAGCAATGCCCCCACCACATCTCTCAGTAGAGGTTGTCTTCTAGCTGCCACTTAGCCCTAGCTGAGCTACATCCACCCACACGGGACAGAGTTCCAGTCTTTCACTTGGCACAAGCCCATTTTGCCAGGCACATTGCAAAAAAGGCAGAGATGAAAAGGTATTGAAGAGGCAGAGGAGAGAACATAAGTGTTCTGACACCACTGCTCAGACAGAGCAAGCATTAGGTAGATAATTTGGATTGCACAGTTTTAGAGGAGCCCAAAGGCTGCTTTAATTCCCATCACCTGCTTCAGCAGCTGGGGCCAACCATGGGCATGGGGAAGGAGGACAGAAGACATGCAGATAGATATTGTTCATAGTATATAATTCCATTAGTTCTTTACTAAGACCAAAGCACACACAAGGTCTCCACCCCAACAAGCTCTCTGAATATGACACAAAAGGAATAATTGCTGCCTAGAGAGTTTATGATCTATAGAATGACCAGAACTACTGCAGTCTTCCCCAGCTCCAGCCACACCCCGTAGATGCACCTGATTGCTTGGCCCATCATTACTTATAAAACAAATAAAATGTCTTTCTGCTTCTTTGAGTACGGAACTGTGGCTTTCACAGTATGCTTCATCTGGAACTGCATTTAAGTAAACTCAAGAGAGCATATTCTATATAGGCAATGCAAAATCATGTGAGATTTTTTTTTGTTGTTGTTGTTTTAATAAACAGGGCTTGAGTAACATCAGGGTTTATGGCTTTTATTTTATTTGGAGGGACTACTTTTTAACGGAAGCAGGAAGCAATCCTTGGACACAGTAAGTCACAATGTATAAATAGCTCTACTGAGAGTATAACAAAGGCTCTTTTGTGCTTTTTTACCAGTAGAGCCAATCATATAGGCAACTTAGTAATGTAAAAATACCTCATCCCAACTTATGACACCTCTACCTTATAAAAAAATTATTAAGACATCCATTTAGAACTTCTACCAGAAGCCCATTATTTTCTGTGCATTGCTTAGTGGAAGTCACACAGAAGTTGAAATTATTTTCTTTAATAATTGTAAAGGAACTCAGGAGATTTTTTTGCTGTCTGATTACTAAACAGACCATACAGTTAATTCATCTTGAATTGGAATACCTTTGTGGAAATATGCTTCTCCATATGGTTTCATATTTATTTCTGCAAGGTGAATACAGTGACAGGATTTTTTCAAATTAGACTATCCAATTTTTTTATTAAATCAAAAACAGTAGAGTTCCTACTTAGAAAGTATTCTGGAGCTCATTTTAAGCCACTTGAAGGAGGTCTGAAGTTTATTGGACTTTAAATACATCCTTTTCTCCATCAAGGGCCTTTAAAAGGATAGTTTAATCTGTCTAATTTACATTCAGGAATTTCATTTTACACGCCAGGCTTTGGGACTCTCAAATCCTTCGACTTTTCATTCTTATCAAACATAATAAAATGATCATATATAACCAGTAGGATGTTTTGGGTTTATTATTATTGTTTTTATCCAAATGCCATTTTCAAATCCAATTTAGGTCATATAGGACGCCAGTTTTGTACAGTTAAGGAGTTAGATGAGTTTTCCAAAGAAAGATTATCAGCAGTAAGTATAAACATATGTCAGTTCATTAACTCTTTCAAAATATCCAGCACATCAGACTTCATTCCTCCCAACACATTCAAAGAATACAGTAGGTCCTATTCGAGGCTCTGTGAGATTCCGATACAAAGACTCCCCAAAACAGTGAAAATCTTTTGCTTCCCTAATGGGGTTCATACTTAAGCAAAGTCCAATACATCCCAACATTTTATTGAGTAGGCTTGATCACATCTTAGATCTAGGACACATAAAGGCCCTGGGCAACCTGTTTGAGCCACTGGTTAGAATAGCTTCAAATGAAACGATCTCCATAACTTAGAGTTATTACTTTACAACTAGAGAGAGAAGCTAGGTTTGCCTATTGTCAGGCAATCATCCCCTCTTCCCTCTCTCTCCTGCAAATTTAATACTCCATCTTTACCTGTCTAATAAAAAGAAGCTTTTTCTCACTTGGCTAAAATCTATACAGCTTCCACACGAGATGTTGATTCGCGTTGCATAATCACGAGTACTTTTTTTCCAGTGTTATGGTCAAGCTTAGGAAGTTTTTTTTTCCTTCCTGCACTTTGAGAAAGAAAGGTTCTTTTATTTCCAATTCTAGGAGCAACCAAATCTAAATCCATACTAATCCCTAAAGTCAAGTAAATTCTAACAACTCCTTAGAAGTAGTACTAGCATTACCAATACTTTCTTCCTCTGCATAGTGTGATGCAAATTGACACAGACCAAGGAAAATGAGTTTGATTTCCCTCTGCAAACGAATTAGTTGTTACGCCAAAAATCAGTAATATACCCAACTTGTACTACGTGCTAAGTATCTTATTCCTTGTATATACAGAATATTTTAAGATTAAGAAAGTATTTATATATTTCTAACACTTGGTGAAAAAGTGACTCTGACTCTGGTGGAGCTTTTTATTCTAATGGGGGTAGATTAATGAGAGTCATATATTGGATTTGGCAGAATCCCTAAGCAAAGTGGGTTTTCACTGTTAGCTATTGTTAAATAAAAGAGATGAGGCAGAATTTCTTATCTCACGTATGTGAATACGTTTGAACATACAGAGGGACAATCCTTCCTTTTCTTGGTCTTCAAACAGAAGGAAAAAGAGCTTGAGGAGTCACTTATTGCTGGTTCTTCAAGCACTTGCTACATCACTAAATCAATCTGTTATTTTTCAATCCCTTTTCCTACAGACAGTCATACAGTTCTCATTTGTTCATGAGCCTAGTCAATCCCATGCCTTGTGATGATAGTGAAAAATCATTCTGAACTCTACACCACTTACTCTGGATTCAGTGACAGCACAATTATTAAAACACTTAACAGCACTTCTCAGTTTTTCAATCTTAAAAACATTCAGATCCATGCATTCAAAAGCTTCCACACAACCACTCCCATGCTTTTAAAGGGAAAGATTAACTATACCTCAGAGGGCTAAGTCTTTCCCATCAGCACGACCCTCCATAAGAAGCACCTCACAGCAGCTTTTTCCCTAGGGCAAGTAGGAAAAAGGAGCAGGACTCAAAAACCTCTCCCTGCTTCCATCCAAGAGCAATTAATCTACTCCCCCTTGAGTAGCCAGCACACTCATCTTCTAGCTCATGTGTAGCAGCTGGTCTTTATAGTTGACCACTGAAACCTTTGCTACCCTCTGATTGCGAGATGCCAACACCTGCCTCTGCTGAGAAAGAGTGGGGGGAAAGTGGGCACCCAGGGTGTGCTCACCGGTTACTGTCTGGGCTGGCTCGGAGGTGGGGTCAGCCCCAACATTTGCCCATCTCTAGGTCTATCCCACCATAAAGGCTGTTAGGATAGTATCTCATCAAACTCCCTTCAGGGGCTGTGGGCCAACATACATCAAAGGTATGGCAGTAAGTAAAAGATACCACCTGGACTCACATTCAGTGGTATGGAGTTATCAGTACCCAACATCAGCCCAAACATACAGGGCTAGAGAAAAAGCTCATCCCAAATATATAACCTGGAATTTTTGTATTGCACCCCCTGGGTATAGAAGTGTTTGACAAGATTTATAAAACCAAATACATCAGAGAAGGAGAACATATAGGTTCTGGTCATGAGTCAGGTCAGAGAGATGTGGAGACTTGCACGTGATCTCAGGGCAGGTGGGGTCCGTGGCTCCTGATTATATTTCCAGCAGCTATCATTTAGAAAGGCTACACAACTTTCACCAAACCAGAAAGTAAATATAAAAAAAATTCACTCCAGTATCCCACAACATCCACACTTCCACCAGCAAGTAAATAAGATTCATTTTATATTCACACTTGAATCATTGTTATACAGCCAATAAAAACAATATCCGAACCCCTACTGAAGAGCAGTTTTAATTTGACAGCATTTCTGAAGCATCTGGGGAAATCTGCTGTCTATGTATGCTGCATAAATTCTGCCCTTGTTTCCTACAGTACTGCAAAAGGAGAACTTCCAAGTGTCGTTCACAGCAGGAAATGCCTTCAGCCTATTTCTACCCACAACCAATAATTCTTAAGTTAATATCTGGTGGGCCCCTCCAAGCATTTCAAAATAGTATGCTTTCTGCAGTGGTCTGGGAAGAACTGCATAACCTAGAAATATCAGTAGCACCAGTTGTGCCATCTCATAATGACATGCTCTCGTGTCACTTCTGTTTACTATATCAGTGATGCAAGTTGTGATTAGACAAAAACAGCACACACTGATTAAAAGAGATGAGGTTTTTTTCTTTTTATGCCCTTTTCCTCTTTCTTTGCAAAAGAAAAATGAAAAATCCCACTAAGATCCCTAATATCCTATTCCTACTCCATCCCTCCTCAAATCCCTCCGTCGTAAAGTGCTAATGGTATAATACGTGGTAAAACATAAGAATGGAATTGTCCATTCCACTTATCACCGCATTAAACTTGCTTCCCTTTCATAAGAAAGTTTTATCCTGCCCATTTATCATGTTATTTATTATACAAGACCAGACTTAGAATATCTCTGTATTTACAAACTTTTTATATGCTGTAAGACTGAAAGAGCCGCTTATAGATCACAAGATCAAAAGTCTGTTAATCCTGTTTAGAGAAACTAATGAGGGATATCTGTGGAGAAACACAAGAAGCAATACGGAGCATGTTTATATATTCAAATTGATATCACAAGCCACGTGGATGATAATGAAAGCTGGACTGATCATCTAATTTTCATCTTGTCCACCAGCTTTTTACACCTTTCAAGCCAGCCTGTGTCTATTGTTCATGCAGCTACGAACTTGACGCAAGGCAATGGCTGTGACATTTTATACCAGCTGAGGATCTGGTTCTAAACTTCTAGCCACATCTCACTTAAGATTAAAAAAATAAAAAAAAACTATCAAATAAGTCTATTTGCTACTATGAAAAGTGTAAGAGGAAAGTAAATTAGATAATTTCTAAAGTGTTTACTTTTGGGGCTATTTTTTTTAAGAAAGGTGCATGCTGGAAGAAACTTCTATTTATTAAAGTTCATTTTTTTCTATGAACTTTATAAAGTTCAAAGAAATAGCAACACAGAAAACCACAGAGTAAAAGATAGAGCATTAAAATCTCATTGTGGTGTACACTAGAGTCACTTGGATGATTATGCGAAAAATGAATTTTCAAGCTACTGTCCTGTTCTTTACATTTTAACATTAGCTTCGGGATTATGCATTTCAGAAGCAGACAATACCTACTCAGTTAGAAAGAGATTACCTTAAGTCTTCTTTATGAAAAACCGGGGAGAAATAGGAACCTTAAGCTCACAGCTATGTCTGTTTTAACTGTGCTGACCCCATTTGTGTTCCACTGCACCGATGCTGAGCGCCTTGCTCTGCTCTGAAAGGTCAAAGATTTGGGGAGCTATTCCTTACGGACTGTGTGCTTGTTCCTGGCTATTTGTTCACTGTACTTCTTGAATGTTCATCAAATAGACCTGGATTTACATTTTTCAAATTCCATTTTTTAAAAAAAGAGAAATCATCTTCCTTCAATCCATAAGGCTAAAAAGTCAAGTCAAAGTACCAAAGTACAATTTCTCAGTGTGTCTGCTCTATCCGTATTTATTCCATTTTGAGTGACTGAGTATTTGATTCAGCCACCACTCCCAGTTCCTGAGCCCCAGCCAGGTCTCTCAGGCCCATTCACAATTCCAGCACTAACTTTCCATAATTATTTTATTTCCTTAATCTTCCCAATGGCTGGTTCAGCCCCAGGTGGGCCTCATTCCTCTCCAAGTTCAATAAGACAGTCTCTTACTCCCTCTGCTCTCCTGTCTCCTCCAATTTTGATTTTTGCTGGCAGCCTCACAGCATCTCCTCCTCTCTCTCTCTCTTTTACACACACAAACACACACATGCACACACACACAATAGCATGGGAAATGCCTCGACCATTTGGAGAGGAAGAAAGGCAAATTGCAATTTTTCCACACCTAGAAAAGAGGGGAATGAAAGACAGGATGACCAAAAAAAATAAGAGAGCATGGGGGAGAAAGGAGGACCACAAAACTTTAAATAAAAGAAAATGGAAGGAAAAGCCAGAAGAGTTTAAATATAGCAACAGAAAAACAGTGGCAGAAAAAATGTTACTCATATGTAAAAGGATGAGAAAAAATATTAGAGATATTGGGGATTAACAGAAAATGTAAAACCAGAAAACCTTCAAGCCCCAAGTAACCCCAAGTTCAATGTAGCCACTGCGTTTTCTACCTGTCTGCCCAGAATATCTCACTCTAGAAGTGTTTAAAAAGATGCAAAAAAAACCCAACCTGTGTCATCTTTCTGAATTTTTATTGTCTCAGTCATCGATAATGATGCAGTATTCTTGAAGCTGAAAATGTTAATTGCTGGAGCCTTCTCTTGGCTTTTTCCACAACAAGTTAACCTCGAGCACAACACACATCATCATGCGAGTGCGGTGCTGGATGCTACACCCCGCCGTAGCATCTAACTGTGGTCTACAGAGACCAGGCCTGTCGGCTGCAGCTTAATAAACTATGTAAATACGTGGCTGATTTAAAGCTATGGCTATATCTAACCTGTGGAATCCAGGCGTGTTTCCCAGCTCCTACAGCCCTGTGTGTGTATGTGTGTGTGTGTGTGTGTGTGCCCCAGCTGCACCCTGGCTCCACGCTGACTCCCTTCCACCCTCCGCCCCCACAGCCCGGTTTCCTGCCCAGCCAGGTCCCCCCCGGATGATGGGGGGACACGGTTATGGCACACACCCCACCATTCAGACAGAACCTCTGGGACTCATCCAGCGCTACGGTTGCAGCAGCTTTGACTCGGGGTAATTATTTTGCGAGCCGAGCCTTGTGCGGATATTGTTCGCTAATAGTTTCGCTGTGAAAGAGCGTATCTTTTCTCACTCTGGAAAGCGGGAATAAGTTGGGTTTGTTTTTTAAAGAAATGAATTTAACAGCTTGTGGTGTGTTTAGGTGAAGGAATATGAGTGTACAGCGGGGTCGGGCCAGTAACAAAGGGCGCAACTGGTTTGGTAGAAGCAAGCAGAGCATTTGCACGGCCACGTCGCCGTGCGCGGCGCTGGAAGTGCACTCTGAGGTGTCACCAGTTCATGCTTGGCCATCTGTATTTTGTCAACAATAGCAATTCACTTTTTAATGAATGTTTAAAGTCTCGATCCCCCCGGGAGTAACAGCTATAGAGAGCATCAGCTATTGCTGAAAGACCAGGGATTCGAGGAATAAACAGAATATTGCAGAATGGCAAACAGGAACCAGTGACCTCATAATTCTGGAAAATATCTCCTTTTGAACCACAAGGAACTCTGACAATTGCAAAGGCTCAGTCTTGAACAATGGAGTTTCGCAGAGATAGAGTGAAAGCAAAATCGAGCCCCCTGTGTACTCATGGCAGTTCTTTATTATGTGCCATATATTATCATGTTGTGTTGTGTTTTGCTTTATCGTTGTTGCATCTTTATTAAAGATGGGCCAGAAATAAAACCCAGATGTAAACATACCTGCACTTCCAAGGCACTTGGCTTTAGCTAAGAGCACGGCAGCTGAAAGCCATCCTCGGCACGTTTTGTTCGAGAAGGTTTATATTCTTCTTCTCTTAAAAGAAAAAAAAAACAAGGAAAATACTTAAGACAGCAAATAAAATCTCAGTGTTGTAAAATAATTACGTATTATGTCTTTTGCTGTGCTTTAAAGGAAGCTGGTTATGCAGGTATGGGGAATGACTGACTTTAAAGAGAAATGAAGGAGGGTAGCAATTTTGCTCTCTAGCCTGCAGAATACTAAGAACACAGGACACATTCTTGTCCTGAAGTCAAGGGATTTCCTTTGTTTAGGCTTATTAAGCAAATTACAGACTGGTGTCTTGCAGTCAGACACTGAGGTCTGCACTGGATTATTGAGTTGTAGGACACAAAACCATATAAAGCAAGAGATGTCATTATTCCAATGACAATGGAGGAGAAAAATATCCACTGCTGACAGGCCTACTCACTCACAAGTCCACTGGTGTCAACATACATAGCAGTAGAGCCAGAATAGTTTAGGAAAGAGTTTGTTACATCTGGTTAAAAGGGAAGTGTAAGAGCTAAAGGGGAGCAAAATACTGTATGTCAATATTTGCCCTACTGAGGAACAGCAGACACAAACTGGAACTGAAGGATACCATATATAAAGAAGTAAGTAACCACATGTATTATTTCAGCCCTGTGCCCCAGCTGTAAAACATTATTTGAAGTTATAAGGTTATAATAGTTGCACAGCTGTGGGAAGGTGAGGGTCATCCATTTTACATACATATTCAAATTAAGAATGCAGGGCTGCTGGCACAAAGCAACGGTAATGATATGGCCTCAAAGGTAGGAATGTGCAGAAAGACGGGCAAAAATAGTTTTTGGTTTTCTCTTTCAGAGATGGATGAGAACTTTTGCTCTCCTCTCTTGGTTGTTCCTGGCTGAAGATGAAAAACAATGAACAACCTGGGCGTTCAAAGTACAGATTCACAGAAAATTCGGGAACCTAACTTTAAAAAAAAATAATCCACAAAGGTCTTATTTACACCTAAGTCAGGTGATGTCTGAATCCTCTTAATGCTTTTTTATTTCCAATATTCAAATGTGTTTCTAGGTGTTTCTAGAATCACACATTTGTTCATTTCTAGAACTGCCCTGGCTAGACTTGCCTTAAGCCCCATCTGGATCCAGAAACTAGATGTTTTCTGCATATGAATATGCCTGAGCAGTGATGCACAGGTCACATGTACCTCAACTAGTTCTTAATGATATAGTCTGGGTACCAGAAGCTCATAAAGAATCCCCCCCTTTAGACTGATTTATCCTGTTTTGATATATCTTCATTACTTTCCACTATGTGAAAGAAAAACAGAATTTCTGAGGTTGGAGGGGGCCTCTGCGGATCATCTGCTATGAACCCCTGCTCAAAGCAAGGTCAGCTAGAGCACTTTGCTCAGGCTCATGTTCAGCTGCATTTTGAAATATCTCTAGGTATAGAGACTCCACAAACTTTCTGGGCATCTTGTCCTAGTGTTTGACTACACTGATCACAGTGAAAGAGGTCTTTTCTTATATTTAAATGGAATTTTTTTTGTTTGAGGGTATTGATCGCCCCTAGTGCTGCTGGGGCTCAGGCTCATCAAGCTCAGGTTCTGCTCTAGACGCAGCTCCCAGCCCCTTGCCTGCAACCAGGACTTTTTCTGTAGCTGCAGATCTGAAGACGGAGCAGGAACCATTTGCCTGATGCCAGAACTCAAAACTTGACTTCACAGGGGTCACCATCACAGGGGTCTCTGACACCAATGCCTCTGTCTGTCCCCCCTTTCATACCATTGGAGTTCAGGCTCTTGCAGCTACAAAGTCTTGGAGAAAGTCTCATCAAACTCCTTTTCTTGGCAGTGATGCAATTTGGCCTGTAGATCTTCTGCAGCTCCTTTACTTTATGACACAGAATCTCCATCAGTACATACCTCCTGCAATGAAGGACGTGATCTCCCCCAGCATGGAGGGAGGTCCTCAGTGAAGCATCCCTGAGCCCATGGACCTGCAGAGCTGCATCTTCCATCAGGAGCTCAGGTTCGGCTGATGCCAGAGGGAGTTGTTTCAGTTGCTGCCCCACCAGAGGTCACCACCTCTGATGACCTACTGAGCACCATCTTGAACAGAGTTTCTGGCCTCCATCTGTGCACCCAGGTGCCCAAACTGGCCCAGGCTGCTGGTTGCTTCTGTTAGCCACACTCTGGTACACATTTGTGTCACGCAGGTATGTGTAAATCTCCCAAAGGAGGTAACCCAGCTGGTTCTCTTAATACAGGACCAACAAGACGTGTCTTCATAAAAATACAATAACAGATGCTGTCTTCAACAATGCCAACAGAAACACTGGGGAAGTAATTCCTCTCCCTGGGATTTCACATTATTTGCTGAACATTGGTACAGTTCTAACCGTGCTTAAAAACCAGACACTGCTCTCCTCTATTTTTACTCTGGAGTAAAGACTCGAGTAAACTCTGCTCATAACACTGAAAATAGTTTAGAGGCATCCTTCAGCCTGCAGGAAATAGATACTTCCTATTCATTTGCTCTGGGCAGTTCACCACTTTTCTTTTGACTTTAGATGCTTCCTTGCTGGAAGCACCTATGTACTGGGAATCTAAATATCTAACTTAGGGACTATATAGTCTCGTATAGATCAGAAGAAAAATACTTAAAAGTAATGATAATTTTAACCTATTGAAGTTTCTGGAATTTAGATTGGGAAAAAAAAAAAAAAAAGAGCGATATCCCTAAATATTACTGATGGTATGAGCCCAGGTCCTTAAAGTTAGAAACTGTGGTATCTAGCTCATGTTCATATTATTTCTGAATCTCCAAGGACTAGGCATTCAGATGCTCAGCACATCTGCTCAATGGATAAATGAATGCAGAGTTCATCGTAACACAATGAAGAAGAGTTAAAAGCTTTCTCCTGGTAATGGACTGGCAATTGTTGAGAACTGTCCACAAACGTGCTTCTGTATCTCTCTCACTCCAATTCACTCCTATTCTAGCAAAGATAGCAAATCAGTGACTGTTAGCCACAGAGATGAAGGATTTAAGGCCTTTAAGAAGAAAATTCTTCTTTTAATTATGGCAAAGAGAGAAGAGTAAATTGAACACTACCATCATATAATAACCTGTGGTCGACAAGGAATAAAGACAAAGATCAGTGTCAAGATCAGAAATTCAGTCATTCATTCTGTATTGGGAATTGTGAGACTCTCAAAAATAGACCCACCAGCAATAAATTATATATATTATATCATGTAATAAATTACATTGAGTTGTTTTAGTTTCACCTCATAAAAGAAGTTAAAGTCCGTACAAGTGAAATTTAACAGGCAAAAAACTATTCTTTCCCATTAAGGCCAACAATATGGAATGGGCTCTGTATACACATTTAAACCCTCTTTACTTTCCAAAACTGCCTGATGAGAATGAACCATGGTCTCTGATGGCTTCCAGATCATGCCCACCTGCTCTTTGAGGGATCAGTAACTGTCTCAGGACAAAACTCGCAGGTGACTATTCCAACAGTTGAGCAATAGAGACAACCCATGCAGGCACTCAGAACATTCCATGGAACTGTGTAATTTTCCAGTATAATCATGACCTTAGAAACTCCAAAATCTGATATTGATTTTGCTCTTGAAAACAGGAAAATATTTTCTTTTTAAAAAAATCTCAATTAATTGGTTACTTTTTGTTGGGAAATGGACTTAAACACGTATGTTTTCAGCTGAAAAATTAGTAATTTTAGTTTGATTTTCCAAATATAAAACATCTGCAATAATGCTCTTTGTCTGTCTGTCTGTCTCTCTGTTCAACCTGCCTGTTAGCTCTCCTCAAAAATTTGCAAGGAAGTAAGTGAACAAAAAATAAACATCCAAGGAGCCAGACTTCATTAATATTCAAAACAATCTGTATACCTTAAAAGTCAAGTCACTGTGCGAGATGTGGTCATCTCTCCAAAGTTTAATTTCAAAGGATAATGCTGGAAATTGAGGTAGGAATTGTAATTACTCAGCAAGAGAACATTCAAACTTTGTATCCAAATGCTTTTGGATAGAGAGGTGATCTCAGACACTTCTATCTTTCACTTTCAGGATTAAATAATATTCTTCTCTGTTTCATATAATGGTCATCAGAGCTGGGAGGAAGAGGCTGTCCATGTGTTTTGTGATGGGACCATCCGCCTTTTCTGAAACCAGAGAGCACACCTTGCTTCAGGTAATATTTCAGTCTTTATTCATCAGAAAAACACAGTCACCTGAGGTTAGACCATTCACATTTGATAAGGTACAGACAAAAGACTGTACTGGAATTGTTTCAGCTAAATTTCAATGAAGGAGAAAGGTGTGGAATAGTTTCCGTATGAAAGTTGGGCAGATCAGAACTGTTCTGCTTAGAGAAGAGACCACCAAAGCAGTAATAAAAGTCTAAATTTACACTGAATGACCAGAAGAAGGGGGATAGAAAGTTTATGGATTCCTCCCATACAAGAGCTAAAGATTATCAAATAAAAGTCATGGTTGACTTCAATTTTCATTGGGACAGAAAATTTTAGTATATGTTTGGCTGTAAGCAGAAGCATTCAAGGCCAGGCTGGATGGGGCTTTGAGCAACCTGGTCTGGTGGGAGGTGTCCCTGCCCATGGCAGGGGACTGGAACTTGATGATCTTTAAGGTCCCTTCCAACTCTAACCATTCTATGATTCCTTAAGCATGTATTACTGGCTACTGTCAGACAGGCTGCTGGGCTCTAGATGCCTTTGGTCTGTCTGATGCAGCTATTCTTATATTTTTAAATTCCTTACCTGAATGAAACAGAGCTGCACTTTGCAATGGGGCTGCTTCCAAAGACAGCATCCGAAGCTAACATATGGCTCTGTGATTTTGAGCAGAAACACCATCCTGGAGTTCCAAAACTCCTTCTGAAACGTGTTCATATATTCCCAGTATTATCTGATGAAAAGAACAATAAAAAACAACACTTTGCTTAAAAAGTCCCAACCAGCTCCTCTGTTATCCAAAGCAAAGCTCCACGCTTTCCTAAGGTTTCCCCAACAGAACCACAAAAGACATTGGCACGTTCTTTAAGCTCAGGCACCAGTAAAATCCAGTACATATCTAGAGAAGACTGATTGCCCTGTCCTTAACTGCAACGATTTTAAGGCCCAGGGGTCCACAGGGGAGAGGTACAAGACAGCCAGGAAAGACATCGTGGAAACAGACTGTGAGCATATAAATCACCAGCCCAGTTCAGCGATGGAAGCTGGGAAGATGACTCCTATTTGGAAGATTAACTACACTCTACACGCTAAGGCAGAGCAAGCAAATCTTTTGATATAGATAAAATGCAGAACACTGCAGGGACACGAAAGGAATCATCCTGCTGCCCCCAATGAAAACATTGGCTTTATTGAGCCAGGAACTGGAAAGGGTTATTTTTTTTTCCTTGTGCTGAAATATAACCTCCAGACCATAGCTGGGAGGAGGACTGGGGCACTTGCCTACAATGATTCAATCTAGTATGGAAAAAATATATGTTCTTATGATGATTTTCTAACACCAAAGAATTTGTCTATTTTAATAAGCCCAGAGAACCTAGGTGTCTGGTGATTTCTTGTCATAAATCAGGAGCTCATTAAAAGGAAAAAAGTATGAAAAGAAGGCAAAGATTCTGGCAGGAGTCTTGAGAAAACAATTGAAAAGCATTTTTGAAGTTTCATTCATTTTGGTGCAATATGTGCAGAGGCCACAGCTCCAAGCACCGGTAGTTCTGAAGCCTGCCAACTAAGTACCTAAAAGCCCCTGAATTTACTGAATTTTGTGCCACGGATTCAGTTTTCCGCCTGTGTCTGGATATTGCCTGCATAGAATGAAGCGCAAAGCTGCGGTTGTGGGAGGGAGGTACAGAAAGTCATGCTACCTGACCAACAGGAAATTCAAAGTGCATCAATTGTAAGAGTCCAAAGAGCTGTTGAAAAGTAAGATAAGGTTCAGAAGGGGATTACTGTGTCCTAAATGTGATATTTTTATTGAGAGGGCAGTGCTTAAATTACATTTTTATGAGCCAGCGTGGCATACCATCACTTTTTCATTTTACTGAGAAGCTTGCTGGGACTTCTCTGGTTCACAGCTGCAGAACGGATTAATTTTATCCTCCCCTGAATGAGACCTTCAGTCCCACCATAGCTTCTAACTTGGAAGCAGCGTGCAAGGATACTACAAGACTAGAATTATTACATCATCAGTCAGAGTCGAAGAGAAACAGGAACAAAGATGGATAAAATGCTAAGACTTGATTCAGCAAAAAACATTTCTGTGCATGTTAGCCTGAAGCATCCCTGTCTAGTGAAGCACTAAAGGGTGTGCTTGGGCTTAATTGAAGTTAATGAGACTTACACAGGTCCTGAAGGTAATCACACGCTTCACCGCTTCATTAAATCAAAATACAAGTATTATAGGGCAAGGTCTATCCTCAGGGAATTCCATTGAAATACAGAGTGATACAAGCCTATAAATCATTTTAAAGGTATTTGTTATTAAAATGCATGTACAAAAACGTGCTAAGAGGAGTACAGGTTGCAGGAGGGCTGAGCCTCAGAATAGCACTTTGTTTAACAAGGTATCTGAGACAAAAGACCTGGTTAAGTGTAAAATCAGAAGTAACTGCAGTGAAGCCAAGGCCAATGCAGCTGAGATCAATATTAAACCCCAGAGAAGGGGATTTTCTAAAAGTTTGGGGGGAGGGGAAGGAAAATGGAGAACAGGTCCCCAGAGAACGTGATAAATGATGATGGGTTAGCAATATAGTTCTGCTTCCAAAAGCCAGGCTTAATCCTCACTCAGGAGTAGACATTGTGCCACATATTTAATCTATCCCTTAGAGAGAGTGAAAAGGATCAAAAGCATCACACAGATACTTAAAGGGAAAGGTCATATTCCCATTGAGGACTAATGACTGTATCCCTTCCTGCAAGCATGGGGATTTCTGGTGAGGGAACTAAAACTGCAATGTTTCCAGCATTAACGCTGGCTGTAGGGTGTCTGCTGTCACATCAGCTCCTTGAACCCTTCCCCTTCACTCCAAGCTCCACTCGTGCTGTGAGCCTGCAGCTCCCCGTGTTTCTCCTGCAGCTTTTCCATACCTTTCAGCAAAGGGATTTCTTTAACAAAACTGAGCCCTGTGATCAGATCACCCGAAGCCACTGCAATGTCTCAAAACTACCAAAGCCTTTGTGGTTACAGAAGAATTGTAGAGAGCTGCCATAATTTAAGAGCAGGGATTTTTTTTCCACTGTAGTGGTTCAATGTGTGTTGTGTGCACACATGTGCTTCAGCACAGATGGAGATTCAAATGAATATCAGACCCTTTGGTGTGAGTTCAAATTTCCTGAAGGTGTTGGAATGTCTGTAAAACATCAGATGCCCTTTTGGTTGTTTTTTCATAAATACATTTTAATTCTCTGCTGATTTGACATTTCACTTTATTTAGGAAAAATGGGGGGAAAAAATTACAACATATTGAAAAAAGTTATTACGGAAAAAAAGAACAGGGGAAGGGAAGGAGGTTTGTCTGTCCCTGGCAGCTACCTGCCTTTCTTATACAAAGCCACCTATGATTCTTCTACAACCACAAACAAGCCAGGTTTTCTTTGTGTTCTCTCCAGAAAGGAAGTTCAAAATATGTACATCTACTCCAAAGCTATTAATCTTTTTTACAAGATTATTGAGGGGAACCATTGTCATCTTTCCTAAAATAAATTTTCCACAAAGCTTCAGGAATCTTTTAAGTAGAGTTTAAGATATCCTTTCTTTTTTTTCTCTCCTAACACATTTACCTCCTAAAAAACAGTTACCTAATTACTCATTTACTTTTGTATTAATTATATCCATTGCCCTGTTTCTTAAAAAAAATGAAAAGCTATTCTTTCCCAGCCTGCTGCCTTCAGAGCCCTGCATAGTTGACTTTAGTTTCAGCTTGCTGCTGTCAACCCAGACCCACAGTGCTGGAGAGGTTGTGCATCCTAAAAGGCTGAAGGGTATGTTGCATTGAAAGAGATTCTAAATGATCAGTAAGACCAAAAAAAACAAGAATCTCTCAACCTTTCAATTTTCCAAAATGGTTTCCATTGCACATTGAAAGTAACATAAGGCAAAACAGCAACAAAAATCAGAGTCAGGCCCTTAAACAAATGTCATCACTGCTTAGACTTCAGTGAGGGTGTTAATTATTATCACAAAGTGAGGAAACCACAGAATTGTTGGACCAAACACACGTTTCATGTGGAGAAAGTAGTACAAACAAACCAAAAACATACATCATTTTCCATGGAGCAAAGAGAAGATCCATCTATTTATTCAACAAGCCTTAGGGATCCTCCTCCTGTACAAACTATCTAACCTACTACAATACAACTTGCATCCCAAGGCTATTACAGCCTTCCATATGCCTGTAATTTATTAACTATTTGAGCTAGGAGATCACAACTGGAATAATTCTGAGTGCCTTTAAGACGGAGCTGCTTGTATGAAATCTACATACACTGTGTTACGACCCTAACACCGGAGAACCAACCTTCTCCCACACGCTCACATTTGCAATTCTTTAAGACTTTTAAGCCAAACTTAAGATATGCAGTTATTCCACCTGGCTATGGGAAATGGGATATAACTACAAGAAAAAGTGTATATGCTGGACCCTGTGGCTGAGCCATGCACATGGTGGTAAACGCGTACTTTTCACTGCAATGTGGCATAGGGAACAGTGATGCATATGGTTCAAAAGTTCTCCCAGAGAATGACAAATACCAGGAGCTTCACATTAAAGCAAAAGGAAGGCCATAGTAAGTAGTTCTTGAATAATCTGTCCAGAAGGTATCCTCTTTCCCCATTCAGTCTCAAGGTGGTTTATTACATGAAGCTGAATAAAAAATAACGCGCCCTAGTGTGTATCTAAATCAAGAATATTATCCAGCCATGCCACAAAGATTTTGTCGTTCATGGACCAAGCTAGCAATGAAATTACTTGCATTGTTGAGGGCAAAACAGAGATTAGGCAGTTCACTGATCTATACTCTCAGAATGAAGGACAACAGATCCTTTCCTGGCGTGTACTCATCACAACAAGCATCTCCTTGCTATATAGCAGTGTGAAATATGATTAAAAAAGCCAAGCTCACAAATTTACAGTATGTCTCTGTTACCACATATACCTGAATCATGGTTTCAACAGGCAAAATATAGGCTGAGAGAAGGTAAGAGAAAATCTCTAAGTGTCTTACAAAGGCAACAGAACAAATTTCACAGACTGAAAATTCAAGTCAACCTATCGAAACCCTGGAAATTCCTAACAACAATGTCCTAAAACTGGTGTACTAAATGCAGTTAAACTGCTTTAGTTAAAGTAACTTTTATCTGAAATCATTCAACATTAGCAATTTGAACCAACTTACCTATTTAAATTAAACCAGGTTTAATACGGTCTCATTTTTCAACTGACCCAAAACCATTCCATTCCTATATTTTCTAACTGATGTACAATTAATTTTTTTTAAAATGTCTCTTACTTAAAAATTTGTGAGCAAAGCCAACGCTGCACAAACCACACCTTTCCTTGAATTTATTGCCATCTTTTTAGAAAGTTTATTTAAAAGAATATAACCCAAATATGTGCTTTTCTATGAAACGTACTTTTCAAGTTCATTTATGCCAGAGAAAATACTCATTTTCCAGAATGGCATATTTCATTTGCTACCAAAGAGGACTGACTGTAACATAAAGCTAGTGGCTTCTTTAGAAGAAAGAGAAACAATTTGACATGGTGGGTCTGGTATCCTTCTGCAATATCAAATGAAGCCCTACATTTTCAAAATGATGCATGGGAATTTAACCACGTGGTGCCCATTAAAGTGAATGCCAGCTCCCATGGTTTATGAGGTCACCAGAAGTCCTTGATGGAATTACACTCCCAACCCGCACGGCTGATTCTCTTGTATCACAGACAGTCTGAACCAAAGCCCGTAAAGTCAACAAAAATGTCTGCAGTCAGATTGGTCAGGTTTGGATCGGGTATTTCCACTGGAAAGAGAGAAACAAGAGAGAAATAAATTACCCAACAATCATTAGTTTAGCAGCATGGCATGGGTCCTGTGTCGATACATATTCCTGTGCAGTAAAGGGGAAATAATGTCTTCCTGTGGTCGTGCTGGAGGCATCTGATGGAAAAGAGAAACACTGGGGAATATTCCTTGGAAAAACAAAAGAACATCCTGTGAGAATGCAAATACAAAGTAATTCTTTAAGCGTACCTAACAGCTATCATACAATATATCAAGTACAATATATTTGAGAAATAAATATTCTGGGCTCTTTGTACATCACCTGCATTTTTAGAAATCAATGTACTAGTGCACATCTGTCAATTTTGCATTTAGTAGACTGAATCTTTTAATATCTATTACAGACTAATCACATTCAACTTCTAAAAGTTGAAACAAGGCACCCCATTTGCACAAAGACTTTGCACATTGTTGTGTTTTAAAGCACTCAGTAGTTCATAAAAGACTACGGTCCTTGGGTATATTGACTTTCATATTATCTTGGCTGGAATACGAGCTTGTTTTAGCAATAAACTGATATGTTGACTGAATACTTTCCAGTTTTCTAGGTTTCAGGTTGTGTTTCTGGGGTTATATCACTAGAAGCACAGTGACCTTCTACAGTTTCCTGAATCTCTGTATGTAAGATATAATAATTTTATTCAGAAAGTAGGTATTTATCAAGCTGTGCGATGATACTCAGCATTAAAACATGGTCCAACAAGTTTCTTGGAGCCTGTGTGCCTATCTACCATAGTCAGGATTTCAGCAAAGTGCCCTAAGCTAGTTAAGAATTTAGGGAGCAATTTATGTGCACACACACATTAATACATGCATACCTCGCAAAAATGGCCTAGAAAAAAGCAGGCATGCTTATTGAAGGAGATTTGCACAGAGCAAATAAATAATCGCTCTGAGAGAAGCAGCTAATTTTGGAATCCTAACAGCAAAGGTTGAGGGAAGTGATTCTGCCCCTGTACACCAATTCTGGTGAGATCCCACCTGGAGTCCAGCCTCAGCGTCCCCAAAGGACATGGACCTGTTGGAACGGGTCCAGAGAAGACCACAAAGACAATCCAAGGGCTGGAGTACCTCTGCTGTGAGGACAGGCTGAAGGAGTTGGGGTTGTTCAGCCTGGAGAAGACAAGGCTCCAGGGAGACCTCGAAGCCCCTTCCAGTACCTAAAGTGGGTACAAAAGAGGTGGGGAGGGACTCTTGGTCAGGAAGTGTAGTGACAGGATGAAGGGAAATGGTTTTAAACTGAAAGAGGGAAGATTGAGATTAGAAATTAGGAAGAAATTCTTTCCCGTGAGGGTGGTGAAACACTGGAACAGGCTGCCCAGAGAATCTGTGGCTGCCCCATCCCTGGAGGGGTTCAAGGCCAGGCTGGATGGGGCTTGGAGCAACCTGCTCTGGTGGGACATGTCCCTGCCCAGGGCAGGGAGATTGGAACTGGATGATCTTTAAGGTCCTTTCCAACCCAAACCATTCTATGATTATCACCTGATGTTTCCATGATTTCTGTTATCCAGGGCTATATAACATGGGTGAGGTACCCTGGCCAGCCGAAAACACAGACAGTGCGGCACCCCAGGAGATCATATCAGATGGAGAACAAAAAAAAGCTGATGCTTCAAAATAGCACCTCTCTGAGACTAGGGAATACAGAGGATACAAACATATCCGTACTGCTTCTGGAGTCAGGTGTCTTCATACTTACTGCCCTGTCTGTCCACAAGCTGGATAGGTCACCTCCCAGGGAAGTGTGAATTAACCATAGGGGGAACGCAGTGCAGTGTCAAATGCACTTCTGCAGCAGCTGTGGAGGCTGTGGCAAAGTTCCAAATCCTTTGAATGCCTGATCCCACTGGTACCATGGCTTTTCGTTCTCCAAGAAGGATTCTTTTAACACAGGCTGGAGCATATTCTCTTCTGTCTTTTGTTTTGGTCTCTGTTATTACAGTTCTTTGGGGAAAAAAATAAAAAAGTCAGAAAAGTTCAGAGTGGGGCAACTTTTTCATTACAGGGGATTGAATCACCCAGTAAAGGACAAAGTTTACAGCAGGAATCCCGTGAAAGGATCATTGTGTACCTACGGCCACATCCAAACCTTATGATGCAGCCTGTGATATTTTACCTTTTACAGCCAGGCTGCTCTCCCCACCTTTGCTTAAATGAGCAGTCAGAATCCACACAGCCGGTTATTCCCCTCTCCCGTCATCTTCTCATCCCTCTGAACTTCAACCTCCAGCTTTTTTTACTGATAAAGACAACTCTAAGCAGAAGGGGGGGAGGGAAATGTGTATTCTTCACACTGCACAGCTGAGTAGGGCTAAATGACTAATAAAAAGTCCTGGGCATCAACTTAAAAGGGGGAAAGGAAAGGGCTGGTGCTGTGGGTGGAACTGGGAGGGGAGGGAGGCTGGTGATGGGCTGCAGAGGAGAACATGTCCATCCTCGAGCTGGAGCTGATGCCAGTCACGCTGTAGGAGTTGAATGGCACTGCCTCAAAAGCACGTGTTTGCTCCTGCCAAGTGATTGACTTCCATCTGAGGGCATTTTGTGTGAGCTGAGAGGAAAGCTATTTGAAGTCTTTCTATAAGCTACATAACTTAGGTAAGTATTTGATATGGATAAATACTTTGCGAGCAGCATGGAAATAATAATTAGGAATTTGCAATCCCTCAGCTTACATTTATACTCCAGTGCTGTGTTTCTGAGGAAGTATTTACAACACCGCTACAAAGGCTGGAGTATCACAGACGTGCAGTCACAGAGCCTGGGTTTTTAGAATCATAGAATGGTTGGAGTTAGAAGGAACCTTAAAGATTATCCACCAACCCCCTGCCATGGGCAGGGACACCTCCCACCAGACCAGGTTGCTCAAAGCCCCATCCAGCCTGGTTTTGAACACTTCCAAGGACGGGGCATCCATAGCTTCTCCGGGTGACCTTTTCCGGTGCCTCATCACCCTCACAGCAAAGAATTTCTTCCTAATTTCTCATCTAAATCTCCTCTCTTTCAGTTTAAAACCATCCCCTTCATCCTGCCACTGCACTTCCTGATCAAAAGTCCCTCCCCATCTCTTCTGCAGCCACTTTAGGTACTGGAAGGGGCTCTAAGGTGCTCACCCCAATAGAGTTCCTCTTTCCTTTCCTGCCATCCACAGCAGGGTGTAGCATCATGTAGACCCTCAGCACAGCTTGGGGAAGAAGCAGAGCATCATTCTCTGGGGTCCTCAGCACAGAAAGGACATGGACCTGTTGGAACAGGTCCAGCAGAGTGCCATGAAGATGGTCAGAAGGATGGAGCATCTCTGCTGTGAAGACAGGCTGAGAGAGCTGGGGTTTTTCAGCCTGGAGAAAGCTCTGGGGTGACCTTATGGCCCCTTCCAGTGTCTAAAGGGGGCTACGGGAGAGACGGAGAGGGACTCTTGATCTGGGAAGGGAGCAATAGGACAAGCGTAATGGTTTTAANAAGCCATCGCTGAGGATATGAGCATTTAAAAGCTAATTAAAACAACCCCTTCCGTGCAGAAATCCTCAGGTTGCAAACGGAGTGGCTATTGGGAATGCTTGCTAGGAATTCAGCAGAGATCTGGAAGAAAAAATGTCTTTGTAATTCACAAGTAAAGGGAAAATAGCTGTGGAAAGCCTTCCTCGGATGTTTTTTTTCCCCCTCCCCTGCCACTCTGCTTTCTGAAACGCTGCTGCCCTTTTCTCAGTCACTATTTTTCACATCACTCTTAGTTTTTCTGCTTCAAGTAATTGACCCATAATGGATGCATGAAACCAGATTGATGTAATCTTTGAGATTAGGATCCCAGGGCTATAAAACAGAAAAGAAAAAAAAAAAAAGGTTGATCTNAAAAAAAAAAAAAAGAAAAAAAATCTGAATTAATTCTTCAGTTAAAAAACCCCCACCGTAACTCAAAAAGATATGATTTATTAGGAGGAAAAGTAACTCATGCTTTCCTGTTAAGTTATAATATGAATGGTAGCATTTTGAACTCTTGGCCTAAAATAGTTATATTGAGCTTTGATCCTTAGGACGTTAACAGACGGGAAGCAGAGGAGTGAATTGGGGTGAATTTAATAGTATCCAGAGATAGAATAATTAACTCTTATGGTGCCTATTAGCAGCTAGGGTCTGAAGGAAAAGGATTTAGAAAAATAAAACCAGGAAGGGAAAAGAGGTCTTTCTGCATACTGTTAGGTATATAAGTTATTGGAGAGAAAATTATGACATCCTTCCTTAATATGAGTCATGAAGTGAAGGAAAAGTTCATCTTCTCTATCACCCACCGAAGAGGATAATTGTTGGCAAACAGGCTGAAAGGTTGTAGGCCAGTGGTTACTGTCACTGCTCATTTCTTGAGCTTTCATTCTCTTCTTAACACTAGAAAGCTCTTCAGTAAATTTACTTTCTTCATGATACGTGTATGAACACATGGAATAACAAGCCTTCTTACGAGTCGCAAAAGCTACAGATGCTCTCCTTTCTTTCCAGCCTTGTTTGTAAGCTAGGTATGAAATCATAAAGGGGATACAGAAGGGATGGGAAGGGACTCTATGACTGAGTGGAGCAATATGATGATGGGTAATGTTTTTAAATTGAAAGAGGGAAGATTTAGATTAGATATCAGGAAGAAGTTCTTTACTGTGAGGGTGATGAACACCCCATCCCTGGAGGGGTTCAAGGCCAGGCTGGATGGGGCTTGGAACAATCTGCTCTGGTGGGAGGTGTCCCTGCCCAGGCCAGGGGGGTTGGAACTGGATGATCTTTAAGGTCCCTTCCAGCACAAACCATTCTATTATTTTATACTCCCTGATTTACTTGTGTCTCCATCAGTCCATACTGCTCAATATAGCACATCTTCCTTGTTGGAACAACAGCCAGAGCTCAGGCTGTCTGTAACTGCAACACCTTTGTGCCTGTTCAGTGGTACTAAGACCCTCCTAGGAAGGACTCAGAAAGCAGCTTTTTTTGTCCAGCAGAGCATGGATGGGGCTTGGAAAGGGTGTGTGAGCCACAGCACAGGCAGGCTCAGGTGCAGATTCAGACCTGTGCTCAAAACACGGGGTGGCTGTACCTTCCTATTTAATTGCTGTGTTAGGCACTGGTCTGTTCCCACAAAAGCCATCCAGCCTGAAAACAACATGCAGGACAAATTTCTGTAGGTAACAGAAAGCCTGTAGACTGAGAGGTAAAATAAAATGATTCCATAAATACTGGAGAGATGTTCCTTACATCAAAAGAAGAAACACTTCATTTTTCAAAGGCTAAGACATCAGCTCAGGTGACAACGTCTTTCAAAGTGTAGAGTAGATATGAACCCACTTCACCAAAGCTATGCAAAAACTCAGAAAGATGTACTTCACATGATTATGTATTATATAGCAAAGGGGAAAGGAAGGAAGGAAGAAGAAATCTCCCCAGCCTTTCTGCAAATGCATACAATAGAAGTCATTGAAAAGCCTCTCAGTATTTTGCAGTACTGGACAGTAAATCAATGTAATCTGCATTTCTGCAGTAGCAGGAAACTTTCCAAATGATCGCTATAAATGGAGCACATGTTTTACGTATAGGTTACTATTTTTGGCACTCCATCAAACCCCTTTGATCTGTAGACAGTGGGGTTTCATCCAGCCAGCAGGACAAGAATAAAAGGCCCATACTCTGCCTTGTGCCAAGATCCACTCGCAGAGCAAGGAGATGGGGAGTGGGTTTTGGTCACACAACTCGGCAGCTGCTCCCGCATCAGCCCAAGCCACAGCAGAACATAGATAAGCTTAGGCAGTTTGAGTACACCCTGACTAATCCCAGCTAGTTGCAGTTCATGGGATGCAACTATTACTGAGAACACTTTTTCTGTGGGTCTCTCCCTCCATCCCGGTGCCAGCACGGGGAGAAGAGTTGGCACAAGAGCTGTTTGTACCTCCTTGAGCTGCACAGAAGAGCATCCCCCCGGGGCCACTTAAGCCAGAGCTCAGCAACACCTGCACAATACAAAGTGACGAAAACCAGCGCAGGGAGTCTGGCCTGTGAGTCCTCAAAATGGAAAAAGGCAGATGANGCTTGTTGCCATAGACTGTAGCAGAACTTAAAAAAAAAAAAAAAAGACTAAAAAAAAACCCCACAGCAAGGCAAGGGAAAGCAGGCAGCACAGGAGGATTAGAAAGTAAAGACCAGAACAAAAATTTATAAAATGGAGCAGATCACTTCCTGACTGCAGCAGAGCTAAACTTCAGAAAAGATCTACTAAGCCCAGAGTGCTGCTGCCCAGGGAAGACAGTCTGTGAGCGTCCTCCCTCTCCTCTGGTTCCTCATCAAAGATGATGTCAAGATTTATACCTCCCTTCCTGAGCAGTTCTGGGAGTTTAAACTGGTTCTCAGTCCATTCCAGCCCCTGGGTAAAGGAGCACGCAGCAAACAGAAGTGTTTTGCCACATGTGGAGAATGCACTATGGGACACAAGTGTCCAATATCCATGATTTTGTGGCTCTCCAAGTTGATTCCAACCTTCGGGAGAAGCCAGTGTCAACAAAGAGAATTACAAATATCTAATTTGCCCACTACATTCTTTTTTTTTCTTTTTTTTAGACTGAAATTCATTACACTCATGGCATATATATAAAATACATTTTCATTAGCCTGTCATCAAAGCACGCAAATCTTAAAACCCCTCTGCTGTTCTGAGTGACATATTTCAGGAATAACTACTCAGAAATAACTGCTGTGGATGTGTCTGGCTGCCGAACATGAAAGTATGGGTGCTGCTGACTGCCTGGCAGCTGGCCCAGCATTTAACCCTGCTGTTTTAAAATGTCGTAAAATAAGCACAATTTAATCTTTTGAAACCTTTTGGTCAGTGACTGTGATTTCCGCAAAAAATGACTTCAAAGGGAAGACAGGCACCTTTGTTGATGCCTTTTTAAGCAGTCATGAGTTCCAAATTATTTTAAAAAAGGGAAGCAGAAACCTCAAAGTGTGTAACACCTCCTCAGGATTAGATGCTGAAGCGATATGTAAACTGGGCTGTAAAAATCGATCCTCCACTAGCGATGTGGCTCGGAATGATATAATTAAAAGATAATGTCAATGGAAAAAGAATATCATCATAGACTAATGGGCTCCTCCTGACACATAAATGCCGCAGCAAAGCCCCTGTTTTAATGAAAAAATACCACTAAGAAGCCAAGTTATTTTATTTTCAAAGCAGGATGTGTTGAAAATGTTCTATTTCTGTTGCTGTATTTCTATTTTGCCAAATGTCTGACACAGTTAACACTTCCACCTTGCAGTGTTCATATAAGACACAGCATTCCTCTGTGCCTCAAAAGCGCCACGCTTACCCTGTGCAAAAAACAGCCTACTTCTGCAGATAGTGCTCCTTTTTGTGAATACGTTGCAATCTTCATACAAACTGAAGGTTTTCTTTCCAAATTTAGAGGTGGGGAAAAAATCTCCGGATTGAATCATTTGACATAGATTCCATCCAACATGATTTAGGGGATGCAGATATTCCTAGGCATGAGAGAAGGGGAGACTATTTTTCATCCTGGTCAAAGCTGAGTTAAAAATGCCCATTAAATGCATAGTAGAGGGGGGAGGGGGAATGTGAAGATACCTTGAATAAACAAACATATTTCCAATCTACATTTTTTCCTTTTCACAAAAAAAAAAAAAGTAGCACTCTGTTCTTCTCAGATTTGGTTTGGAAGAAATGCCTTTTGGCATATTAGTGTTAAAGCAGAGCGATACGAAGAGCAGTTGATCTGTCAGTGTATTCTACGATGCTCCGAAAACGCCTGCCAGATGTGGCCCTCAGAAGTCTTAGGCGTCTTCTGCTCAGTTCCTGGCTTTAGACCAGCCTGAGGAAAGAACTAACTGATGAGCTGCTCAGGCCAGGGTGATCTGGACATGATCTGGACCACTATTGTCACCTACAGAACTTGAAAATCGAAAAGGGAGGTGCCTTGCAGGACTAGGCGCCTCCAGGATTAGGCAGCAGCCAAGCACGGGTTTCTGGAGAGCACTTTTGGACACTGTTCCACCTACATCCTGTCTTAGGTGCCTAAGTCCTTTGCTGGAGCTAGCCAGAAAGGCTAGATTCCCATTGAAGTCAAGAGAAGGATTTACATTAACTTAAGTGGATTGGTTCGGGCCCTAAAATGAGAACCATGTGTACACCCTTATGAAGAATCTGGTCCCTTCTGTTTATTCATTGTGATTTCTTGCTTTATTGAACCGCTCACATGCACTAATCCACAAATAATACGTCAAAAGACGTTTTGGGAGCGTAGAGAAAAGTTGTGGGCTTTCATGCCCATGGTCTGTGCTATTCTCAGCTGCTCTGGAAGCACGGCAGCCACCCTGGCCAACAGGCCAGTCAAGCCACATGCACCATTCAGGCCATACATAAGCTCTAATTGTATTACTCGTTTGGCTCGTCAATACTTTTCCACGGAGCTGAAGGAAAGGAGGGCATATGGAATAGAGAAGCAGGAAAACTAATGAATGAGAGAATATAACTTTCAGGGTTCTGGCAGTGTTTTCACATCCATTTTTTGCTCCACTCCCCTGAGGTCACAAAAAGCAAATGGCATATTCATTTCCTTCCATCTGTGCTATTCTGAACGGCAAACGGGAACTAACATCTAAACTTTCCTAATAAGCAGGGGTGGGAGGAGAGCTGGGTAATAATTAGCTACTGGTTAGCAATGCCTGGTAGATGATGTGACTGTCAGAGTGATGCTCATTCTAGATGCATTTTTCTTCTTCCTTTTCCTATTTTGCAGGGCAGTGACACTCTCAATTCAAAAATTTTTAAAAAAAGCCCCGATTCTACCCCAAATCCTACACGTCCTGCATGAAGCAGACCCGTGCAGAGCCAGGCCAGCGACTGTCCCGTTTTTTCCTTTAAAATACATGCAATTCCTTGTAAACACTGGGATGAGGTGGCTGGCCAGGAAGCCCCCGGAGGTGTCGGATGTGTGGCGATGGCCCCCCTTCCCTGGGGAGAGGGCTCAGATCCAGCTGCAGCTGCCTTCCTCCCTCCCCCCCTCATCCTCCACCACCACCGCTGGCTCCACAGGAGGGGGCAGCTGGCAGGACTCTCCCCCTTCCCTCATCCCAGGGCCACAGAAACCAGAATTTAGTGACCTGGCGATGCAGCAAATAAATAAATGAATGGAGAGCTGGAGAGCTTTCTGGAGAGGGCTGTGGGCCGTGCTTCCCAGAGCGAAGGAGAGGAAAAGCGCTTCTGTAGGCGTCTGGCTGGCTGGGTTCCTGTCAGAATAATGATTTCAATGTTACCGTGATTTCACCGAGCAGCATGCTGGGGCACCTAGGGTCTTGGTAGGCAATTTTTTACCCTCGCGAATGTAAATAAGGCATTTATTCAAATTAACCCTCTATTATACAGAGAAAACACAGGCTGAGAGGAAGCGCTTGCCGCCTGAGTAGCAGATTGCAATGCAGTTATGCAGCGGGGAGCAGGGCATCACCCCGCCGGTGCTGGCCAATATTTGCATTTTAAAATGGGGTTCAGGGATAATAATTCCGCAACTGACCTGGTTAGTAGGGCAGCTTGGGCTGGGCTTCCAGTCTAAAATGGTCATAATGGTTATGCCCTCAGACAAGTCCCAGAAAGGACGCTTTTTTGTGGACACACACTGGGTGGGAACCAGTCTGCTCCAGAACAACATTCTCAGTTCTGAGGAAAAAAGGTGGTGTAAGAAAAGTCCAGTTGAAATCCTGAGGTATTTCTTTAACTAAAAATCTTCTCCTAAGCAGCATTGTACTTATCTCATCCTAAAAGATTTCATGTGAGAGACTATTTGCATTTTTTTTATGCTCCAGTTGGTTTGCTTTCCACAATGCGAAGTAATCCCAAACCAGAGAACCAGGATACTATTTTTTAAAGGGAATAAAAATGGAAAGTTTCGATCAATGAAAAATTCTTCCAGATTTTTCACGTCAAAAAAAATGCATCCAAAGCCCTCTTCTGTGGGGACATCTCGTTTTCAACCAACTGGCATTTTTTCTTAAAGATCCATTTCATTAGAAGTTTTCCACTTAGCCTGGTACTACTTTGTACCTGGGTACCACCAAGCCTCTGCTGGGGTCCCCTCTGATGCCCAGAGAGCTGAGGTCAGGTAGGAGTCTCTTTTTGGGCTTGATGAGTTTCTACCAGTTCCCTGATGCCTAGGAAACAACACTTTACCACAATGGCAAAGCCAACCCAAGCTGAAAATAAAGGTGGTTCCTGCCTTTGGTTAGGCCACCTTTTTCTTTTTTTTTTTTATCTTTTCTTCTTTTTTTTTTTTTTTTTAATTCTAAAAACATTTCCCCTTTATTTTCACGGTAAAAGGTATTTTCAATATTTTACAAGAAAATACTGAATGTCCTTATTAGCTTTAGGCCATAAGTGCCACAAAACAGATTTAAAAACTGGAATAAGCCCAACATAAATGCTTACTATTGGTGAATATAAGGGCATACAAAACAGGGCAGTAAAGTCACTATACAATATCAGGAAAACCATTAAAAAAATCTGGAAAAGCATCAAGATGGCTGGCCTCTTTGTAGTTTCAGCACAAAAAAAATTGAGCCTTATTTTTAAATATTTTCCCTAGTGGGAAATAACAGCTTGAAAATAATCCCAGATGTATTCATTTGTGTAACATTTTTCTGCTTGCAACATATAGGCATGGAAAAATTATTGAAGGTTTCAATTCTGGACTTGTATTTTAAAAATGTCAAGCTTTTGAAAAACAGCATCATTTTTCCTTAAAAGCTATTCATTTACCTGGAATGTTGGCCAGCAGGCGTACATTATGGACTTGGTTTAGTTAAGATTGAAAAATTGCCCAAAGGCAAAAGAGAAGTAGGCAATTTTTGTGGCTGAGACTATATACCAACACAAAATAGAGCTGAGTTGATTTTTGCACTGGCATATAAAAGAATTTTGCAAGTATGGGATCTTAAAAGTGATCAAATGCTATCTGAGGTTTTTAAAAGAGCTCATTGGTTGGGGTTTTTTCCTGTTGTCTTCTTCACAACCAAAATCTGTATCCTGAGGTACAAGCAGCTAGAAACTCTTAATAAATGGCTACTGAAAACAAATATAAAATCAATCCAAGCCCATAAGGAGTAATTTCCAAAGAAGAGCAGATGAAAATGTGTATCTGTTCAATCTACAAAACAAGTTGTTTACTAAAATGTTCCCATTTTGGGGTAGGTATTAAAAGAACCCAACACATACTCTCAAAGCTTCTGGAAGCTGTCTTGCTAAAGAAATCAGAGTTTTCATTTGTATCATACAATCCAGACCATCACCTTGATAAGATATTTGTCTGGATGGTATTCACAGCCCAGTATTTTCTGTGACATGCAGTAGGTGATGTTATCGTGATATAGGTGGCTACAAATAATTTTAGTAAGTTGGACTTAAATACCTCTCTATGTATTTGAAATCTCTTTCTTTTTTTTATGGAGGGAGACTCTTTTAATGAAAAGAGAGAAAAGTCAGTGGAAACTCAAGGAATTAAACTCCTATTCCTTAAGAGCCAAAAGTACAGATGTGGGAATAGATATAGTGGTCAAACCAGTGCACATCAAATTGGATATTAGGAAATAGGATATTAGGAAAACATTTTATACTGAAAGGGTCATTAAACATTGGCAGAGGCTGCCCAAGGACGTGGTTGAGGCACCATCCTCAGTGGTATTTAAAAGACGAGTAGATATAGTGCTTAGAGATATGGCTTAGTGATGGGTTTTGTCAGTGTTGGGTTGATGGCTGGACTCGATGATCTGAAAGATCCCTTCCAACCCAGGCAATTCTATGATTCTATAGGGCTGAAGGAAATGCCTATACTCTGGAAGCAGAAGCCAAACTCATGTTGAACCAGGCGGTTCCAAGACCAGAGAGACTATTGTGTCAGTGCGATGCTCTACGTGAGTGTGTGAACAAGGAGTCCAATGCAATAGATGTACAGCTGTAAGGAGCATGGTGATCCAAGGGCCATACTGCCCTGTTTCCACAGGAATCATTGCCAGAACTTCTCTCATTTTCTGTTTGAGAAGAATCAAGCGTTTACAGGGTATCACAGCAGTTACCCTTCAGAAAACATAGCCACTACATGGCTGGCGATATCCAGCTGGCTAGTTAATTCTGCGAAAGGTGGTCCTTTTCCTTCTGGCGTGCAGACTGATGCTACATGTGCAGTCTACCTCAAAGGCAGAGGATAAGGAAGAGGTTCAGACACAACCTGAGCTCCACAAGAATGACACAGAGAGCTCCTGGCCTTGTGGTACAACACGTCAGCTTTGCCCTCATGGAGTGAATGTTCACCCTCAGGTCACACACATTACTGGAACAGGGTCCCTGTGCTGGAAGGTACAAGAAGTTGTGTATTCTCTCTGTTCTTCACTACAGTCAATAACTCCCTAATGACAGCAAAATTTATTTCTTGGATACTTCACACTGCCCTCTGTTATTATCCTACTGGAAACAAACGGTGGCTCATCCGTACCGCTCCTCCCCAGATGCTTCAAGAAGTATTTGAATTAGTCAGACAAAATGGGATGAGTGAGTTCAGGGACGGAGCTTCTACACCTGTAATACTGAATCTGGATTAAATGTGAAAGGAAAGACTTCTGACATTTCTTTTAAACACTTTTCCTTAACAGAACTACTGTCTTCTCTCTCTCAAGAAGACGACGTGAGGAAGACATGCTGATGTTTCTGTGCTACTGAGCTCTCCACTGGCATACAGTCAGAGAAGAAAAAAAACACTGAAAAACTATAGTCAACAAAGTCTTAAAGTACAGCTGCTGAAGCCAGCAGAAAGGTCCTTGATGCCCAGGAGAACAGTCAGGCCAAAAACCTGAGATCCATAAAAGTGCTAGGTGCCCACAGCTCCCAGCTGCAAGTAATTAGCATATCTGAAAAGTCAGATCAATAAATATCTCATTGCAAATTAAAGACAATTTGTATAGATATCACTGTTGTCCCCCCCCAGAGCAGTTGCAGATGTCTTGGCTGATCAGGGTTATCAGATAAGTGGCCTCTGGTTATATTCTAAGTATAACTTGGTTTACTTAAACAAAAAAATAAGTCCTGGAGCAGAGATGATCAAACAGCGTGCAAGCAATTCCCTTGTTCAGGAGTCCCAAATTTGGATTACAAGCAACAATTGCGCCTGAAGAACAGATTTTAGTATGAGATCAAGGCAAATGACAAACTTGCCTTTCAATCACACAGCTCCCTTGACGCACAACTGTATATAATGCAATTAGAAAAATTAGTGCATCTTTCCATGAATGGTTATTTATGTGAATGCTTAAATAAAACAAAAAATAATAAAAAAAGAGTCTGGAAGGTTGAAGTGGCACGACCTGATGGCACATTCCACATAGTATGAACACTTGCCCATTAGTTCTCATGTTGTACTACTACTCATGCACATAAGTACTTTGCTGTCTGAAGTTTTGTTGAGTAGCCTGGCGTGTGATCCTAAAGGCCTTCAGCAGAAAAATCTGAATTAGCCGCTGCTTTTTTTCAGTCTGTTGCTCTCATTTGCTCTAAAGACAATTGTGGACAGGCGTGTGGATTCAGATACTTCATTCAGAAATTACCAGAGTAAATCAAGTTATATATAAGACTCACCTCACTCTAATTTATAGTTCAGCTCAGACCATTGAACTTGCAAGTAAAATTTATGGGGGAAGAGCAATAAATTAAATTGGGTAGAAACATAATTTTAGTCCTCCAGTTACTTGTACAGTTCGATTTAACACATAAAAAATGGAGTATAATACTAACTTGTTAATAAAATCTGCACAGCGCTGACATGTAAAAACAGTTTTATAATTGGTTGGTCCACTCTGTTAGCCTTGTTGACAACACTAAATTCTCAAACCCCTACATTAGTAACATTGAGCTAACATTATAAATGCAGAAAGCTCATAAATGCATACAACAGAAATTCATTTGGCCTTTGATTTTTTTGGGGGTGTCTTTAAAGTGAAAACTGTAAAATTACCACATAATAAAAGCCAGTACACTGAACACTAATTGCCCATTTATAAAAAGCTCTTTTCCTCCAATCACGTAGGTGTGAGGCATAAACTTCTTGGGTTTTACGGAGCTGCGATTTATACTTTCAGCTCTGCTTCTCTCTGTTGCATTTCATCTTAAGCTTATAAAAGACGAGCTGGGTTTTATTAATCTGCATCAGCGCCCATTGGACCTTAAATCTACGAAGATCCCTACAGGGTTTTAATTGTGGCTGAATTGCCGACAATAATTGGGCCTCCGACTAACCAGGGCAAGCAGCCCACCCTTGCTGCCGGGCACAACTGCTCGCTCCAACACCGGCCACGATAGCCCACTTTGTCAGCCGCCCGAAGGGAAGTTGTCAAGTCTGGGACCCTGCTGCTTTATTCCTATAACTATGTTTTAGAAACACCTCACAAGTGGAATTGTGGTTGCCTCATCCAGAAAATGTGGAAAGGATTAATGTGGCATGTAAAACAAATCACTCCTGAGCTCAGCTGAGAAAGTGGGTATTAAAAGCACTCCAGTCAAAAGAGCTTTAGTGAAAGGGTCATGGTGATATACAGTCAGCACATGTTGGGCTGGTAAAGCTGCAGGGTGTTTGGAAATGGTAATGGTCCATGGGTGTAAATTCTTTCAAGACCTCTTAAAGGCACATGTGTTTCTTGAGCATGTTCTCCAAACAAGGACCTGTTATAGGTTAGATTCACTGGAGCATTTAAACTTTATTGATTGGTTTGTGGTATTCCAGGTTCGCTTACTGGTTGTTTTCTTTTTTTTTAAAGCTGTTGATAAACATGGGAAAAGATCCTGGTTTAATCTAAATCTTATAAATCTATAAACTATGTGGTATATAGCTTTATTGTAACATATTTCAGAATGTGCTGTTTCTTTTCTTTATGCCAGTAATCACTGGCTTCACAAGAGTTAAGGGTCTATCAACATTTCTTTTATGAACACAGGTTGGTTAAAGCGTCTCTAGTTTGGAGGTTAAAAAAACTCAGACCCTTAACTTTGACATAACATTTAGTGTGCCTTTATATATGTTTGTAACATTTGTAACATAATATTTCCTAAAGTTATTAAAAAGATGGCTCATGGCAGCTTTTCTTGTAAAGCTGGGAAGACTTAGAGTGCTTAGCGAAAGCTTTATTTTACAAGTTGCACTGTTCCTCGTTCATTTTTTTCATTAGGAGTTTCACTGTGATTTAGCATAAAGAATAAAAATATGATAACATAACATGTACCACGTAGCCCTTTTTCTACCCAAAGAATCTCCCACTAGAAGACGGAAACATCCAGGAGGGGGTTTTTGAGCAATGACCCTCCTTGACTTCCGTTAGGAATGTGAGGGTTCAGTAATTTTGTAAATTAGGCCTTCTGTACAGGGATCGCTTCGCTTCCACTTGAAATGGAGCCATTTCTGAGAAGCCTGTGTCAGGTGTTGAGCAGAACACAGCCACATCTTTATACAGACTGAGTGGCTGAGAAGAGGAACTGAAAAAAAAAAAAAAAAAAAAGAGACCGTTCTTGTGTCTAGGTGCTACAGTGCTCGCCGTGGTATAATTAAAATCACTAATAATCACTTCCAACAAGTGCCACGCAGTTAAGAGCACAGCCCTGCAGCAAGTGGGATCAGTTCTAGAGAAGCCTATTGCAGTCCTGGCCCAAAAGCCAATATTTTAGGATTTGGCCAGCAGAAATGCTGCTTTGGTTAAGTACAATAGAGATTACGATTTTTCAGCCTTATTTAGGAATACATTTGTTTTTACACAAGGCCACTGGTAATTATTTTACGTGGTCATTTAACCTGTGTTCACTCTAAAAGACTTAAGTACAGCAGAATCACAGACTGGAGATACGTGACGCAGTAGGTGAAAACATTTGCTCTGACTAATTATATTTAACTGAAATTGTATTTTAAAATATTGAGAAGTTGTTTTCTTGCAAACCCACAGGACTGTTGTGAACAGGGATCATGGGTAAATGACCAAACCCCTACTTAGTCAAGATAAAACAAATAAATAAAATAATGTGTGACCTTGGAAGCGTTTGGGTTCTATGTGGGTTCTGGTTCAGTGCCGCTGACTTTGGCTCCAGCTACAACCATGACTACAAATATTTTTTCACAGGCTTCAGCAATGACGCCATTTGTTACTTTTGCTTAGTACGGCCCTAGTGAAAATCAAGATCAATCGTTCTCCTGCAACATTTAAACCATGCAATGAAATTCCAGCCATAAAGCAAAGGGACACATGGTAGATATGATGTCACTGTCTGGCATCTTTATGGAAATCAGAACGCTTTGGCAATGCTGAACTTCAAAATTAAGTTTCCTGTCCTCTTCCCCTTCAGGAAGGTGAAATGTGATGTGCCTGTAACCTATCTTGAAACAGATGTCCTGTAGCTACTTAGGTAAACAGCTGAGGTAACTGGCCAAGACACATTTCAATGTTTTGTGAAGAGACACACAGTCTAAAAAGACCAAGGGGGAAAAAAAAGAAGTTAATAGCAGACGTGGGTTGTTGTAATGTCATTGTTCCACACTGCAATAACGTGCAGGAAACTGGACAACCCTGTAATCTGTAAACCAAATTATTGGTGTTCTGCCCAAACATTTTAAAACCCAAACACCTGCAAGGAGCAGCCAAATACCCTCAGCAGAAGACTAGTCCTTCTAGACTTTTTTACCTTAAAAAAAATTATTAAATTTTAGGCTTCGGAAATGTTTTCCTTTAAGCTTGCTAAGCTACAGGCCATACAGGCCATGAGCAAAAGCTTTCTTTGGGGTTGGTTTTTTTTTTTTTTTATTATTTCAAAGAGTATGTAGTTGTTCTGCTGAACTAAGTAAAAGTTTCCTGTAGCCAAGAAAAAGACCCTGCTTACCTTTTGTTTCAACTCTCATAACAGAATTAGTCTTGCTAGTCTTCATATTAAAATCTCAAATTATCTATTCTGCTGAAACACTGGGGTTGTTTTAAATGGAAGTCTTAACAGTACCAGCTTTTTATGTTCAATTCCTAATTGACAGCACTGGGTCTCAATTTTTGTTTCATTTTGAGAAGATTCTGCTATGTCTCAGAACAAAACCTGTAGATTCAAATTCAAAGATGTTCATCAGTATGTTCATCATCAACTCTGCAAGACTCAACAAAGTTGGAGAATAACTAGGAGGAAAAGAGAATTTTGCAAAAGGTCTTCTTTCATTGTTTACTTTTTTCAGTTAGTGAGGCTAGAATCATTTGATGTTAATTTAGTATACTTCACTGGAAACCCCAACAGTCCTCTTAGAAGATAATCCTGGAAACATCTACTAAAGTAATATAAATAGTAAGTAGATTTAATAGGATGCCAATGATTTATATACTGAAGGTGATCTCTTTCTTATCCAGAGCCAGATTTTAACTGTATTATGTCAGTAACCTGAAGGTCTTCAGGTAGTTATCAGACATTTCACTAAGAGTTCATTTCGAAAGAAGAGGAGCCCAAGATAGGGTGCTACAGAGCTTTCTATGCAGCTCATTACTCAGTTGTTCCAGTTCTGACCCACCACACTCGGCCACCAAAAAACTGGTTTAGTGGAGTGGAGAAAGATCTAAAGCACCAAGGTCTCCCTAAAATTACCTATCCTCCCACTCTTCTGTGGAGTTGCCTCAAATACTAGAAAGGACATGGGCTGTGCTGTTCTAGGAGATGTGTAAACATTAAGAAAACAAATATTATTTGCTTTGAAAAGCAAAAAAAAATAAGAATTTTCTGACAATAGCAGAGAAAAATCTACTTGTGCATAATTTCTCAAAAAATTATCAGAATGCCATGTTTCAGAAAGGCCTCATGTTTTGTTTTAAACAGATTCTAGAGAAATACATCAATATTCCTCACATTCCATTTCTTTAAATTTTACATTTTAAATTTAAGATTTTTGACTGCATGTTTCTTCTTTCTTCTTTTAAAATTTTCAAAGTTAATAGAGGAAGAAAAGGGAAAACCTGGGGAAGCCTTCATTTGAAAAATATCGTGTATTCAGGAAACAGCCCACTTTTTTTTCCCCCACAAAGTTGAAGAAAACTTTTTGTTTCTTGGAAAGCATGAAAAAAACAGGCCAAGATAAATTCATATCGTCACAGAAGCAGCAAAACACATGAGCTGACTCACGTTTTCTGTTGCTGACGTAAGGCTGTCCATGTGTCAGACGTTTCATGGAGGGCAGGGACACCACCTAGCAAGGCCACCTAAACCAGAAGAGGAGAAAAGGAAGTGAGAGGGAGTCAAACGTGCACTTTCTTCTCTCTACGTGATCTTTTCCATACTTTCCATGCACTTCCCACATTTCCCCCACAAAACCTTCTCTCTGCATTTCTGCAGAAAGTGCTACACGAGGGACAATGAGTGCACATCACTTTCTAAAGAGTCTGGTAATGTATGTACATACGTCTGTGTGCATGCGTGTGTTGAAAATGTTGGAAAAGTGGAATCTTCCTGTGGCACTACTGCTTTCCTGTTCCCAAATGCCATGTCCCAACCCCAGGCATGCTATCAAAATGAAGTATTCATATCTGAATTACCTGTATATTCTGCTATTCATACATTAAATACATCAGTACTGAAATAACTCAGAATATAATTTTGTACCCTCTGCAGCTATGGAATTTGCCATCTATAAGAAACAAAATCCTAGTTAAGGCTGTGAACAGACTCACCAGCTCCATCTACTAAACAAAAGAGGGCAGATACAAGTAGGCAAGTGCCCCCAACTAACATCTTTAAGCGGCAATTTTCAGGCAAACAAAAGGAAGCACTTTTCATTACAGTGCACAATTAAATCATGGAACTCATTACCACAGGATGCTGCAGAAGCCAGAAGTATAGCAGGGTTCAAACGGAGATTAGACTAATTCATGAAGGATATGTCTATCCATGGCTGTTAAGCACAGTGATCCGGATGCACCTCTGGTGAAGGAAGTCCCAAACCCACCAACTACTGGGAGCTGGGAGGGACACCATGGAAGGGCTTTGTGCATAGTCTTTATATTTGTATATAGACAAAGAGTATTTTAATTGAGCAACTTAGAAAATTGTTTTGTTCTCAAATTTGTAGTTTTATTCCTACTTGACTACATAGATGTTTGCAATTCTTTTTTTTTTAGGGCTCCTTTTTTCAGCAACTTGAAGATTATATTGGTCCTTTAGAGACACAGCAGTAATGCCTTTTAACAGATTTACTTGATGCTATTCATCCAACTTGTAGAAATCTCTCTACCTTTGTAAAGCTGCAACATCAGTTCCCAGAAACCTGGGAAGTATAACTGAAATAAAATGTGATATGTGCACACCTGTACAGCAGATGACTACAGTAAAAGTGATTAAACAGCATTTCTTTTGGTTTCTTTTAATTTGAACCTTACTCCCTTATACTTCTACCAAGAAAACGTTCAAGCCAGGACCCCTCTGTGCAAACCAATTTACTGAAGCTGAGGATGCAGCCCTTGATTTTTTACAAACTGAGGACAGATAATTGTTAAACCTCAAAGAACACGTGTCATTGCAAAGCTCTTAAAGTAACACTTCTCTTCCCGTCACCTTCCATTCACAATGCAGTTGTGTCATTTATATTGCAATTACGTTCTAATGCAAGATACGTTTGGGAGCATAAATATCAAAATTAAATCTACCTTGAAAACTCAGGCTGAATCAGGTTTATAGCCTAGGGGCAAGTTGTGAATCCCATAAAGCATTGTTCGAGGGACCTGGTTAGTGTTCTGTACACCTGCTTAATGTTTTTGGGTTTTTTTTCTTTTCATAGTCACAAATGTCAAACTGCTCAGTAACGCACTGGGGTTTGAATGACAGACATGCACTTGAGCACCAGTTATGTTTTTTCACTACCAAATTGGACTATAAATGATGAAAAAGAGGTCAGAAAGGAAGTATGGAAGCATACAAATTTGAAAGGGGAAACTGCTAATAGTCATAAACCGTGTGCAATCAAAGGACTGGCAAGTCATTGTGAATTACCTGCTCCATGAATTACTGATCTAACTGCATTATGATATGGAATTTTCTAACTCCTTTCATCTGTGGTGCAATGGCTCCTAACAGCTCCCAGATCAAAAGCAAGACTGCCGGCAAAACCAGGGGGGAAAAAAACCCCACAATACTGACTTTCATTAGGAGCACTTATTTGTTAAGCTTTTCTTAATATGCACGCTTCATTATTTATTGATTCTCTGATTGGGTGTACTCTAAGTGTGCCACCTACCAAATTTGAGGAAATAGCACAGAAATGATCAGCAGGGTGACACCTCGATGCAAGTCAAAACTTGTAAGTATGTGCACATAAACACTCGTAGCTTGTGCCTTTCTTCACAGGTGGTAAAACACAGAACAAACATTGGGTTTATGTGGTCTCCCTATTTTTTTTATTTTTTTTTAATCAAAATCACCCAAAATACTTTCCAATTAATTCCATGTTAGTAGTTTTACTGACCGTATAAAATTAATGAGACAATTAGCTTGCACATGCTGATAGCACTGACACGAAGACACAACCTCAGACATATATAAGCGTTGATGAGAAGATTGATTTCTACAGGTGGTACACATGCCCCAAAACAGAATCCTAAGTTCAAGGTATGACCGTGACAACAAAGCTCAAGCCAGCAGACATAGTAGCCAAAATTTACAAGTACTTCCATCTGCTATTTCTGAGAATTTAGAAATTCTTAAGGTGTGTATTACAATGCTTCAAAGACATTTCTAATTAAGTTTTTTTTTTTCCAAGCTGTTTTTCGAGACTGGATGAGAAAAAAATAAGGTTAGTTGCTCACCTAAACAATTTTGAAAAAAATCAAAAATAAAATAATAAATTACATATATATACACACATGCACATATATATATATTTGTGTACATATTTTGACAGATTCCTGTTTTGTTTGGTATGTTTCCACTGGAACAACTCTGAGTTCACCCAGAGATGAAATTGTGGATTCATTTCATCATGATGATAGTCTGCACAGTGAATATGTCCTTTTTTGTGCTTATCTTCAGGCACCAACAGCTCTATTTCAGTGTGAATGTGCTGGGTACTTTCCGCCGAGACCATGTTCTCAAATATCTGAAGCACAAGCAAAGACTGGCAGCATCACCTCACTAGTAAATCAGCTTAGAAAATAGAATTTCTCTCCTGGGGAAATAAGTTATTGTAATTTTTCCTGAAGAATTCATATTTTTATAAAGGAAATAAAACTTCCAAAGAAGTGCTACTCCTAGACCTGAGGGCCAATTCTTCCCACTTCATGTTTTCCTCCCCCCAGCCACCCCAGTCCCGATGCAGAGGCCTGGTAGGGGTGTCAGGAAGCTGGAGGAGCAGCTGCCTGGGGAGTGGAGAGCCAGGGGAGCCCAGGCTGGCATAAAACCAGGAGCGCAGGCTTCCTGGACAGCCTGCCTGTCTGCTTTCCATTGAAACTTTCAATGGAATCAACATGTTCCTGTGAAATGTTTCAATTCTGTAAAATCAGCATTTTCCAACAGAGAAGTATTCCACTGGAAAATGTGCAACCAGCTCTAATAATTAGGGCATCTTTAACATCTCACACAGAGGTGGAGCTGAAGGACATTAAATTTCCATCGGAGAGACCGTGAGCCTTAATGTTCTCCTTGCCTGCATCCTGTCCTCCTGACATGATCTTCACGTGAGCTATCTGTGACAGTGGGTGGTGGCTCTCCAATGAGCGTCACCATAGGACAGCACATTCTTATTCTGTCCTTACAGCTTGACCAAAACAAACAGCAGACACCATGTATTTGATATGGCTAAACATTGCCATAGCAAATGCCACTCATGAAAGGCTTTGGAAAAAACAGTATTTTCTGAAGTTTGGAAGAAAGTTCAACAGTTTTAAATCACAAGGAACCATTCTCAGTTCCAGTCACAACCAGGGTTGGGGCATTATGCACGTATGTATGTTGGAGCATTTAAGTTAAAATCAATTTATTGATCCCATTCAAGAAAAAATTTAGGAGATGAGCTACAAGGATGTCCAGCAAAACACAGAAGATGAAGGGTTCCTAACACCTTTCAGTCAAACCCCTGGTTAGAAACCTCTGTTGATGATCACACCTCTCTATGTAACATACCTTGTTCTCAATGAGAGATTTTGGGAGCTTGTTCTGTTGAGTTAAAAGTTAGCTAGACAAAGGTCTAAAAATATAAGATAAATCACAGTAAACAATTATTCATCCAAGATTTTAAATAAGTGAATCTGAATCACAGGAAACTGATACTTGATTTTTTTATTATTTTTTTTTTAGTGAGCCCAAATGTGTTTCTTTACTGCAAGAAATAGATAAGAGAGAGATTATATCTTTATGTAGCTGACGATGGAACTCAAAAAGAGAACACAGAAACTATTGTTAGCGAATGTAAAACAGTCAAATTGCATGATGGCAGCCCAATCAGACAAGTATTTAAATTCTATTTTACGACTTATTTTTAAGAATTGGGTTTCAAACTACTGATGTCCTTCAATTTCAGTTTTGTGCAGCTGTAATATTTAGGAGCAAGAGTCATCTTGCAGCAAGTCATGCAACAGATCGGGTCTTCTTTGGTGCAGTTTCTCCTAGTCTAAAATTGGCCAAATAAATCTCAGAAAAAATGTGCTGATTTCACTCTTTAAACCATAAAAAGAGGTTACGGTGACAAGCTTGGGGTAAACATCTACACTGTAGATGATTTAAGCTAGCTGAGATGAAGTCAACCCAACTTTCTTTTAAGGTAACTTCTCATGGAATAAATTACTGGTAAATCTTGGGTTGTAGACGACTAGTCTTTATATTAATTTTAAATTTTGCAAGAGCAAGTTTTAGTAAACAACATAGTGACATCTGTGCTTTAAGGTCTTGTCATGATAGAGGAATTTTTAAACAGACCAAGCTTTGAGGCTCAGTAAATATTTTACTAAGTGACCTCAAATTTAGGGCTTAAATATTAGGAGTCTCACTCACATCAACCCATACAGGAGCAAGGCAAATGAAAAAGAAAAAATTAAAAAGCATAAAGGAAAAGGGAGAGATAGATATAGATATAGGGGGAAAAAACAAGCAAACAAACAAACAAAAACCCAAACAAAATAAAACCAAAAAAAAAACCCAAACCCAAAAAACATGTTGCAGGGGCACGGGGTGCCTGCCCACCTCCAACCCAGCGCCAGCTTTGCCAAGCACTCCCCAGCCTGGAGACACGCAGTCACGTATATATCAGAAGTCATATATCACAGACACAGCCATCATACAGGTCACTTTCCATCCTGCACGTTTCAGGGATTTGAATTATTTTAAATTTAATTAAATTATACACACTATTCGAAATTTCCCAGCTGACACCTCTCAGCTAACCATAAAGTACGGAATTTTTAATATATAAAGACAGAAGAACGTAGCAGCACTGCTCTTCCTTTGGTGAAAGAGGGGAACACCGTGTGCAGGTAGCTGGGAATACTGGTGGCCACTGCTATCCCTTCCACACAATAAAATGGGTTATGGGTTCTAAAGGATTACATCTGGGGAAACATTCCAGTGGCAGCCATAGAATATGTGTACAGTCAGTGCCTATATATATATATACATTCATTCATACATATATATGTATATATCACATAAGGTGTGAGTAGCTTGGGAAAGATCCCAGGGCACATACACTTGAATTCTTGAGTGTGTTTGTGTATATGCAGGGGAGTGGGTGAGCACAGCTGTGCACATGTGTTCCTCATGCATCCCTGGAATGCCTTGTCTTGCTGCTATTTTGGCTTGGTTACCTCCATGCCTGAGCCTACAATAATGCGTGTCACCCTTGTGGGTAACATTTTGTTATAAATCTGAGCATGCAAATATTTGTGTCAAAGCTGTCTACGCGTGCAACCAGTTGAGAAGCTGAAATGCCTTCAAGTTATGTAGCAACTGTTTTAATTTTCTCTCAAATGGTGTTTCTGTTATTTTCTAACCTCTGCCTTTTTTTATTGTCTTTATTCTGCTCTAAAGCTTGACTGCCTTTCTCTTCTGTGCCTAACTTCTGGGCAGCGAGAAGAATGTGTAGGAGCCATCTCCAACTTTTAATACAAAGAGAGCTAAAATTACAGTCTATATCAAAACAGCCCCTTGCAGAGCTGCTCAGCATTTCTTTTGTCTGCACAAACCCTCTCAGAGAAGCTGTAATGCAGCCCTGAGAAGCTGTGAGTGATCGTGTAATGAGCACTTTCCTTCTAATGTGCCACAGGCTTTGAAATTTAAGTTATAAATGGGACAGAAGGATTAGATTCAACTTTGTCCTATAGTTACAGATGCGGTATGGCTGATGGAAGACTATGGACAGGCTGGAGAGACGGTGGTTCACCAAACTCCTTCCTGGCCATCTTCACTACAAAGTACTTCCAGGAGCAGATTTTCAGAAGTCCTGAGATCACCCCAGATGGGTGCTACTGGTATGCTTGAATAGTTCAATAACACTCTGAGTGGAGAACCTGGAGACAAAGGAGGCTCCCTCAGGCAATTTCTGCAGCAGAAGTGACCAAATTGTACATAGAGAAGATACTTACAAAGAGCACAAACTGCAGCTGCAGAAATGGTCACGTAGGAACTGTCTTTTGTACATAGTTATAGCAATTAGATGTTCTGCAAGTAGTTAAAGATAATTAATACCAATAGGTCATGGACGTGCTGGAGTGGTCACGTAGGACCACAGCCCTTGTAGTATGAGAAGTCTCACCTGATCCAGCTAAAGATGCCATTTCAAGATACCTTGCAATGCAGACTACGTTGTTCTAGACATTGACTGATTATCTTGTTTGAGAGATTTGGTTTGCCACGTGAGTACTACCCCACACAGATAACATCTTTTGGGTTTTTGATTGAGTGTTTTTTGCCTTTTTTTCTTTGTATCTAAACAAACTGTCCATGAGTCAACATACAACATTACTTAAATGTAGGAATCCTCAAAAAGAGATACTGGAAAAGGAGGTTTCTGCTAAGCATCTGTCTCCATGAAGCAACAACAGGAAAACATGGACTCTGCTGGATTCAAGGAAAATAAATACAAAATTGGCAGGACTCAAAATAAGTCCACCTGTCTAAGGATGACTTCAACTGTAAATACTTTGGGAAACTTGGACAGTTACCACCCACAGTGAAGAGGACTGAAGGAACTAAAACAACTCATCAAAACACACCTGACCCTGACTTCCCTCTGTCCTAGCACCCCTTTTGCTTATTCTCTCTTAACCCACTTGCCAGTTTTTCTAGAGATAGTAGCCCAGAAAGGCATGTGACCACGGCCTCCTCAGCTTAATTCTATGTATTCAGAAGACAAAGGAATACTAACAAAAATGACAATAATTATAATAATAATGGGGGGTTTTTTGGCAACGATCAATAGCATTCAGTTGCCTGAGCGTTCATTTAAGACTTTTTTCTGCAAGTTAAGGGAGCTTGTGCAGAACAGATGAGCATTGAAGGCAGAATTCTTATCTTCCTTTTACTGCTGTAAATTTAAAGCAACTCCATATATCTCTAAGGAATTAAACCATGTTTACAGTTTCTAAAATGAGGTAAGAATTTGTCCCATACGGTGTACAGTAACAGACTTTTTAACAAACTGACATTAAGAGGACACACAGCAAATACACAAAAATAAATAGAGCATAGGCCTTACGTGAACATTAATAGTTAAAGAAAGGGTCTTCTGTGAACCTATAGGAAGGGATATGCATTCATAAATCCTTGCCTGCTGCAAAGCAATGGGCCAAATTGTATTTAGCCACATCAGCAGCAAAGATTCACATAAGGAACAGCAGGAGCAATAAAATTCATATGGCTAGCTTTCATAGATATAAAGGTTTCTTGTACCACGTGTCACATATTCAGTTTGTAGGAATAAATATATTAACTATGTTTTTCTAACTGAAAACATTTTCCACATGCGAACAGACTTAAAAGCACGTTTAAAAAGAAGATGCAATAATCAGATTTTAAACTTTGGCTTTAAATTCAAAACAGAACTTGAAGTAAGCCTTTGGGGATGTTCTTCTTTTTGAAGGAATGCACAGTTCTTGTTACCTACTTCAAGCACTGAATGGCAACACTTGGTCACAAAAATGCAACAGAACTTCTTGGGAGTGGGAGGAGGCTCCATAAAACACATTTAAACACCAAGATCATAATAGCCAGCAAGATTTGGGAAAGTCTGAAGCAAAAGTGCATTTGAAATTTTAAATAATATCCTGAAATCTTTGCTTATCAACTGTTACTTTTTTCCAGAGAAATAAATTGTGTCAATTCCCATTTCCCCGGCTACCACACAAATGGAATAATTATTACTGAAAATAACTTCCCTCAGAAACAGAGGATCAATTATTTTCACTGAAGTCATGGCCAACTAGGCAACCTGCAGACTGAATGTTGCTGAATGGATCTGTTTGTTAAGAACTGGCAGAAAACAGTATGCAGTGATGGCTAAAACTGTGATCAGATGGTGAAAGAAAAGATCAGATGGTGAAAGAAAAAAGCAGTTCTTCATCAGTGTTGTGCCCTTGATTTTAAATGGAGTGTGTGCATTGGTCCGAGAAAGGTGTGGGAGCCAGGCAAACAGCATGAGAAAGGAACGGGAAGAAATGAAGCAAGGACGCCTGGTGATGAGCTGCACGGCACATTTCATTCTCTGGAAGATGCCCACACATACCTGACTATGATTCTCTCCTTGTTTTGCTGTTGTAGCTTACACTTCCTGTAGCTTACACCTTGCTGGCTTTGCTGAGACATGGGAATTTTCAGGAAAAAAAATCAACCTCTGCTTATAGATAGGTAGTGTAAAAAATTCAGAGCATGCTTTGAAGAACAACAGATGTTAGAGAAGTAGTTACTACTGCAAGAGTAGTAGTTCCCACTTGTAAGTAACATTTTGTTCTTCTTTGATGTGGTCTGTGTATATCCCCTGCTGCAGAAGCCTAGCTAGCAATAAAATACCAACAGAGGTAGGTCCAGGAACTGTAATCAGATAGTACAGGTACAAACTGAGAGGAGGTAAAGGAAATCTTTTCCATCAATGGACTGTTTGGACTGATGCCACAGCAAGCCTAGGCCTAGAGACCTTGGTATCTCTTATCTAGGGGAATGGGATGGAAGAATCAGCAGCGAAAACATCAAGGACCTAATTAGTAAGCTGCCAATCAAAGAGTGCCAACATGCAATGATTTCCCTCTTCTCTTTACACTAACATAATCATATGCTATTTGAGCTTCTGTGGCACTTAGGAACTGTTATACACCACCTCACACTTGGTAGAGCTGGGAAGAAGAGCACCCTCCCCTCTCCTGTTTCTGTATAAGAACAGGAGAAGCGTGTTGGGATATTTCTCACACAACATCCTTCTTAGATGATGTCTTTAAAGAGTTCTCAAGGTAGAGTTTTTACCTTCGTGTCTTGTAGCCCTGGCTAGACTCCTCTTCCCTGAATTAACTACTCTCTTTTTTAACCTGTATAAAGTCTTGGCATTCTGCGACAATGAATCCCACAAACTGATGGCAAAATGAAGTGTTACTTCTTCACCAATCCAACAGAGTCAAAATGCTATGTCATTTATTCTGCCTTCTTTGGCTGGCGGTCATTAGAAGTGCGTGCCTGTCCATTGGCCTCTAAGATCGTTCCAGTGATATGTTGACAGCTTTTAGTAAAGACACTCGGAAGTACTCCAGGCCTTGTGATTTCCATTTCTTCTATCCCTTTCCAAAGAACTCTAAAAAGAGTGAAAAAACTATCACACAGGATTTTCATAACATAATAGAATACAGAATGTTATGATATTCTCTATTGTTTGTAAAATCAGTGTTAAAACAGCTTTTGCATCTTTGCTGTGTTATAACTAAACCAAACTATTGTTACAGTGGTGGGTTGTTTTGCTGGGGCTGGTTGGGGGTTTTGGTTTTTGTGTTTTTCCCTTTTCTTTTGGATCATTATTAAATGCAGGTAACAAGCCACAGCAAGAATTCCAGCTGATGTTTTCTTAATGTAATTATTTATCTTGACTTTTGTGACACTTCTTTTCAAAACCCTCCTGAACTGCGCTGCCCTTGAGTACACAAAGCAAGCGACCTGAATGAATACATAACTGGGGTATAGTGAAAATTAAAATAAAGCAAGTGCCCTTTGGGAATACATTCATATCACAAATACCCTAACAGCTGGCACTGGCCAGTCTGGCTTTTGGCAGTCTCTGTAGCAATGTCAAAGACTTGATGTTTCAGAAACAGCTGATGAGTCAGCTGCAGAAGGTTGGGAGATTTAGTTCAGAGAAGCCCATTTATTATATAATGAAATATTTCCATAACATCCCGTATTTGACATCCCATAAGAACACCCGTTACAGGCTGAGCTAATAATACCACCTATTATTGAAACTGCAATAACATATCCCAGTTTCTGACCCTCTTGCCAGCTACTTATAGGCTTGTAAATTTTTAACCATTTGGGGCTGTAATTTGCCTTTTTTTCTGTTTTTCTATGACCATTTCTGGGGGGTTGTTTTATTTTTTTCAAAATACTGTGTTTCTTTCCAAGAAAAGCTCTTGGGAGAAAAAAATGTTGTTTTGTTTCTGCAAAACAAAGCCTGATGAACTCTTATTGAGGATCTCTCTGACATCCATGCTTTGAAATAGGAATACGAAATTGGGGCTTTAGGGAAGTTTTTGAAGAGTTCTTTTGCAACTCTCATTAAGGTCTTTTATAATTGAGATATCAACTGGTTTGAATTTGTAGAACTAGGTACTGACACCTGCAAAGTTTTCTCAAGCTTCATGCAGACAAAAAAAAAGTTTGAAAGAATGTTAATAATTTTTTAAAAATTCTCCTTTCCCTTTTGGAAAACTAAAAAGCATACAAAATAAGCAGTGTAAAGATGGTAAAATGCTCACCAGAAAAGGATTTAATAACAAATGGAAGAAGTATTGTTTCACTTTTCATTATCTCTGCAATAAAACTGGGAACACGTTTGGTCACACATCACATACAACACACTTCAAGGGGATGTTTCCTCCCCTTATTTGCTATACCCTGTGGAAGACAGACACGCTCTCTGTTGCTCTGACCTCTCAAATTTACTGCATTTTCACTGGCTAGACATTTTCAGCACTTTTCCTAAGCTGGCAATTAAAGCCTCATTTGCAGCTGTGCTTGTGAAGCTCAGGCTTCCATTGTATCATTTTTGAAAGCCTGGGATTTATTTGATCTGTGGAATAGTAAAAAATCTGCGTTTGAAAACATAAAAAGTACATAAAACATTAAAAATGTAAGACATAACTACTATCCCTGGAAAAAACTATTGCCCCACAGTGAGTCGATCAACACAAGCAGCAAACAAAGAAAGGAAGAGGAAGAACAGCAATAGTAGTTTGTCCTTTTGTGGAAAGTCTGGCTTGCTAACCGAGTGCATGGAATGAGTTGCAGGGGAAAACGAAACTAGAGAATATGTGAGGCTGGGAGGTGAGATCATCCCCCCCAAAACAATCCTTCAAATTCATAGACACTTCTGGATTCATGAGGTGAGAATAACCAGCACCGAGGACTGTAAAATTCATTTGTAGCATTTGAATTTGTTAACATGCATTTGCAAGCTGTCTCCTCCTAGAAGGGGGAGCAGGAGATGCCCTGGAAACCGAGAGCAGAGAAATGTAACTGTTTAAAAAATGCTTCTTAAAATGAGAGTGACAATAGCTTGCATCCAGACAGCCTCTTTGCTAACAGTCTGCAACGATCCAGCCCAGCGTTCCAGCTACCTTTTAAGTTTTCAGCAGCATATTATTTTGCAGCAGCCTGATCCTGCAAATGGTTGTTCCCAGGTGCATAATTATTCACAGGTGGAGCCCACTGAGCACAATGGGTGTCAGTGCACCAGTAACTACCTGGAGGGCTGAGAAACTCTTTCTGCACATGATACACAAGCTGATGTTTCACAAGAGGATTTTCTTTTCTATGTGTATTTGGGGTTGATTTTTATACTTTTTCTTGTTGTTGTTTCCAAAACTAAAACGGAGGTAGGCCCACGTCAAAACACCCAGACGAAACCTTCTGAACTTTGACAGTGGATGAAGTCCAAACCTACAGCAATCTCAAGATTTTGCATGTATAGTGGCTCTTTATAGTGGGCTGTATCCAAACCTCACATTGAAAAAAATCCCCAAGGCAGCAGAACTTGGATCTGTGCTTTCCGGTTTGAACCCAAACTGGAAGTGTTGCAAGAAATGGCTCGTTAGTTTATTCTGTAGCATTTGCCTCCAGAAATCTGTCATTGAACAAAGGCACATCAGCATTTGAAAAAAAAAAAAAAAAATAAAAATGATTAGTTATTTTTGGATAACCTGAAGGCCCTCTAAGTGTTGTAGCTCAGTATTTTTTGGAAATCGAGGTCTATTGCAGAGCTGTTAGATCTCTCTATCAGTACAGACGAGGCTGACTTTTGCCACAATGAGAACATCAACATCGCGCTTGGGGTGGCCAAAGTTTATAAAATAGCAAAACAGATCCTCCCATGAGGTGAAAGTGAGGGCATGATGAAAAGAGTCAGTGAGGATCACTTCAAGCAGTAGCTCTTCTCCCTCTTTTAACTCTTCCTTTATTTATGGCATGGTATTCCTCTAACCCATCCCGCCATGATAGAGAGTCCTTCCTCTTTTTCCTGCAGCTGTCTGTCCCCTCTTGGTCTCAGGGAAGGGATAGGGAAGGGATAGGGGGCTAGGAACAGGGTAGGATAAGAGGAAAAGCCTGGAAAAAAACACTTCATAACACAGAGCTTGCTATGGTATCCCACCCTCACCTTGGTAACAGGAAGCAGCTGGGAATTAGCTGAAACAGCCAAACTTTGTCATTCCAAGTATGGGCAAAACCTGCCCACTGATAAAAGCGACAGGCTGGCAAATCTGTCCTCTCCCCCAGACCTCCTTCCTAGAGCTACAGGATGGAAAGTGGAGCCATTCAGCTGGGTGCTAGTTCCTCATGGAAAAAGAAAGCAAAAAATCAAGTGTTTGGCTACCTTCTTGTGAAGGTTATTACAGACACATGGTTTATTTTGTCTCTTTCCTTGGTTCAAAAGCTGGTTGATTACAGAGCCAGAAAGGTATCTTAAAGTACCACACCCCTACAGTATGCATATCTTGAGCCCTGTTAATGGACAAATGCAAGGCTTCTCCTGACTTGATGATGATATTCAGAGACTAAAACATGGAAAGAAGGAAAGTTTTCTTACCTTGTGTCTGTGTCTTCTTGCTCTTCAAACAGGCTACAGGTCTGTGTGAACTCCTGCTCTAGTCGTGGCCATTGTAGCATCAAAGCAGTTTGTCAGCAGCTGGGTGCTGCGGGGGAAGAAATACCTCTCAGCTGTGCCTCTTCATCAACTGATACCATTCAGAGGTTTCTCTTGGCCATTCAAACCATCACCAGGTTCAGTGAGCTATTTTAAAGATCACCCCAACCAAAAAGCAACGTCAGGGATTTGGTCCACCACTTGGCTGGGATTGGGTTCTATACAGCAGTCTAATACTAAACTGAACAAAAGCAAAGTACAACACTGCAAAGCGATGAAGAAGATGTTGTCCTGAATTAACAGCCCTTTGAATTTTACTGAAAGTTTTCTGCTAACCTCGAGCAGCTTTGACCCTCACCTTGACCCATAAGAGCCTCAGCTCTTCATCAGAAACTTCCTTTCCTCATCAGATGTTATTTCCTTCACTTTCTAGGTGGCTAATATTTGTCCCCCTTCTTCCTACGTGTGGCCACATTTGAGAACTAGAAAACAGAAAATAAATTGGTATTGTGAAATTTAAGCATGTTTGCTTTTTACACTGTTGTGCAATTTTCTAAACAGAAATTTGGGCCTTATCTGTCAGTTCAGTCATCGTGCTCGATGAAGGAATGCTGTTTGCAAAAATGGATTTGGTCACATACTGATTACAAGAGGGTTGATTCTGAAGTTGTGCATTGTGTAAGGGGTTTGTTTGTTTTCTGTTTCTGGGCTTTTTTTTTTTTTTATTTGAAAGGGAACTTTAAATAGACTTTCATAAAACACAAATTGCTTTTAAGTTCTGGCAAAAAGCCTACAAGTGTTTATAACTTGTGTAAGGAAGTCATCTATCTTACCCAGTGTAGGTCAAACATATTTTCCATGTTAATTAGGTTTATTGGATCTGATTTGTCAATGACAGTGCTTCATTTTAATCAGCAAAGAGAGGGCTCTTTAACACACACAATGCAGGTACAGCCTCTCCCAAACTAAGTGTAACAAGTCTGGAAATTATAACATCACAGGCACTCGTTCCAAGGCCCTAGAGATGCTGGACTCTAGGTTTCTCCATGGGCTTTCACTTGCAGTAATAGAACACTAGAATTCTACAGAGTAATTATCACTAAATTATAATTGCAATAATGGATGTGTTTAGTCACTCTAGCAAGACTGGTCTCCTGAATATAATCACCTAAAAAGGATGTATAGTTATTTTTGCTTTGACCCAGTGGAAATGTTCAAAATATCCCCGTGATTTTTGAAACAGTTACATGCAATTTTTTGGTACTTTCCAGAACAGTGCTGATTAACCCAGTAATAACCAGAAGTTTTTTATATCGTGTACTTTTGGAATATGCCTCTCGGCGCTGTAGTCTCTGCTTTTAAGTTACACACTGCCAGATGAAGAGGGTTTTTTTGACTATATTTTTGGAAGTAAATTCCCAGTGTTGTGACAGCTGTTCTGAAAAGTGTTGTGACAAAAATATCTACATAAAATGATTTATTTTTTTTAATACACTTTCCAGTTATTGGGAAATAACTACTGGGCTAATTTCTTTGGAGCCTGTACATTTTGCAGATATACATCTGTTAACTTTCGGAATCCATGTTTATACACATTAGCCCTTTTCTGTGCATATCCTGCCACTGTGGAGATTTAAACTTTATAGACTCAAGATAAAAATAGTCTTCTCAGGACTGAGCTGTGGCGAGTTCAGTTCTCAGTTCAGCAGCTCAACAAACCCCAGCGAGTCGGGGTGCTGTGCCTGGTGTCCCAACCCCATCCACCTCTGGGGCAGGCAGCTGTGCCTGGCAGAGCTCAGCTGCCACCAGCACGTCCCATCTACAGCCAGTTCTCCTTTGGCTCACACTGTCCCTCTGTGAAGGTCAGGGCTTATCAAGCTACAGCAGTACCTTTGGGCAATGTTAATGGACATTTCACGCCATGCCCCTGGCACCGTCCACATCAAAAACCCAGGGCTTTGCACTCAAAGAGTCCTTGGAGGTGTAAAATAGACACTGCTCTTAAAGGCTCGCATCATAGCAAGCTCCTCTCCCAGCTTTTCAAAGGCAGGTGGCGCGTTAGGTGAGAAAGCACCACATCAAAAGATCTCCCAAGCATTTTTTAAATGAGACAACACTTATTAAAGGGAGATGGAGACAATGGAGATTATATTAAGCCATTCCAGATGCAGACAGGCCTTCTCCTGGTCCTTCACACCTAGAGGTCTGATTCCTTTGACTTCGGTTTCTTACTGCCATTACTGCTAACTTCTGTTACTTCTATTTTATACTAGTGTGAGCCTAAAGGAGCCAGAAAAACTGACTATCGTTACCAAGGGCAGAAAACCCTTCAACAGATGGGAAAATGATCCCACTTGGCAAGAGGCAATGTTTGGTACTTAAAAAAAGGAAAAAGCTTTTGGATTTCAGCCACCAAATCCAGTCCCCAATCTTGGGCTCTGCAGAGTAATTCCCAGAGCTCAAAAATGTAATGTACTGCTGTGGATCATCCATTAAACTGTCTATTGAATGAGGTATAATGCTAAACAGGGCTGAGGAGAGTCTATCATTCAGATTAATGCAACTCCAACTCACAAAACCTTCAGAAATGTTTTTTGTAGGCAGGGCAACTTGGTGCTAAATAAGTTTGTTTGCTGCAAGAGCCAAGATGTTAGAGCATTAGAAGCCAGAAGAATATAGCTATTTCTAGGGGTCCAGTCATGACACAAATATGCAACAAAATGGAAACAGAGTAAACACTAAGAAACAAAGAAAACTGCATTAATTTCTACCTCTATAATAAAACCTTAGCAACAATATACAAAACCTTTTAAAAAGTGCCTCTGATTTTTGCTTGGGGGGCAATTTTTAAAGCAGCATTTTGCTCCAGTCAGAAACCCAGCCTGATTCTGCAATTCCTTTTCCAATAGTGTAAAACGTGCCATTTTCAGCTGCTGCCTGGGTGAAATTTTAAGCAGCCACTGAACGTGTCTCTAATGTTGTCATCACCATATGAAACACCATGCACACAGTATCATAAAAAAAAAAAAAAAAAACCATCCTAAATGATTGTGGAGAAGATGGACTTACTTAAAATTTAAGAAAAGTAATATGGATCTCAAGCTTCTTGAACATTTAGGCACTGAGGAAAAAAAAAATAATTAAAAACCTACTTAGTATATTGAAAAGATCTTTCCTCCAAAGAACTATGATTGGAATAAAAGACCATTATTGATCTCATTGCCTTCACACTTCAATTTATACTGCTGTAGGTATAGAAATGATAAAACACTCATGACATGAAACAAAGAATGAAGAGCTGCATTTCTCTCTTCTTTGCATTGCTCATGCCCCCATAATAAAAATGTCTTGTGTTTTAAGTAAGCAGTTTTAAATTTAAGTCATGTAGTTATCAATTTCAAAATGTCAAAACCAAAAACCCTTTTGTACTTACTCTTAAATGCTGACAGTCTGTAGCCGGGGAGCAGAGATGGACAGGAAGAAGGAAGGGGAACACATAGAACTCTTTATGTAAAGTATTTGCAGTCACTCTATGGTGAAAACTCCTTTATATTCTTCGTTGTCCATGGCCATAATCTGTGACCCCCTGACAGCACAGTCTTAGTCCTCTATGATTCTGTTGGACGTAATTATTCAATCCCTCAATGTCCTGTGATGCATAAAGTAGAAGGGACGCTGCAACATGTGTCTTAAAGACTTGGCCCACTTCTCTGTTATAGACTATATAACTATCATTTATTAGAATATTATTTCATGGTTATGCTTTGAAGTGAGAAACATGTGGGACCCAAAGATTGTATGTATATTAATTCAGCTTTATCTTGCTGGTATTTTAGAGAGATAGCCAGATAACGGTTTCCTCAGTAGCTTCCTCAGTCTCTTTGTACCTCATGAGTCTCATTCTATTTTAGTACAGTCTGAGGTATCTGGATGATAAGTGTTTTGTAAAACATTGAAAACGAGTGTACAGTAAGTGAGAGTTCTGGCCTCAGACTCCTCCCTTGAAAAACAAAATTGTTCTTTTTGGATGATGCTGAGAAGTGTTGAGACAAAAATGAGAAGAACTTTGTACCTTTGCCCTAGTGGAAGAAAATAGTAACAGGACAACCTGAACCAAACATGGACATGAGCAGCCTTAGCCCCCAGTGGAGATTCACATCAAGGTCATCTGTCAAATAAGCAAGAGTGAAGTACGTGTGCAGGCTGTTTCTTGTGACATATGCCCTTTTCTGGCACCGAACGTAAGTAGTCTTCATCAGACTGTGGGACAAGTTTGTTTTAAATTGCAGCTAAAATAGATATGTTGAATTTAAAGTGATAGGTCAAAAAAAGAAAGGAAAGGTCTTACAAGCATGATTTGTGGGTGTAGCACAGTGAAGGGCTAATATAAAGTCTCTTTCTCAACCACCATGTGGAATCACTTACTTAAGACTTAGTCGTTTACTTGAAATGGTAAGCTTTATCCCTCAGCTTTCTGAATTATATTCAAATAGCAAAAACCTGTATAGAGAAAGCAATGGACAATAAAGGTATAAAATCTGCACCTCCTTAATCAGCTTTTAGATGCACACTCCAGTCCAACAAGAAGATTCCACCATTACACATCCAAACCAGAGATGAAAGGTAACAAGTGCTCTGCCCAGAAGCGAAGAATTTTGACCCAAAAACCTGACCTAGCCAGTAAATCAGGAGCCATTTGCTTTTATATGACAATCTCAAGAAAATTCTGTTGTGACCATACACTTCTATTTCACACTGTTATCATGTAGGAGACACTGAGGAAAAAAAATCCATTTTTGCGGTAGTGGGGTTTTTTCCTTTTTTTTTTTTCTTCTGTAAAATTACAACGATACAACCATTACTATTCATATCTCATAGCTGCTCCTAAATATCGCATTACAAGAAATAGACCTCCAGGACTCTACCCAAGGAAGACTGAGGGAATTTTTACTTCCCCTAGCAAAAGGCTTGAATAATGAAATATTTTATTAGGTCTGTAGAGACATTCGGTTTATAATGCTCTCTCTTAAGAATCTTCCTCACAAAGAACTCAGATTTTCAAATTATTTAAACATCATGAAAGTAATCCTTGAATTTGTAGCTCAGTGGGCTCAGGCTGTGCTGTATAAAACTTTCTAGTAGCTCTCCAAACAAAACAATTACCTTCTGTCAGTGAGAGCTATTCAAGACTGGGGGGAAAAGTCTGATAAGTAAAAATAGATGTCTACCTAAGATATCAAAACCCTAAGATATCAAAAGTATCCACACTGCAACAGCCTGCAGAGCTGAAATGGTATTAGATACCTTTGTTTAGATACCTAAATTGCTCCCTGTATACCCAAGGTCTCATCCTTAGTGAAGATCCCTGGAACAGATAATTATCCACAATCTATAACTGATAGAGTGTAGGAGACTGTGGGGGGATGCCTTTCTGGAGGGTACTGATCTGCCAATCAAAGATGCTCCCAGAAGGCTTGGGGTTCACCAATGTGAAGCTGCCACTCCTGGACCCCCACCAGAAGACCCAGTAGGAGCAATAATACTTCATGTCCTCCAGCACATCCTAACAGCAGTGACCAAGGCTGGTGGCTTGAACGACAGCCAAATGACCTTGCCCCAGCCAGACTTGGAAACCCAAGTAAAGCCTTGCAGAGTTACAGGGACAAGGGTCTTCAGGAACACGCTGGTAGCAAACAGCTGGGGATAGTAACATCTTAAACTAACACAGCTGTCTGCAAATTGAACATCTGTCCGCAGGATAAGTATTCAGCTATATAATAAATGGAACAAAAAGAGATACACTTTGGATGACTTAAAAATGTGATTCTTCCTAGTAGGTATTCTCTTAAATCTTACAAACCCCCAAATATTTCTTGCATTACAAATATGGCAGCCTGCATTTGCTTATTTTCTGTTATGATCCTCTGTCAACAAGAGGAGAAATAAAGGAGATACAGAAATTCTACAAAGCCACTTGTACAGGGTGTTACTTGCTAGGGATTAACACCATTTACTTGCAAAGCAATAGTGGTAATGACACACACACAGATATGTATATGGAGATATATCTTCAGCTGAGTCCTCCTGAAACTGAGCAGTCTGTGCTGGACTACAAATAATCAATAAATGGAAAGTAAATTGAATAGATTGCTCACTTCCTAAAAGATGTTACTGAGACTGTCCTAAAGCCTATGGCAACCTCAAATTGTGCCAAGAGTTTGTGACATTAGGGTAGTGGAACAATTCTCAAATAGCATCACATACCAAGAAAAATTATATATATCAAATCATCTTTTGATTAATTCCACTATGACAGGACTGTATTTATGACCTACAAACATTCTGCTCCTGCAAATCCCAGCAAAGGATGAAGAGTGGGTACCAGCAAAATTTTCAACATACAGTAAGCACACAGAAATTCAGTAATGCATTAATCTGTATAAAAGTTGGTGATTTAGTCAAATAACAGCAATAGCATTCTTTGCTGAATACTTTAAGGCCATCTTTGATTTGACATATTTATACACATACACACATATATATCTGCTTGAGTTAAATTCCTCTTTGTGCAACTGAAACTAAATTAATTGAATGACATTTGGGTACCTTTGTCCCATTCTGATTACTTATGAAATATTAATAAGAAGGATTTCATAATAAATAATGTGTAATTTTTAAGCTATTTCTCATTGGTAGTAACAGCACTTGTCAATACAACTTCTGTCCTCAGAGCAGTCTGCACACATCAGCCCTCACGACATCATTGTGAAACGGTTGTTTATAGCAGATTTGGACAAAACTCCTTCCTTGAAGACACAGATGGATGGTTTGGGCTGCTCTTTAGAAACAGTCACTTCAAACAGTGCAGGCACGTCCTTTTCTTACTGCCGTGTCCAGTCCCATGATGTGAAGGTACCTCTCCGTTTGTATCCTGGGATGGCAACGGGACCACAGCTAGAAAGCTTCTGTCCTTCTGACACACCGAATGCAGAGTGGTTAAAGTATCATCACCATTTCTGTGAAAATTATGGCTCTGCTAGAAGGCTCTAAAAGGCATCAGAAGTGCTCGCTTTATAAATATAATCTCTTGCCAAGATATTATTATGTTAAATATGGAGCTGAGTCTCCCTGAAACTTTGGTGAGACACAGAAAAGCTAACCTTATATTAAAGGTGGGAATTGAAAATCAAGACAGACAGTGACCTAACTTGAAGTTATTCAGCAAAGCAGTGATGAAGCAAAAGAGTATATCAGGATGTCCTGTGTGCTACTCCATTGTCACGCTCATCAAGCTGCCCCACACCAGAAGGCAGAAGAGGAATTACAAACCCCAAAAGCCAAAATTCACAGGACTAGCTGGTGTTCCCTCGAAGAAATGCATTGATTCCATGATTCTGACTCTACATATTATTTCCCCTTTCCTGATGTGTACAAGGAGAACTTGTCTTGCATATTTTTCACAAAGGTTAGCAATGCCAGTGAGGGTGCTGCATAACAGCAATGCGCAGTGAGCCATGCTTGTGACTGTGGCTTGTGAGGGGCTATGTGTTTGGGAAGGGCAAAGTAGTCTTTAAGACAGAAAAAGAAAAAGAAAAAAAAGAAAATAAAACAACATAAAAAAATAAACATACCAAACCAACCAACCAACCGAAAAAAAACCCTCCACAAAACACCTTCAAGCCTTTCTGCAAATGTAGTGACAGCATATGGAGGAAGATAAAAGTCAGCTGAATCCAGAATCAAATTATGTTGTTGTCCAGTGCTTTAGGAATTGTACTTTTAATGCCATAAACTGCCTGGCTGAAATGTTACTAGATAGAGATCAGAAAGTTCAGCTGATGAAACCAGCTGGTACCTAGAGACCCTTTAATTTTTTTTTTAAGAAACACACAAATGTGATGGCTCAGCATGCCACATTTTTGCCCTATTTCGGATATAGCTATTGAGGAAAACTAGCTAATTGAGTATTTTTATCACCTGAAAAGAATATTTGTTCTGCAACAAATGTTAACCACTGCCTAAGTGTATTTCCCTCTTTTGCTCTTGAATATTATTCATTAACCACGGCAACAGAAGAATCTTTGAGTACCAGCCCAAATTGTCTGAAAGCCTTTCTTGGTTTCAAAAGCCTGAATTCCACGGCATTTACTATAAAGAGAAATATTTACAAGCTGGGTGGTAGGAGACACCTGGGTGGAGTGAAATTGATAGTGGGAACATAAGTCTGACTCAAATGTAGTTAGAGTGAAAACTTACCCAGAAAATACAAATGATAAGCCATTAATAGAAACTGTGCTCTTGAGATTCATTGCACGAGTATGATAGTACAGCAAGGAAATAGCACCAGCAATGCCAACTGGCAGCCAAACAGAAAAACAAACATCAGCAGGGTATTAGAAACTGATCTGGGAGAAAAAAATGCCATTTACAGGTAAGATATATGAGGTGAGATTTGTCCTGTGACTGCAGCTCTTTTATGCAGGAAAAAGGCCCGAGTAGTGAAAAGAGCCTCTGAAAGGTCCAGATGCAACCGAAGGAGGATTTCCTCCAGCAATCATGAGGAAGGCTTTTGGCTGTCCCTCTAAAAGTCACCAGCAACCCCAGGCATCAAATAGGCCCCCAGTGGAGGTGGGGGCTGCAGAGCCAAACCACATGTGTTTCAGGCATGTTGAGCAACAGTCAGCAGCAGAGCACATGAGGCCTCTGGGCTACGTAAATTCTGCAAAAATCTGAAGACTGCCTCAATATTTGCAGCAGCCTGGGCTAGGAAGGGGGCTAAAACTGCCTTTACTTCTCCCTCCCGTGGGGGTAGGAGTCCTATGCTCCTTGGCAGGTGACCCAGGTTGTCACCTCTTGTCTTTCCTCACTGACACTGAGATTAACATAGAGTTGTCTTGAAGTATAGACGGGTGTATTTGAAGAAGAGAGGTGATATGTAAAGCCAGAAGTTGCACTGGGGAAGACACACGTGTGTATGTGTCATAGAGCCCAACGTGCATCTCTGCATGTCTCCATAAGGAGCCAAGCCATAAGGAACTGCTCCTGTCGGGCCAGGGCCCAGCACACAGCATCTTCCACACGTGGGGTGCTTCAGCCATCATCGGGACAGCGTAACCTCATGGGCTTCAGAGGCTTTGGCCACAGAGAGAAATGGAACGGTTTATCCACCACCTTAAAATCTCGTATTTTATGACCTAGTTCATGTCAAGTCACTTCCCATGACCATAAAACAAAGCCTAAATGGAACACGGAGAAGGAGAAATAGAGGGATATTCTTATTCTAATGAAAAAATTAATAGGCACATAAGCCTGAAGAAGCACATGAGAAGATGTCATAAGCATTTCTTTGCTGTGATGAACTGCTTTAGCAGTGAGAGCATCACAGAAGAGGCTGTCCGTGGCTAAGAAGGAAAAATCCCCAAAGCGGCCACAGCATTCAAGGAAGTGTCCAGGTCTGAGTCAGCTGTTAATAAGGTAGCTTCTTATGGGAGAAACCATTTATAGGAAGCCCTGATTTTGAAAAAAAAAACACCCCATGTACTCCATCTGGCATTATGACAGTGAACGTTAGATAGAAGAGACAGAAAGAAATGAGGCAAAAGCTTTAACAGTGGCCGGGAAAAGTCTTTAACTCCTTATCACCTTCTCGTTAACATCTGTCTTCTCCATCAGTGTGCAGCTCATCTAGATACGCTAGATTAGATGGTGGGATGACTCACTCATCGAGGTGAGTAAACCCTTTCCACCAAAAAAGCGGAAGGTGACAAATAAATTGGTCACATTAGTGGCCATGATAATCATTCCCCCAGTGTTGCTGGGGGGAACAGAAGATCAGAAGCCAGGACAGGCGATTTTGTGGTGTTAATAAGGTTTGAAGCAAAAGTAAATAGGGATAACAACTCTGCTTCTGATTTCAAATTTACTGCTGCTGGTGTGATCTCATCATTCCAAATTACTGGATTGGGTAAATAAACTCCCCCAAAACGCAGCTGCTTTGATGGGTTCTTGCATCCTGTTGGCTTGTATCTAATTTATTTTATTCCCATTCAATTTGTAGAACAGACTCTTGCAAGTATTTCCCAATAACTTTTAAATTTCTACAATTGCTGAGATAGTGTCTCAGACAAAGACCTATAGGGCTGAAATAAAAATAGTGAAGGGTTCAAGATGACATCATGTTTTATGAACACAAGACGTGACCACAAATAACCTACAATAACCTTTAAAATTAGTTTTTTCCTGACTTCATAAAACAATATTTTATTTGGCAGGCCCTTATTGGCAAGCACTTTGAACAGTTCTATTTGTTTTCTGTAACCAGGAAGACACAACCAGTGTTTTCACATAGGTTTCCTCAGTACTGTGGTTTTGCCATTTTCTGTCTCTTTATTACTGCCTGCTGCTGTTGAATATTTTTCTTTGGGATGTTTATTAAGAACAAGGATATGAATTTAAAAAAAAAAAAAACAAACCAAACCCAAGCTTTCCTTATAACAGAACTGGTGAGTTTCTCCCACTGTAATATTACTGTATCAAAAACACAGAAAGATATCATGGTATCTAGAATGATCTGGTTGCTTTAAGTCTAAAGTTATGTAATAACATACAGCTGGCTACATGTATATTATGAGAAACTGAAGGAAATCAGCCCATATGTCCTTTGATGCATTAACCAAGACCAAGACTTAGAAATCCACCATAACTTGTAGCACCATATGAAATGGAGGAAGGGGCTTAGCCAGTCGCTGAACTAAATAACAAAATAAAATCGAAGCGTTCCAGTTGAAGTAAATGAGAAATTAGTATCATGGAGTGCCAGAAATGCTCCTGGTTTCTTAGGGGATTTTACCTGGGATTAGTCAATATTCCATTTGGCTATCACCAGTTGTCCTAGTTGTGAGAACAACAACCTGAGAGGTGTGTTTTTGATAGTACTGCCTGTAACTGGACAGGATTGCTCCCTGTATTTGACACTGCTCAGGCTTTTGTTGTTTGGAGTTGTGCTGTCGTGGAAAAACGGACCATTCTCCCACCACATCTGTAGGAGTTAGGTATGCTGCTCTCAGTGCCTTAAATATGTCATTTTGGTGCTTGTTTGTTTTTTTAAGTATTCTTTTAAAACAATCCCTACAAGATTTTTATTCAGTGTATTTTTGAAGTAAGAATTAAATTTAGTCTGTAGCCCAAATTGCACCATTCAGCAAATCCCAACCCCCCCAAATGTTTTGTGTGTTTGAGCTGGGGCTGTGCAATTAAGATGAGCTTTTCAGCTTCTGTACACGGTTTTTGACTTCCTAGTAATCCCTCTTTCTTCTGTACAGTACGAAGCTCGAGCGACTAAGGAAAGTTCCAATAATTAAACTTGCTCTATTGACCTAACCAAAATTAACTGGCTATGCAACAATGTAGCTGTCCATGTAAAAACAGGAAGTCAGATTTCCCCAAGTAACCCTTATTCACCATGAGAAAAACAGCTGGTGCTCTCCCTTTACATGCAAGTGTGTGGGGCATGGATAAAAGATGTATACTTCTGATATCCTCTCCTTTTAAAAAGGGTGTGTTTTTTTTTCCAGTGGAAGTTTTCCAGCACTCAGTTCCTGAGAGGTAGGGCCCCAAGATAGTCTGGTCAAAATAGTTAGAATCGTATCTTTGTAGGGAGAAGTCTGTGAAAATGAACAAAGAAGCCACATTAGTATAACATGAATAATCCTCCCTGACCTCCAAAGAGAAAAATAATAAAGGATTTATTAAGCTTTTTCTTTTTTTTTCTTCTCCCTAAGAAAGAGTAATAGGAAAAATCCTCCTTACAACAACAATAACCACTGTTTCAGAATCAGAGCTTTTGTGTCACTGTTTTTCAGTAGTTACGCTACATTTCTCCCAGTACACTGCTGGGATTTTTTTATTCTTTATTTTGCTACGCATGCTCGCACATCTGCTCCACATGTGTGATCAGCAACTGGATTTTGTGAGCTGAACGTCCTGTTAAATGGACAGAGTGGGCAGATCATTCCTTAGAGAGCAGAGAATCTGCCTCTGGTGGATTGCCGCCAAATGCAGTGGTGTAATAAAGAAAAGAAAGCTGCTCATTCGGATTGCTCTGAAACGAACTGTGTCCTCTCCTAAAATACCATCTGGTCAGGATCCCTGGAGGCGCAGCCCAGCACACCTAGGTCTGGCAGTCTGTACGTTTGATGGCTGTAAATGTCTCTGCGTAGGTCGGCTGGGGGAAGGCAGGATCATTAGGAATTAGAAGAGGTGAAACAATTGTACTCTCGTTCCCTTTCACCCACCCAGACAAAATTACACACGAGGGCTGTGGAGGTGATTGTACTTTCTGTTGCTGAAGCTGCCAGCTAATCTTTAAAAGAGCTGTCTTAGGCTTCAACTTTCTATGTATTGTCTATAAGTTTTGTTTTCAGCTGGTGTAAACCAGCAGCAGCCTGGACTGATCGTCTCTCTTCGGATTTGGACCTCAGTGCATTAATCAAGGAGTTTATAGTAAAGTGTATGAAGGAGATTGAAGGGAGCCTTAAGTTATGTGTGCAAGGCGATCCAGCTTCCAAAGATCAAATCACACCAGGGACTGATAACAGATGTACAAAGTAAGAGGAGAAATTAACAGATGCTTCCCAGTTTGGGCCATTATCACCAATGAAGCCAAACTCATATGGTCTATAGGTCACATTAAAGAGTCTGCTGAGATAAATTTGGTTCTTTCCTGATGCTGGCAAAATGAAGTTTGCTGTGACTGCACAGCACTGGATGTATCCTGAATACAAGATGATTTTCTGAAGTACTAGCACTGCTGGAGAAAGGATCCCTCTGTGAGTTGAGCAGTTAGTTCAGCAACCAGTATCACACTGATTTAATCCATCTCTGTAATGGACACCTTGCAAAGCAGGAAACGTGACAGTTCCATTCTCAAGAAACCAAATCTTTCAATTTAATTTTCTTCTCAGTCTACATCTATCCTGGTGAATTAATCAGGGCCTGGGAACATCCCTGGGCACTGGATTATGATCATCTCTGGTGTTAAATAGATAGCAAGTCTCTAGTACCCTCAAGGCTGCTGCCAGCTACCCTTCAAGCCACTCCCCAGAAACAAATCAGCAGCAGGGGATTTCCAGAGCCATTCCCAATAGGCAGTTTGCAAGCAGCCACCCAGTTTTGAAGGCTAAGAGTGTTTACTAGAGCTGAGCTGGCCGCTCTGTGCTTCTTGGCCTTGGTTCCTGGGAACTCTCTGGGAATGTCTCAGCCACCCATCCATAGCCCTGGACAACTCTCACCAGTGAGACTTTATTTTAAGCAGGGGCAGAGTCTACCACGTTTTGAGGCAGGGTTGGTTTTTTTCTGCCTGGGGAGACCATTTTCTGTGTAAACAAACCCAAATTATAAAACTCTGGAGCTATTTTCAGGGCTTCCCTCTGCAGCTACCACTTGACAGGATTTTGTTTCAGCTTCCCTAGAAGCTGTTGGGTGACCAAGCCCCTGCAGTAATTTCACTGACGGGGTGGATCTCACGTCCTCTAGCTAATGCAATCACTCCATTGAAACCACCCTAAAAATGTTTTGGTTTGGTTTTGTTTATCGAGAGGTGTTTTAAAATAACTAGCTATTGGATATATTGTGAGTTCCTATTGTTATTGTTTATCCATCTGCTTGTAATTGTACTGGGTTTCATTCAAGATGATTTTAAACTAATTTGAAATCATTAATTTGAGTATTGCTTACCACCCAGGAAAGAAATGGCCAAAAAACCCCAGTATTTGGCCTTTACAGGACTTTTCAAGGACTTGGATTCAGCAATAATAAAAATAATTATATCATTATTTCTTTTGAGTCTGACATTTTTAAAGATTGCTTTATGAACAGTGACAGAGGGTGTATCTTAAAAAAATTACTCCTTTGGCTCAAGATGTTATTTTAGCAACTATGAAACTGAGAAAAACATCACTTTCACTACCAGCTGTGCTGGCTCATTGGGTCTCACACCAGGTATTCCAGGGAAGGTCTCTTGTTTAACTGGTACTTTCTGGGCATCCCTGCACAAAGCTGCAACTTGGCAGGAATTCCTAAACAGACTGGCTTCCAGACCCATGGAGAGCTTTGTCTGAGCCCAGCGCTTCCAGGCTCCGAGTACAAGGTCCAGGGGCACCAGGTGCAAAGAGCAGGACTAAGGGCTGGCACTCAGAGGGCTCCCAGCCAGCTGGAAATAAGCCATGATGCACAAAACTGTCAAACCAGAGGTTTCCAACCTTGACTTTCTACTGCTCAGGCTCTAAGAAATGCAAGGCCTTTGGTTTTCAGCATCTAGAGTCAGTGAACCAGCTTTCTTCAATTTGCACTTTCTGATAGATCATTCCACTGGATAATTTCTAATAGAAATTAGTGGAATACAGGTAGGGTGGAAAAGAAAACAGTGAGTGGAGCTGTTTTTTAACTAATCACTGTGATTAATCAGTAGTATATATAAAACCTGAACTCTTAAAGCCAGGTGAAGGTTTTTCAGTCTGGCAATTGGAGATAGCTAGGGACAAGGGTTAAAAGTTTTCAGCCAGACTTTATATTAGGTTCACTGTAAGGCAGGATGCATCTAAGGAAATCATAAATGCAAAATAACACTATTTAAGTAACATAAAGAGCCCTCCCATTGTTTCACAGGCAGATTCTGTCTTAATCAATTATTGTGTACAGAAAGATGGTTTAGCAAAGAGGTAGTTGAAATGGAACAGGAGGATTAAGACAAATGCTGGGGAAAAAGATGTTTTGATTCATTCATTTGATTCATTATATAAATCATGGTGACAGAGTAATAACTAACAAAAAAATGAAGCCATGAAGGTGATGAAGGTGTGATGATCAGAGCCCACCATTTGAAATTAACCCATTGCGAAGTTTGGTGAAGTTCATTTAGTGGTTTTCAGTGTTGTCTGGTTTTCTTCCTGCTTTTCTGTATCCCCACTGACGGTCAGCTCAGTTCCCCACAAGCTCAGATCTCCCAGGAGTGCGGTTCCCACAGCATCAAGTGGCAGCGATGTGGCTCCTGCCACAAGCAGGCCAGGCAGCTGTTCTCACACCATCTGCACTACCTGGGTTCTGCAGGACCTTCTGCCAACCAAACAGGCGGGGCAAAGAACCATTTGGAAGTGTACATGAGAAATACAGAATTTGTTTGAACAGAAATGGTTCCTTCTTTGAGACATTCCTCATCAGCTGAGCAAGGCACTCGGTCATACATGGCAATACTTTTCCTCATTGTAAGGCAGGTGAACTGAAAAACAGTGATTGCCTGTACAAAACCACCAAATTTTAGGCTAATCATCTCACCCGCCCTGGGAACTGATCTGCTGCCCTTTGAAGACCTGAAAAGGCTTTCTTCTGGCTCAGGTGGGTTTTTAGATTGGGTCCCCCGTATAGGTACTGTATAAAGCCCCTGGCCAAGCAAATAAAGCTTCATGAAATCAAACTATTATATTTTTTGCAGGTCTGTAATAACACATTTCATGATAACTCAAATCTTAGCCATTATACAGGGTCATATACAGAAATGGAAAGGGATGTAGAGGAAAACAGTGCTGGACATAGAGTCCTGCGTAAGAAATAAGCTCTTTTAGCACACATGGTGGTACAAAAGCAGATCTCTCCAGAGCCATGCAATAAGCTACAGCAGCTATCCTCTACCTGACAGAAGAAAAGGACTCAGTAATACAGAGCTGTGCCATACACCACCACACACCTCCTCATTTTGCACAGACGATGACGGCATTGTGGACTGGTGAGAGGAAAAAAAAAAAAAAACTACTGCTAGGGAAAAAAAAATGTTTGCCAACATTGTCCGCTCAGTGTTGTCAATACTGTTTTTAATTGCCTGAGCAAGTTGTCGCTAGGTGGAAGATAACAGCCTGCCAAGTCTAGAGAGTAAACATTTTGTGTTGGTCCGCCCACAAAGCATTCAAATAAGAAACTAGAGCTTATTCAGTGTACCACAGCTTTAACCATCTCATTTTCAACACAGTTCACTCTTCATGGCCTTCCAGATCCTGGTCTCTTCATGTTTGTTCTCAGGCTCCTGAACCTTCCTGCCTGCTCTTTCATGTTCGACATCTGGCTTAATCAGACTTAGGTTATCATTATATTTGTGAACATGTCTGATGAAGGTGCCTCTTTTATTACTCACCTGCAGTCTGGTTTTAAACGTTAACATCTTAAATGTTGATAGGTTTTATTCTCATTCCCCAAACTGCATATTGTTTACACGTGTTTTGCCTAGGTTTATAGTACTGATATTAGAATGCAAGCAAATATATATATTTATGCATATATTTGCATCCACACAATATACATATACATGTGGATACTATATATAATGTATGCATTCTTGGTACCTATATTTTTAAACAGCATTTGGCTCTGAATTCAAATATTTTTCCAATGATAGCAGCACCCATTGATGTATTTGTAAGTTTACTTAACAATTAGAATGGACTTGTGCTGACAGTAAAGCAGCCCAGAAGCTCAGGGCACTGTGTAATTGAGGACCCTTTCCACATGTAGTTGGTAAGGAAGCTGTGCCAGGTGGAAAAGGGCTTCTCTCTGATCCTGCAGGACAGGGAAAGAAAAAAATTAAGGGTGCAGACAATATTGTTCTAGGAAATAGAAGAGGGAGTTTCCAGAGGAGGCTTCTGATCTCCTGTGGAAACCAGGGTCCATGAGATTTCTCAGTTCAAAGAAGATCAGAAAAAGGAAATTGGGGGTAAGAAAGCATGGGAAAAGCACACCTGAAGCTCATGAAAGTTTGGGGCTGGAGAGGATGGATTTGAGGCTGACAACAGCTGCCTGTGAAGAGGAACTTTGCAGCTGGTGCAGCAGAAGGGAGTTTGGCCAGCAGGTCATGCAGCTGAGGCTAAGATACAATCTGGAAATAAGACCCACCTGACCAGGAGTCATCAGGTGGCTCACCATTCTAACCCTGAAGCTACTTTTACTTTTTACCCCTAAACGGTATACAGATCTCTAAAGTATGGAAAGTCTGGGAATTCAACCAAAATAAGCCCTAAGTCTTTATCTTAGGACTTTTGCTCTTCTTATAGTACCCTGCTTGGAGGCTACCGTACGTGAGATCTCATTCCTGTTCCATTTCAGAAGACAAGACTGCAATGTTTTCACTGCCCACTACTGAGCTATAAAGTTTCTTGGTCTCCACCCCACAGGAATAAATCTGATAAAGCATCTTGGACTATTTGTCAGAAGTTCTGCTCTTGTTATCCTTTTGAACCTGAGAAACTAGCCAAAATTCAAGGAGCTTGCACTGTTCCAAAGAGGAGAAACTGGTGCAAGAATCAATATTTCTCTCAAACAATTTGGTAGACTTACAAGGAATGGATTGACCCTCTGCTCCTGAGGAGAAAAACCACAGTTATTTACCACATCAATGTCCTTCTAAGTTACCTCCCCATGAGGACTCTCTCCAGGCTTTTCAGGGTTGCGCAACCAGCTGTTTGTTGGTTTCTGCTCCTTTTCCTTCCACACCACGTGAAGGAACGTGTTGCAGAGAGATCACAAGCAACGGAAGCCAGACTAATAGAAGAATCGTATTAATGCAGTCATGTCAGACCTGTGTTGCACATGAGCTAATAAGGTCTGCAGCAGGTAGCGTTTATTAGTGCAAGCCCAGTACAATGTGCAGGAAGCTGATTTGTTTGGTGGATATTGTTTAAACCCTTTCACAGGACAACCCCTTGTAGCGTATGGCTGGACCACTGGGTTTCTGTGGGGTAACTGGGCGTGTCTTCTCTTTGCTTCTGTTTCTTTCTACTGTATATGCAGCCCTTTTCAGCCCTGCACCTAGAGAGCTGAGATTCCTCAGTTGTTTTCACTATGTCCTCGTGTTGGCACAGAGAGCAGTGGAGCTCCAAGAACAGTTTCTTTGATTACTTGACTCCAGGTGGTCAAAAGTGTCCATTCAGCGGATCTTCACTGGACCATCAGTGACTGAAAGTACTGGAAGAAGCAGCAACTTCAGCAGCTGTTTTCTCTTTCTATGAATAGTATATACGAAGCGATAGGTGTGCTGTGCACGGCTTCATGAGTTAAATCCAGAGTTACCTTCTGATTTTTAATGTGGACACTATAGATTTTAGCTGGAGTACCTGGGATCCAAACATAATAATTTTGAGGGTTTTTTTTCTTGTTTGTTTTTGTTTGATTGTTTGTTTTGTGTAAACCAGCTGCACTGTCTCAGCCTTCCATAGAAAATAGACAACGGAGAGGATGGTCACTAGAGAAAAATAGTGTAAGGAGAGACAGGGAAAGAAGCAGTAGCGATTTTTGAGTGTGTGCTTCTGTCCTGCAGGAGAGGTGTAATTACATTATCTCACTGTCAAGGCTGGGGGTAAACAGAGACTGAAAAATGATGTCTGTCAGCAAAACAAGAACAGCTCTCCCTAGCTATTGCACATTGCTTGCTGTCACCTTCAATGAATGTTTATAAAGAACTTGGGGATTTTAGCATGCAAAGTGTCACATATGAGCCACTGATAATTAAATGTTTTATTATGTACTTGTTTAAGCCAATGCTAACAGTAACTAGTAAAAAACTTCAATCTCTGTGCCTCAAAAAGGTCAGAATAATTGGAACGAGCTGACTGTCTGGGTAAAATGTGTGAACTCTGAAAAAAAAAGACTGTCTGAAGAGTGTGGTGTTCCCACAAATGGGTGGAGAAAAGGAGTTTTTTTCATTTATCAGCACTTGTATTTAATCTAACAAGAACACAGCAAGCTGATACAGCCAGAATATTTCTACTTTAAGAATATTTTTCCTTGTTAGTATTAGCTCCTAAACTGGATGCAGCATCTAAAAGGATCTATTATCTAAATTATACTCAAACATATTATGTGTAAGTCGTTAGACAACTTAAACATTCAGCAAATGAGTCAAGTCAACTTGTTAAGATCTATGAATCTTCTCAGAACCAGGGTGAGGCGCTTGTTACACATATCCCTAGCACTACTGCTTAAACAAGAAGCAAGTGGATGTAACAAAAGGTGGGGAAAAAAAAGAAAGAAGAGGTTGGTGACAACTGAGAATAAAACCAACTGGCCTTGGCTTAAACACAGGACCTATAAATTAACATGTGTGCAGGTGCAATTCTGAACGTGCCTTTGTGCATATGCACACACGTTCAGTGTCTGCCAGACAGAGATCACAGAGAACTATTGCAGCTCCCTCAGTCTCTGCTTGGCCCTGGCAGTTGTGGAGCTGGTAATTGCTTCCCAAAGCTGTACACCAGGTGCAGCTCTCTTGGCTTTAGCCTGTCACTCCCAAGACTACACTCCACTCACTCGGGAAGAGCCTACACCCTCTGCTATCTTAAAAAAAAAAGAAGACAAGTGAGAACCAGAGAATAAATACTTTGGTATTTAACAAAAATGTATCAACAGCCCTTGTTGATTTTATTGCTAGCCATGAATATGTAATTGTATGACTTTGTTTTTAAGATAATAAATTATCATGAGTTTCATTTAAAAAAAAAAAAAAAGTCAGTGTAGGATTGGCTGAACAACATACTCATTGGTTTTTCCACACTTTAAACTCCATCCAGCTACCTGTGAAGCCTGGGATTGACTGGCTACATCAGCCAGCAAAGACTTTAGGCTCACATCAGCTAGAAGTCCACATCCTGAACCTCAATACTTGTCAGGAGTCCTCCTCCCACCCTGCATATTCACATCATAATATCACAAACTACTTTACATTAGCTAAGCCCATTAGCTAACCTTTATCATATGCAGCTTATATATTGTGCCTGATAGACTTAAGTAGTTATAAAGTCCAAATAATGGAAAGGTGTGCATTACAAAGGGCAGCACCGACGGGGCAGTTACCTGCTGCTGAGCCCCCGCAGGAGCCGGGCTGAGCTCCACCACTATTCCTGGTGTTATACTCCCTCTGCTGCCCGCAGCTCCTCCGCCTCTCCCCTGCTTCCAGCCATCTTTCCTTTCTGCAATTATCACCAGCGCGTTAATCAGAGGAGCATCCTGCTGAAAAGGCTGTGAAAGAATAACGCTGTATGTTGATCACGGGGACAACCTTAATCCCGTCATCACTTGCTCTCTCTCCTCTTGCTCAGTGTTTTAGAGCTTTGCCCCATTTCTTTATGGAGCTCAGGTGCTTCCAGGGACTTGATTTTTCTCCTTTCCTCCTGTTCTGCAAGTCTTGGGGTAGAACCCCCTCCTTCTGCCCCACACCCACCTCTCCTCCACCATGTCACCTTGTTACTGGTTCTGCAGTAAGAGCAGAGGGACACAGAATAATGGGGGTTTTCTATCCCTCTTTAAATTCTGATACTTGAATATCTTAAACCTAAATCAAAGCTCAAAAGTGACATTTGCTTTTTTTTTTTTCTTGGTGTGAATAGTGAGAGAAAAAGGAAATTTTGAAACATCTGGTTAAGTATTTTCAATCAAAGTAAAGCACAGTTCAGCATCTAAATGCAGCTGGTTTCAAATGCTTTGTCTTAAACTGCTGTTAAACTGCACATCCTTGTGGCAGTGTATTGCCATAAAGGAGGAATATCTGCCACAACTTTCCTATGGAGTTGCCTTCCTGGGCAAATGTCTTTCACAAAGAGCCTGGAGTTGTGTGACTTCAGCCCTGTGCTCATGGCTCGTTTCTGAGGAAAGTCCACGCTGTGCTGTGGAAGATGGGGTTCCTTGGGTGCCTGGCTGGGGAACCTCCATGAGAATGAGGATAAGGGCCTAAGCTGCTCTACTCTGAGGTCCACACAGCGATAAAGACATGCAAGGTAGTACCTTGGAGAATGGGTTTAAGCCCACATGTTTTAAGTCAGCTAAAAACCACCGAAATATTCCAGTTTGGTTCCATGCATCAGTTCAGCTTTGTAGACTCTGTGTTTTTTTCCTAAAAATTTGTTCAGGTGGAAGAACACATAAAATGAACTACTAAATGTCCAGCCTCACCACCCTGGGCAGAGAGCAGTGAAGAGGGATGTGGTGACTGTTCAGCCCTGAGGGTCTTGTAGTGGGAACGATCCCGAGCTCAGCTGCCCTCCCAGCCCACCAGCTGTGGGTTGGGCTGTGGGTGTAATCATAGATTGCCTAGGTTGGAAGGGACCTTTAAGATTATTGAGTCTAACCGTCAACCTAACACTGACAAAACCACCACTGAACTATGTCCCTAAACACCACATCTTCTTGGTTTTTAAATACCCCTAGGGATGGGGAGTCAACCACTTCCCCAGGCAGCCTGTTCCAATGCTTGATAACCCTTTTAATGAAGAAATTTTTTCTAGTATCCATCCTAAACTTCCTTTGGGTCAACTTGAGGCCATTTCCTCTTGTCCCATCGCCTGTTCCTTGGGAGAAGAGACCATTCCTCACCTGGCTACACCCTCCTTTCAGGGAGTTGTAGAGAGCGAGAAGGTCTCCCCTCAGCCTCCTTCTCTCCAGCCTGAACACCCCAAGCTCCCTCAGCTGCTTCTCGTAAGATTTCTTCTCAAGACCCTTCACCAGTTTTGTTGCCCTTCTCCAGACTTATTCCAAAATGTCAATGTCTTTCTTGTAGCGAGGACCCCAAAACTGAACAGAGTATCTGAGGTGCAGTCCTGCTGACCACGCTGTTCCTGATACAGGCCAGGATGTTGTTGGCCTTCTTGGATCCCTGATATCTCATATGACACCCCCAGGTCCTTTTCCACTGGAAGCTCTCCAGCCACTCTTCCCCAAGCCTGTGGTGCTGCATGGGGTTGGTGTGACCCAAGTGCAGGACCTTGGCCTTGGTGAACCTCACACCACTGGCCTGTCCAGGTCCCTCTGTAGAGCTTTTATCCTCAAGCAGGCCTATGTCCCCCCCCCCAAATTAGTGATGTTTGTAAACTTATTGAGGGCACACTCGATCCTCTTGTCTGGGTTGCTGATAAGACATCGATAATGTGGGGATCAAGAGGGCGGCTAGGCCTGGAAATGGCTGCCAGCCTGCAGCAGGCCCCACATACCCCAACAGGCCTAGCTCCCCTGGTACTCAACACAGAAGCTGGAAGACCATTTTCCTCTATTAAATGCTTTCCAAAAAAAACCCCACAGTTCTTAATAGCGTAGCAATCAGTCTGTAGTGACAATCCCAGCTCTGTCCACAAGGGATTTCAGCTCAATTGGCGTTGCTGAGGCAGAACATAAACAGGGATGAGCGCTGGTAAATCTGTTGCACAAAATCAAATGAGTCAAATGAGAAACATGGCTGGATAATTTTAATACACTGATAAATTCTGCGGTCCAAGGTCCTTGCCTGTATTTCAGGTATATGAGTAATACCACCTATTACCTCTAGAGCCACTGAAAAATGAATGCAGGCAGAGAGATTTCCATGGTTCAACTGGTTAATCAAGGGTTCCCTGATACACAGAGGTGTTTTCACCACCAAAGTATCATCTCAGCAGTAATAAATTTTACAAGACAGCACTTTTAAGCTTTTACGGTTTTCAATTTACAAAGGACTTCATAAATATGAATGCAGTCACTGCACACAAGCTGCTGTGAAGTAGCCATTATTCACATCGCACAGAGATGTTTGCTAAGTTTCCAGCACCCATCTTCCCCTGGGTGGGACTAGCACCCAGCTCTCCTCGCTCTCCTCTCTGTATTTTAAACCTGGGACCATGTGCACCACATGCGTTTTCCTCTTTCATGGGAGAAAACGGAGCTGTGAAGTACAGTGGGGGAGATACTGCAATCTAGCATTGGCCTCTCCATCCTGGGACCTTGTCTTTCTTCAAGAAGCCTCTGGTTTCATGGCTTTCTTCAGTCTCTTTCCAGCATCTGTGTACAGCCTCAATCCTTGTGTTATTTATTTGGACTATGAAATTCCTTGGAGAGGCGGCATCATTTCAAAAGTGGCTGGCACATTCTGATCAGTCAAGATCATAAAGCATTTATAGTGACATACCAGTTTCTTCAGAAAAGACTTTGATTAGAGCAGCATCTCAGTCCAGGTGGTGTACCTGCCAATGAACATACATGACAGTGCCACCCATGGCCCAGAGAGCTCACAGGAGGTATTATGGTTTCAATTGCACATATGTATGTAGAGAACCTGAAGGAACAGGCAAGAAATGGCCTGTTCTAGTCCAGGCTGGATGTCCACGCCAGAACTGGTAATCAGCAGTCACTCATGTCATTGGTAGGAAAAATCACACATCTTCGATGTTTTAAACAGCAGACCATCCTCTCAGCACTGCTAACTTTTTTGCTTCCTCTGTTTTTATTATCAGTGCTGCTGCTGTTATTGCTGCTAGTAATTCTTTGGGTTAATTAGATGATACTTGTTCTTTCCTCCCCAAGAGCCCTTTTCACTGGTACTTCAGGACTGGCCTTCTCTAGCACTGTAGAAATAAGGAAGAACACATACCTCATACTGCCTGCTGATGTGGCTTTTATTTTCATGCACATGAGGCATCTCCATGGATAATGAATATTGCAGGCTTTGTTAAGTATATGCTAAAATGCTTTGCTGGAGCAGGATCTGTAAAAAAAAAAGGAAGTTACAGTCCTTATTTTCATCTGGGTGACCATCTCTACTCTCATCTAATGAAATATTTAATGCGTTTTTGCATATATGTCCTCAAAAGTAGGGGGTATGGGTCACTGTAAACAATTTTATATGTCCAAAAGTTAGACATCTATTTGAAATTAGTTTAATATACAGCTAGTTGACTTTTTTCTCACTTCTTTTTATAACTGTTTAGAGTAGGGTTGTTTCATTTGTTTCTGGGCATAAATGTGGTATGCACTCTCTGAAAGTGACGCAAAACAAAGTTACACATAATTATGAAACTGACTGGGGATTTTTCAGTAGTTCATCCCATCACCTACTCATACATAACTTCTACTTGACAGCAAAAATGCACAAAAATCCAAACCTGCATAGAGATGGCTGCACACGTGTGGTGGAACCTGGTGTGCACCAGCAAAGATCACGTCCAGGAGAGCACCTCTTTTTACTTCCCGGCTCTCAACTCTTGCTATAAGCAGAGCAAAGGCCCAAGATCATCAGCTTTACCATAACACTTGCTAGATGTAAAAGCCACAACTCGGCCTGCAGACAACCAAAATAATATTCTGACTGTATTTACTGCTCTACAGGTCTTCATTAACCCCAAGTGCGACATCCCATAACCAGGAAAAAGCACGCTTTGGCTGCACAGGCACACACAGCATTTTAACTGCAGAGGGCATGAAAGAGCCACTGAACAGCGCTCTGTTTCACTTGCAAGGCATTATTACTTGCAGTGTAATTTTCTACAAGTTTGATTTCTTCTACTCTGAGTATGTAATACAATGCATTTTAGTCATGCAAGATCCTCTAAGGATCCATCTGATCCGATTCTTGTGTTCTTGGGGTAAAACACAAATCTAAGGAACACAAATGATCAGATTCATTCTAGAGGAGGTATCTTTATGATAATCATGGACTAGAAATCATTCTGTCATCCTCACTGATGTAATTTCTTACTGAAATTTTATTTCCCATTTCACACTCAAAATAACTTTTTTTTTCTTTAGGTGTGGGTATAAGGCTGCCAATATAGGATAAAATGAAGTTTACCTGTTTCACATTTAATCCCACTTTGAAAATCCCCAGTTATTCACTAATGCTCACTGCAGTTGCTGACCACATCCAGCATAATGCAGTGAGCTATTTTCTAAAACTCTTCTGATGCTTATAAAGCTTTCATCAAGTTGGGCTTAAAATTAATTTAAAAAAATTAATAATAAAAAATAAGTTGAGATTTTCATTGAAGCCTAAGTTTTCATTCAATAAAGCAGTTGAAAATTCATAATTTGAAAACAGAGTAGTCCAGAACTTGCCCATTTGGCCTGTCTCTTAGGGCTTTCTGGAAATCTGAAACAGATCTTACTTAGGGTGGGTTGTCAGAGGAACAAAAAACCACTGCAAAAACTGCTACCAAGAATCCAGCCTGAGGCAGGTACGTGCTGGCAGGAGCAGTCCCAGCTGATAGCAAACGCTTCGCCATCCTCCACCCACACAACCTGATTAGCATGAATCCCCTTTTTTTTCCCATTAACCCCCATGCTCAGTGTGTTTCCCAGCCTCCTCTTTAAGCGAGTCACATCTTTATTTCATTTTCTAATCGTACGTAGGAGCTGATACGGGGCTGATGGCCGTAGAGCCCACCATGCTCGGTAATTTTTCAGCCCATCTCTGTACAACCCAGGTTGTCACTGCTGGGGTGACAACCTCAGCAAGTATTGGCTCTACCTCTGCCGTTGGCAGTGCTCGTCTTTAGTTAAATTGGGGAAGATTTTGGATAAAACATTGATGGGCACCACCAGAGGGTGCATTGCTGCCACTGTAGTGCCTGTTCTTACACAGTCAGTAACGCTGCTCCGCTGAGCTTTGGACAAATCCTCCTGCACCTTGGAGTTCTGTGGGGCTGCCTCCGCAAAGGTGTACGAAGGAAAGCAGGATTAAATACTGAAGTCAGTGAAGCCAATTGCTTAAAAAAAACCACCCCAAAACAAAACAAAAAACAAACAAGGAGAAGTAATACACCTTTTGTGCTGTGCAGTCAAGGCATTTTGCAGCTTTTCTTGAAATATCCATCATAAGAGTACTTCTTTGATCTGCTGCTTAGCAGCCACTCCCAGAAGGGGTGAGAGATACCTCGTTTCCTTCCTTCCTTTCCTTATCCTGACCTACTGGTCTGGAATGCAGTTCACCTCTGAGCATTTTCAGATGTATCATTTTCAGAGAGGCTTTGCAAGTCCCAACACACAACCCAGGGCTTACTTCACTTCTTACAACACCTGCACATGACAGCCAGAGGAGCCACATTCTGCCTCTGACCCTCCCGTGCTTCACCTACCTGATGAGGAAAGGCTGAGAGAGCTGAGACTCTTTAGCCTGGAGAAAAGAAGGCTGAGGGGAGACCTTATTCATGCTCACAAGTATCTGAAGGGTGGGTTGAAGGAGAATGGAGCCAGACTCTTCCCAGTGGTTCCCAGTGACAGGATGAGGGGCAATGAGCACAAGCTGGAACACAGGAAATTCACGAGATGAGAAAAATCTTATTTTGGGTGAGGGTGGCAGAGTCCTGAAAGAAGCTGCCCAGGGAGGGTGTGGAGTCCCCTTCTCTGGAGACCTTCAAGACCCACCTGGATGCAGCCCTGAGTGATGTGCTCTGGGCAATCCTGCTTTAGCAGGGGAGTTGGACGGGATGATCTCTAGAGGTCCCTTCCAGCTCTGAAAATTCCATGATTCCATGATTCTGTGATACACCCTTGTCTGCAGCAGGAGCACAACAGTGTTAGAATAAGAAATACCTCAACCTCAACACAGGCAGGACCCCAGACTGTGAAGGTGAAAAACTACTGCCCCAAGGGTGCAGCTGAGCAGAGGTTTAGGCTGATCTGTGCCTCTCTTGCTGTAGCCCTTCATGGCCCCGGCACATCCCTTTGCAACAGGATTCATGACATATCTCCTCCCCCAAGGTTGTCCCACCTGGTGACTGTTATGAAAGCAAATCACATCTCACTGGGTTTGTTTCCAGACAGGTAAGTTAGTTTTTTGGCTTCTTCAAGTGACCTGCTACACAGCAGCACAACCCTGCTTGCTAATGTACAGGAGAGAGGGACAAATGTGTCTAGAAGAGGACAAGACTGCTTCTAGCCCTTCAGACCTGCTTAACCAAGCACAAAATCATCCTTTTAGGCTTACTCTGCTGTCACTGGGCTCAGAGTGAGTCTTCAAAGAGAGATTTTATGCTCTAAGGAGCCCTTTAGGGGTGCCCCGATCACCCCACGTACCATGGGCCTGGGGATGCTTAAGCTGAGTCACAACTGAACTCCAAAAACATCGCTGGCATTCATCAAGACCATGACGTTCCCCCTCCAACTGGCAAGGGAGTTGAGCACAGCATAAATACATGCTTATAAGTGCATAATAATAATAATAATAATAATAGTAAAACCCCCAGCATAACCAGCATGGTTATGCGTGAGCTAGCTGGAGATGGCCGGAGGGAGGAGATGCCGCACATTCTTGAGCGCGCAGCAAGGAACTCTCAGTCCCATTGACTTCAATGGGGTTTCAATCAGGCTGGGGCTCTGCTGTGGAAAGGAACTGCTTAACACAGCCTCGTGGGGTTCCTGGTTTTTTTTTTTGTCTCTGAGCAACTCCTGGCAAAGCCACTGGTTAGTAAGTGAAAACACACTTTTTTCCAGTTGCCAGGCCTGCAACCCCTACCTGTGTTTGGCTTCTTTTCNATGGTGGGCTGGGAGGAATGGCAAGAGAGTGACAAATAGGGAGAGAAGGAACAAGTAACAGAAGTAGGGGAAAGGATGGGAGAAGAGCGCGGAAGACGAGGACAGCTGAAACAGGCAGGGAACATGAAATTTGAAGCGCGAGGGCCAGTCTGAGGCAAGGAAACCAAGGCAAGGAGGCAGAGTAATGAACAAGAAAGATGCCGAAGCAGCACCAAATAACTGTCCCAGGGAGGCGATTATCTCAAAAGGCTGCTGAACCTGTCCAAGTCTCTTGCTCTCTCATTTATCTTCGTAACCGTGTTCTAACTCAGTGTTGTGGCATTTTAACTGCATTATAATTTCAGTTCCTGAGACAGGAATATGCGTGGGATGAAGGACAAGATCTGTTTCAATCTAAAGACCAAAAAGCATACCAACATTATCCTGGGAATAAATACATTAAGAAACACCTCTTTGCTCCCCAGGGTCGGTGTGTGCAAGCCGAGCATGTTCCACCATAAATGTCTTTTCACAGTTGGGACTGTTTCCCCAGCACAGGCACTGAAACTGTGTGTTTCAGCTCTCAAAAGCAACTGAGTATTCCTGGAAGAAATAACCCAAGAAAATGTATATTCGACAAGTGCTTTGCAGCCCTGTCAATCAAAATCAACTTGCTCTGGGAAAAACGCAGGCTGGGGGACTGCTTCTTCCCCCTGGCGCTTGCCAGAAGAGAAACTGAATCATGGTAAACAGCCGGGCTGAGGAAGGGGCTGAGGGAGACAGACCTCATAAAAACTTACCAGTCTGAAGTGGAAAGGGCAGACACTGGGCAGATTTGAACTCAGTTTGATATTTTGCCGTGGTATCTTACTGGAGGCAGCCAGAGCAGTGTGTTAGTCACCCAACTGGGTGCCATTCCATAGCACTTGAAACCAGGTGCAAAAGATTGGGTTGATGGAGCTGGGCAGGAACAACGAAAGCTCTTAGTTTCTCAGGATTCGGCTGTTTGAGATTGGCTTTGAATAATGTAGTTATCGTTGAACATTTTATGTCAGAAATTTATATTTCTATAAGATATAGATAAGATATATATTTATATCTTAGTATTTCACGATAGATTTTCCCAATGGGAGCCCTTACAGGTACTTACAGATATGATTCTTTTTACAAGTCTCAGCAGCTCTCCCTGTTTCAGTGAGAATTAGTTGTGGTTTCAGTATGTGAACTCTGAAACAAACAAGAGGAAATTCCTCTGAATACCATTCTTTCACTGCCTACACAAAGAGAAAAATCTACCATCTACTAAACTACGCATTTGAGTTAATCAATCTAAGAAATACCTTTCTTTTATTTCTTTTTTTTTCCAGTGAGACAGGAACAAGATGAATGCATTGATCATATGGTCCAGAAAGAATAATCAGAGATCTTGAAGAACCTGAGGTTAGGTATGACTCATGCTCTGAAGGGCTCAAATCAGATCAAAGTTATGGATTAAGAAGAAGGACATAAAAAAAGAAAAAGCTTTTGCACAGAATAAATCATAGAACCTGTTGGGTTGGAAAGGACCTGTTAAAGGTCTTCTAGTCCCATCCCCTTGCAGTNAGCTGCCACGCAGGAGGTCTGTCCCTTCGGGCAGCTGCTGCTCATCTGCCGGCAGCTGGCAGCGGAAATGACATCTGCTCTGGGTCCCAGCTGTGAGCAGCGCCGAGGTGCCAAAGCCCAAACGCCTCAGTTCTCCGTCCAGGAGCGAGGAAGGGTTTCTGATGCCAGACCACGGCCCGGCTCGCAGGGGAAAGGAGGGAGGGAGGGAGAGTTGGNAAAAGCATACCAACATTATCCTGGGAATAAATACATTAAGAAACACCTCTTTGCTCCCCAGGGTCGGTGTGTGCAAGCCGAGCATGTTCCACCATAAATGTCTTTTCACAGTTGGGACTGTTTCCCCAGCACAGGCACTGAAACTGTGTGTTTCAGCTCTCAAAAGCAACTGAGTATTCCTGGAAGAAATAACCCAAGAAAATGTATATTCGACAAGTGCTTTGCAGCCCTGTCAATCAAAATCAACTTGCTCTGGGAAAAACGCAGGCTGGGGGACTGCTTCTTCCCCCTGGCGCTTGCCAGAAGAGAAACTGAATCATGGTAAACAGCCGGGCTGAGGAAGGGGCTGAGGGAGACAGACCTCATAAAAACTTACCAGTCTGAAGTGGAAAGGGCAGACACTGGGCAGATTTGAACTCAGTTTGATATTTTGCCGTGGTATCTTACTGGAGGCAGCCAGAGCAGGGTGTTAGTCACCCAACTGGGTGCCATTCCATAGCACTTGAAACCAGGTGCAAAAGATTGGGTTGATGGAGCTGGGCAGGAACAACGAAAGCTCTTAGTTTCTCAGGATTCGGCTGTTTGAGATTGGCTTTGAATAATGTAGTTATCGTTGAACATTTTATGTCAGAAATTTATATTTCTATAAGATATAGATAAGATATATATTTATATCTTAGTATTTCACGATAGATTTTCCCAATGGGAGCCCTTACAGGTACTTACAGATATGATTCTTTTTACAAGTCTCAGCAGCTCTCCCTGTTTCAGTGAGAATTAGTTGTGGTTTCAGTATGTGAACTCTGAAACAAACAAGAGGAAATTCCTCTGAATACCATTCTTTCACTGCCTACACAAAGAGAAAAATCTACCATCTACTAAACTACGCATTTGAGTTAATCAATCTAAGAAATACCTTTCTTTTATTTCTTTTTTTTTCCAGTGAGACAGGAACAAGATGAATGCATTGATCATATGGTCCAGAAAGAATAATCAGAGATCTTGAAGAACCTGAGGTTAGGTATGACTCATGCTCTGAAGGGCTCAAATCAGATCAAAGTTATGGATTAAGAAGAAGGACATAAAAAAAGAAAAAGCTTTTGCACAGAATAAATCATAGAACCTGTTGGGTTGGAAAGGACCTGTTAAAGGTCTTCTAGTCCCATCCCCTTGCAGTAAGCAGGGAGATTTTTAACTAGATCAGATTGCTCAGAGCTTCACCAAGCCTGACCTTGAATGTCTCCAGGGATGAGGCCTCCACCACCTCTCTGGGCAGCCTGTTCCAGGGCTCTGCTATCCTAAAAGTGAAGAAGTTCCTCCTTACGTTTAGACAGAACTTCTTCTATTCAAGCTTGTGCCCGTTTCCTCTTGTCCTATCATGGACACCAGTAAAAAAAAGATTGGCCCCATCCTCCTGACACCCACCCTTTAAGTATTTATGGGGGTTGATCAGATCCTCTCTCAGTCTTCTCTTCTCCAGACTAAAAAGACCCAAGTCCCTCAGCCTTTCCTCCTAAGAGAGATGCTCCAGGCCTCTCACCATCTTTGTAGCCCTCTGATGGACCCTTTCCAGCAGTTCTCTGTCCTTCTAGACAACTGGAGTTATGCCACTGATTACAGCAGGATCACATCTCACTTTGTTTCTCTTTGCCCTTTGTTTTGGTTTGGGTTTTTCTTGTTTTTGTTTTTAATTCCCCTGTCTTCTTTTCATTCTTTCAGCCTTTTTTGGAGGACCATCAGACCATCTTTTTCAAGCTAGGTAGCCTGGAAAACTAAAGAGAAAAAGATTGTAACTAGAAATTCTTCCACCAACTGATCTAAGACAAATGAAGTCATTTAATTTTCAGATCTTGCATGAAGTGTGTTGGTTTCAGTACACAAATCTAATTCACTCCGCTCTGCAGCTACAAAAAGCCATGTTCTGTATTCTCTTTTCTGATTAACGCTACCCAAGGAATACTAATTAGAGTGCTTGAGGAGTAAGGTAAGCGAGGCTGGCAGGGTCTGAGCTTTTATTTACTCTGTGTTATCTCTGTCCAAATGTTCAAAGCAAGATGGGTGGTGACTGATTCACTCGTTAAATTCAAACCAGCGTGTGTGTACAAAAGGCTGCCAAGTTTCTCATGTATACAGCTATTTGGGAGAAGCTATGCACAGACAAGAAACAATCAACCAGTTTCTTAATTTCATTTTATATCTTTATTCCCACTGTAAGTATTAACAATCATCCAAAAGACCATTTAAATTTGGTTTGGATACACAATAGCATTAATCACAGTCCAGTTTCTTTATTTTTTCACTGCAGTTCCAGTATTTTGGGATCTGTTTGAGTAGTTGTGTTGTTGGTATACTTGCTTCCAGCAAAATAGATTTTTTCAATGTCTGTAGATTATTTAAAAGGTCTGTTAAAGACATAAAAAAACCCCCACACCATAATGGAATAATTAACAGTATATTAATAAAGCTTATTATCTTCCATTTAAGATTAGTACTAGGTATGTTTGATGACCTGAAACTTACTTTTCTTGTGCACTGTCTGTTCTCTTCTCAAAGTAAGTTCATAAACAACCACAGTATTTTCTCATTACAGCAGCTCCTTGCAGTAACATTTTTAATTGCATTGAAGTCCTTTTAAGAGAATGAGGCTAAGTAAAACAACCCTACGAAGTAAAAGGTTCTGTTTAAGCAAATGACAAGTTACACACAGTCCAGTGCTAAGGCAGCATCAAACATATAAATTAGCATGGATGGAAAACATAAAGGATTTTCTAAATTCACTTCCTTATTATTATGTAGGGAGGACACATCACGGATTGTATTTTAGTCTTCAAGCGAAGAGAAGAATCACAGAGCACAGTCAAAGAGACGTCTTTCATCATGCCTTTTAAAAGCCTGTGAGACAAATTCCTTCATCAAATTCATTAATGTAAAAGCAAATTCACAAAACTTATTTGTGAGAGCTGTCCTGTTAAATTATGAATACCAATAATAAATTCTTCAGTTCCTCATTTATTTGCCTACTCTACACATGAACAGGCATGAATATATATATGAATAAAATATGCCTATTGTACAGCCCTCCACAGAGCTAATATGAATGCTTCTGTTGTACAATGTCAGAAAAGGACAGATTATTAATCAAAGTGGAGAGAAGAGAGAAGCCAAGGAGAAAGCAGACGATGCACAAGAAGCTTTTTAGTTGTCTTAGGGCAACCTCTGTGTGGAAGAAAATGTGGGCTTTGGATACAGAACAGTCAGCTGACAGCTATTTTGTTGTGTAATGAAGGAAGCTTGGGATCAACATCAGGTTCTAAAATGGACTTAAATAGTCAAGAGAAGACAAGCAAAGGGAAAGAAAATGGGGAAGGGGACCAAGCGTGGATCTGGCTATCCTAAGTTTTGTCTGAAGCACCAGAGGGAGTGGAAGATGGTGGGAATAAGGGAAGGAATGCTGGTTTCAGAGGGAAACTTGCTGAAGCTTGCGAGTGTTCTCGCTCAGGACAGATGGAGCAGTGGGCTCCTGGACACTTCTGGTGGGTATGTTTCCCTACGACCCTGTTCCAGTGAGGACAGGTACTTAAAAGATTAACCCAATCCCTTCACAAGTTCCAGAAAGCTGGAATTCCTGAGTCTGAAAGCAGGGACAGCTGTTTTTAGGAACTGTCCTCTTCTTGTATTGCTCTTAGTGGTTGTGATACCTGGAGATACTCCACATAACCATTCACCATTTTACCTTCCTGTCCCAACCTTCCACACTTGAACATCAATGTAGCACATAATTGAACCCATAACACTCAGTTCTCTTTGCTACTATTTAATACACACACATGTCAACCAGCAAGAGATGAAAACTATTATTGTGGATGAGCTAACAGAACCTTCCTACTTCTCCATTGCCCACAGACTGGGTTGTAAAACATATTTTTCGATCTTAACTCTTCCATTAAACATGCAGATGCACATACTCATCAATGCCTATAAATACTTCAAGGGTGGGTGTCAAGAGGATGGGGCCCAGTGGTGCCCAGTGACAGGACAAGAGGGAACGGGCACAAACTTGAATAGAAGACGTTTCATCTAAACATGAGGAGGAACTTCTTCACTCTGAGAGTGGCAGAGCCCTGGAACAGGCTGCCCAGGGAGGTGGTGGGGTCTCCATCCCTGGAGACATTCAAAACCCACCTGGACACATTCCTCTACGAACTGCTCTGGGTGGACCTGCTCTGGCAGGGGGTTGGACTAGATGATCTCCAGAGGTCCCTTCCAAACCCATATCATCCTGTGATTCTGTGATACATATATATACACTTACACACACATGCGAGCACAGAGTGTGTGTGACACTAATTGGAGGTACTTCGAAATGCCGGCCCAAGGGTATGGGAAGAATCCTAGCACCAAGGAACGCTACAGCCAGAGCACATCGCATCCCGAAAACTGGGGTTTAGCACCTCGTTGTCCCCACGTGCATCTTTTCTCTACTTCAAGATTCCCTTCATTACGTGGAGGACAGGGATCTGACCCTTCAGATACCACGTGCATTTATGTTGATGTCAGGAAGGCTACACTGAATAATGACTCTACATTAACTAACAGGTACGGCAGCAACTTTTAAATAACTTCTTATAAAGAACAAGAGCTGGCCTTTAGGATTGTTTAATCTTAAATCAAATTTCATTCATGCAGTCCTAGAGTACAGTACACATGCATGGCTGAAGGCAATTCTGCCTGACGACTGAATGCTTTGGTGTCCTCTCTGCACCCTCTTAAAGGATCAGTACCTCACAAAAACATTTCAGCATCATTCCTCCCAGTGTGTACCCAGCGCGTCTCAGAATGATTTGTATTTCATTTTACACTTTATAGATAATACCAGACTTTTCAGCATTTTCAGTATCAAAAATATGTTGTTAAAAGTTCTTAATAATAAATGTAATAAATCCAGAGTTTTCATCAAAGGGTAAAATGATTCAAGACCTTTGGTGAATGGATGATGAAAAAGAAACATTTCCAAAAGCTACACATGATTTACGGTCTTATGCTACCAACAGCTGCCCAGTCAGCTCCGGGTTTCTGTCCTTTATTAATGCCATGATAAGAGCAGCAGCAGAATTTACTGTCTCCTGAAGCAGCAAATGGTCCTGGGGAGAAAAAAAAAAAAGAAGTAGGGGAAAGAGCATATTAACAAAAGCAAAAAAGTAAATATTTAACAGCAATTTTCAAGTCTGCAAAATTACCATGTGATTGTTGAAAAACATAAAAACATTTATTTGCGCTTGTTAGGAGAAGAGCTTCTGAAACTTGTACTTTAAGGAAACACAATTTCCCAGTACAAACCATTTTTCAATCTCCATGATGACTGAAAAAGTAAAATTATTTTTTAAAAAAGAAGATATTTTAACTGCTAGAATTTATGGCGTCTATCCAGAGACCAGCAAAACAGAAGCTCTGTTCTATCCCCTGCTTCCTAAAATCCTAAAGATTTTTAAAATCTAAAAGGTAATCAAAATTTTGGGTTTGAAAATATTGGAATAAAACTAAGGATTTAATTGAGTAGTATAGTTAAAGACCTATAACTTTAAGCACCTACTGAATCCCATCTGTAGTCTGCAAACTACTTAAACTCAGAAAGGCACTTGAGGTCTGGGACTTCAGTGGTTTAGGCTGATCTTTGTATAAAATAACTTTACAAAGTAGTCTGGTTTTGATAGGCAAGGCTAGAGACCAACACAGGAAGAACTAATAAAATGAGACTTTGATTCTGTGCTTCTAACTGAGCACTCCAGCTCACATTTGAAAGAGTCTTTTGCTAATTGCCAAGTTTTCTTAATTGTATTGACTATAAAAGATTGGCCTCTTGTCACCAGTAACATTTTAATTTGTGCACTGGGACAATATCACTAGGTGTAGCCAGGCACAGCCACATCCCTGGGGAGACAAACAGGAGGGGATAATTTCTGTGAAGCAAAAGAGAAAAAGAAAGGTCTGCAGAAGTCTATGGAAAATCTAGAAGAGTTTCAAATACAGCAGGGGAGCTACAAAGAGAGAGCAAGAGCTGTTTTCCGTATCTGCAGTGGATAAAACTGGAAGCAACAGGCTTAAGGGAACTTAAACTGGGATATAAGAAGTCAGGAAAGTGATTTAATGGTAAGGACTGGTAAAAAATGGAAGAGATTATGGGACAGATCAAGGAAACTCCATCAGTAGGGTCACAGAACGTGGGACCTGCACACGTGTAAAACGGGATGCAGAAACAGCTGCCTCCCTGGGCAGGAGGATGGAGCAGTTCCTTTCTTGTCACCATAACTTTTCTAAGATGCTGCATCAAACCCCAGTTTGCAGATGACATGTTTAAGACACTCGGATTAATGGAGAAAAAACATAATGTTAATTACTGCTTCTTAAGGAATAAGGCTCCTGCTGAGGGGATGTACCTGTTCAGCTACTACAGAGGGGATCTGGAGAGCAAGTCGTTGGGGCTGAAGGAAAAAACTGATACTGGAAAATGATCTCTGGAACACTTAAATATGTAGCATTTTATTTTAAAATGCTCTTATTAACTTTTTGCTGTATGTAAATGACAGGAAAAATGCTAGAGAGGTAAATGGATAAAATTAGAAATAGCTAGTTTATGTCTGATTCTTTTATCCTTCCTGGAAAAATGGTATTTGCACATAACTAGATTTTTATCCAAAAAATGATAGCAGCATTACAGTACCTAAAGGGGACCCACAGGAGAGATGGGGAGGGACTCTTTATCAGGCAGTGGAGTGATAGGATGAGGGGTAATGGTTTTAAACTGAAAGAGGGGAGATTGAGATTAGAAATTAGGAAGGAATTCTTTGCTGTGAGGGTGGTGAGGCACTGGAACAGGTTGCCCAGGGAAGCTGTGGCTGCCCCATCCCTGGAGGGGTTCAAGGCCAGGCTGGATGGAGCTTGGAGCAACCTGCTCTGGTGGGAGGTGTCCCTGCCCAGGGCAGGGGGGTTGGAACTCCATGATCTTGAAGGTCCCTTCCAGCCTGAACCATTCTTTGATTCTATGATCTAAGTAAGCTGTTACAATTTGTAAACCCCCAAAAGACCACACTCCTCACAAATTCATGTTATAGATTCTAATATGCATTAGAATTATTCACTAGTGGTCAAAAAAATTGTCTTAAAGATGTTCACCACAGCTGTGTCTTGCTGTTTCCTGAGTGACACTCCCCTGTCAATGGAGGAGCGCAGGAGTGTACTCAGGTCCTGCTCCTCCAGCACCTTCTCTGATGGACCGAGGGTGCTAAGAGGAATGCAGAATCCTTTCCCCTGATTTGGCTGGGGTTTCACACCCTCCTTTCCCATGGGTCTGAAATGCTGCACGAGGTACAAGGAGAGTGGAAGTCTTGTGCACACACCCACTCAGATGGCAAACCCCACGTGCCTTTGAAGATCCAGCCACAAATTTACCGACACCCAGCAGTGCCAATCTCTTTGCACCCCTCATCGCTTTCTATTCAATTTGTCTTGAGAAGCACTTCACAATTACAGACACTGTTTTTCAAAAGGGCTCCCAGCCATATCTGAAGTTGGCTGGAGGTGTGTATTTTTTTTTCCCATTTCACAAAAAAGAAAAAAAAAAAAAAAAAAAACACCTGGCCAGGAATGCTCTTAATGTTTCTTCCAATAAATCTTTCCACATCCTCTGTTGGTTACTGGATTCAGTACACATTCCTTTGCAGTAATAAATTATTTAAGTTTTTGAACATAAAAGGAAGCAAGAGAAAGAAATTTAACTTTCACAGGAGAGAATGAAAGTGACACCGTGAGATTCCTTCGGACTGAAAGAAGGTTTTTCTAAAGCTAAACCTAAGGCTTTAGTGCTAACTTCCATGTTCTGAAGGAAAGACATGCAAAAAATTATGAACAGCATTTGTAACCCCGGCATGGTAAAGTGTACAGAAACCTCTCTAGAAACCACACTGAAATCCACTGGGGAACTGCAATCTGTGCAAAAGGAGAAATGCAAAATCTAAGCAGGATGAATCAGAATAACCAGTAATCTCATTATTGATACTATTGTTAATGACTATTCTGGCTCCTGTCTTCCTTAGAATCAAGCCATACAATGGCAGGAACAATGAACTGCCATACAGGGTTGGCCCTTGTCCAGGACTGGTCCCTGTAGGTCTGGTTTTTTGGAAATAACCAGCAGTGTATTCTTTAACTGAATATACGTTATCTTATTTAAGATAAAAAATACAATAGAAAAATGATCCTTAACTTTATAGTAATGCTTGATACTTAAATGACATCCTGAAGCATGTACTGAACTTTTCAAAAGGGCAATTCTTTAAAATATTTATCATAGGGGTTACTACTGGTGCTCCTTCCCAGTAAGGCCATCCCAGTTTGATCTTGGGGTCACCTATTCATTGAACGGTGTCCAACACCTGGGCCTATGAGCCAGCCCCTGAGTGAAGGAGAAATCCGTGCCACAAAGGTCAAGTATGTGCCCATTTTAACTTGCTTTATTCTCACAGCCACAGACTTACTGGAAAGGGGTAGTAAATAATGCAAAAAAAACCCATGGGACTCTTCCAGGAATTTCAAAATCATTGTATAACCTGTATTCTTCTGAGAATCAAACCTTGCTCTTATCATGAAATCACAGAATGAGTGGGTTTGGGAGGGACCTCTGGAGATGATCCAGCCCAAGTCCCCCGCCAAAGCAGGTCCACCTATAGCAGGTTGCACAGTGTGGATCAGATGTTGGCTATTCACTGAAACCTGAGGAATGTCTACGCCACACAGGGCTATGATTTAGCCCACAAGGATTCCTTGCCCACCTCCCTGACATCTAACCGTTGTGAATAGTTATTTTTTAATTTGTTTTCTTGGTGGCGGGAGATAGGTAGACAGGAAAACAGCCACAGCTCCCTGATTCTTTGCTTTGGCCTGGAGGTAACTCAGACCCAAACTATATTTGACATAACTTTGTGCTCCACCAGCAGAACCATATAATTCTACCTAGTTTGAAGTAGTAGCAAGTACGTGCTCTAATCTCTACTTTAGGTATAACACAGAACCACAGAATGATATGGGGTTGGAAAAGGACCTCTGGAGATCATCCCCTCCAGCTCCTAGGTGGGTTTTGAACATCTCCAGAAACAGAGATTCCACCACCTCTCCGGATAGCCTGTTCCAGAGCTCTGCCACCCTCAAAGTGAAGAAGATCCTCCTCATATTTAGATGGAACCTCTTATGTTCAAGTTTGTGCCCATTTCCTCTTGTCCTGTCACTGGGCACCACTGAAAAAAGACTGACCCCAGCCTCCTGACACCCACTTTTTATGTGTTTATAGGAGTTGATCAGATATCTCCTCAGTCTTCTCTTCTCCAGACTAAGAAGACTCAAGTCCCTCAGCCCTTCCTCCTAAGAGAGATGCTCCAGGCCCCTAATCATCTTTGTAGCCCTCTGCTGTATCCTGTCCCACAGTTTCTTGTCCTTCTTGAACTGGGGAGCCCAGAACCAGACACAGTGGTGTGGCCAGATGTGGCCTCACCAGGGCAGAGCACAGGGGCAGGATAATCTCCGTTGATCGGTTGGTCACACTCTTCTTGATGCAACCCAGGATGCCATTGGCCTTCTTGGTCACAAGGGCACATTGCTGGCTCATGGTCACGCTGCTGTCCACCAGCACTCCCAGATCTTTTTCCCCAGAGCTATTCTCCAGCAGGTCAGCCCCAACCTGTGCTGGTTCAGGGGGTTATTCTTCCCCAGGTGCAGCACCTACACTTGCCCTTGTTGAATTTCATCAGGTTCCTCTCTGCTCAGCTCTTATGGCAGGAACCACAATTGATGGTCACAGCCTGTGCATAATTTCTAACTTTTGTTGGTCATTTCTAGTCCTTGTTATCAAGAAAAAGAGAACAGGAAAAGACAGTTGTTTTAGCAACTGACAGAGAACAGATTGTTCAAAGCGTAGGCATAACGCTGACTGACACAATAGTTAAGCTGTATCTTAAGTATTCTTTCCTCTCCTCTGAATCCCAAGTAGTTATAGGTGATTTGGATGCCAGCAGTGTTTATGGAGAACGTTAAAAAGGATTTAAATGACAGAATTGAACAGCAACCCAGGAAAGAAAAAGAACCTCGTGGGTCTTTATTAATTTAAAGTTAAACAAATAAGCAAAGGCTTCAAGGCCCCTGGCTATACCCTTAAAACACCCATGTTTCTGACACTGCCGTGTTATTTCTGGCAGCGGTGCTGATCACAGCTGATAGTGCCTACAGGGAGGCTTCAGTAAGAACGCCAGGACAAATTTAATCTACCACACCTAACTCCACTGCACACACAGGCCCGCGATCCTCCTTTATATTCAATGGCATAGCACTAAATCTTTCCAAAAAATCTCATTATTAGTTGCAGGAAGTCAAATAAGCGAGCAGAACCAGGTCCTCACACGTCTAATTGCCCGGCGTGTTGGCGTACATTGTAACGACGATAAAAAACAGGATGTAAGAGAGAAGCCATCAACCCAAGGGCTCGTGTGGCCCCAAAGAGCTCTCGCACGTTGCTGCCCACCCACCGCTCCCCGCTGCCAGCTCCAGGCGGAGAACACACTTCAGCAAACACCAAGAGCTCTTCCCTTCACCAACCAAATCCTTAAAAAAGACCCTGACCTTTAAACAAGACTGGGAGGCAGTAATGATTTTAATGGATTAACGACTCAAGTTTCCACATGATGGACTGGTGTGCCACGATCCCCCCCCCAACCACTGTGATATTCACTGTCTGTTCATTTCATCCCGTTGACTTAAATGAGACTTGTAAAAAAAAGAAAAACCCAAACCCCCTAACATTTCTTGGCCATTAATAAATAGAATTTTTTATTGTTCGAGCAGATGATTAACTGCATTTATAAGCTAAAAACAAAACTTTTACCACTTTATATTTATGTACTTTGGAAAAGAAAGCACTCAGAAACACTGCCAACCTTATAAACCATAAATCCACATAACAGCACTTTGATTCCAAAATAAAATATCCACTTTGTCTGTTATTAAATAGTAAAAATATTCCAACATAACCATACTGTGTGATGGTTGTAACTCATATCCAGAATTTATTTGATGTAGAGTTACTGACTGTAGGGGTTTTCTGGTCGGCAGAATAAGACTGGGAATGGATACAGGGACAGAGCTAAAGTTGTGTTTGGGATATGCAATTTGATATTTTACAAATGTGCATTTATTTAGGAAAGTGTGAGGATATCTGAATATTTACTGACGTTCCCTCAACAATTCATTTCCTTGCTTCAATCTGTTTAGGATTTTTTTCTTTTCCCCCCAGATGGAACTTCACATCTATGCATGCTTCAATTTACATATGTACTAGTTCAATTTAAGCATAGCTTGAAAAACACGTAATACCCTTTTTAGCTAAAAAAAAAGAAGAAGAAGGAAAAAAAGCTTCTGCAGGTATTACCTCTGCCTTTTACTGCATCCCTCCGAAGGGATGAAACAGCTGTGTTCTATTATTCGCACTCCCTTTTGCTGTAATGTTATTTGACTTTATTTAATACAGTTTTTTTAAAAACTGAGCAGAACTGTAGTGTCAGCCCAGATTATACAGCTGATGGGAAACCTGAAAACATGATGTGAAGCCGCTGCTGAACTTGGGGATCAGGGATGCCAAGAGGGTCAGGTTTGTATTGGGAAGGGAAGGAGGAGCAGGGCATGCACTGGCGTGCCCCTGCCCCGGCTGCTCCGCTGGGAGCCGGCTCCCTGGCACAGCCCTGGCTCCTGCCGGCTCACATCTTCCCAGACAATGGCTGGGCACGGTTCAGGGGACAGCAGAGGCTACGGACTGCTCCCAATGGACAGGCGGGATGAGGCCACCCTCTTTTGGGAAGCGGAGAGCTCAGCCATATGGACAGGAGGCATGCTGTGCCTTCCAGCCCTGGGACATGAGAAGCATCGCTGGCCTGTTTTGCTCAGGCTGTGTCCATACTGGTAAGCTCTGCTGGGAAGTGACAGTCGTGCCTTTTTCTCCCTTCCCAAATGCATCAAGAAAACATAGAACGGTGATGAAATAATCCCTCCTCCCCGCCCCGAACTGGACTCAAATCCCATGTAGCTACCACATAAACACAGCCAGTTAATAATAAAAAAAAGATTAATGGCTCTGCGGACACCTTTCCAACCAAAACTGAGAAGGAGAGAGAGAAGAACCATAGCCAGGACAGCACTCATGCTGTGCTGCCCGTTCCTGCCACCCAACAGAAGAAGGAGCTGGCGATGGAGCATCTCCAGGGCTTCCTCTCTCAGGGTGGGCCTGGATGCAGACCAGGGACACCACAAAGTGTGAGTGCGAGAGAAAAGGGCTGAAATAGTCTGAGTTCACCGAATAGCAGAATGGTTTGGGTTGGAAGAAACCTTAAAGATCATCGAGTTCCAACCCCCCTGCCCTGGGCAGGGACACCTCCCACCAGAGCAGGTTGCTCCAAGCCCCATCCAGCCTGGCCTTGAACCCCTCCAGGGATGGGGCAGCCACAGCTTCCCTGGGCAATGTGTTCTGGCAAGCATCGTGCAAAACACCGTGTTGGCGATACAACAGGAGCTGCTGTTAATTTATAACTCCACGGGATGCTGCAACTTCTACTAAGGCTTTACCAGGTGTCTCCGAAACTCGCCTGATGTCACACGCTGACACTCAGAGAAACTGAGAATCTGGCCTCAAACACCACAATACTTGTGATTTTAATCTTCAACTTGTTGGTTGTTTTTTCTTGTTTAAAAAAATGACCTGAGGAGGCACTGAGTTTCTTCCACTACTAAAAATCAATCGCATAACATGGTTTGGTGTTTATTCTAATCTCACCATGAGGAATTCTTTGGTAGAGTCACGAAGAAGCATTTTTTCTTACTCAAGATAAGTAGTGGCATGCATCTACAAACTAAAGCAACCTCCATTTCTGTAGCAGCACAAATTAAGCTGAAGGTTCTTTTCTTTTTAAAATGCTTCCACATCGCATTTTTAAATCCCTGTGCCAAAGGATCTATTGATAAGTGACATCTCATACATAATATCAATGCAACAAGTTACCTCAATAAAAAGACAGCTATGCAGATCGTTCTAAAAGATAAGAAAAGTATTTCCCTGAATATTTTTGGCTTTCCTTTCAAGTACTGCAGAAATAATTAAGGTAGCATTTGAGTTCAGATAGGCAGCTGGGTTCAAATTTACTCCAGTGGGTTCACATGCGAATCTCTCTATACGCAGCCTTGTCTCCTTTCTGAACTAAGAAAATGCAAGCAATTCTTCATTAGTGGATACTCCTCAAAAAAAAAATTTGGAAATCTAGAGACTCAGGATGTGATGGAGAATTGAGGAAAGAGATGAGTGGCACTGGAAGAACCAAACTGTCTCCGTGCTAATGGAGCCTAGTGAACCTCTTAGTTAATGAGCACTGACAGATCTGAGTTAATTCCCTGCAGTGAAACAGTTGCACACCCATGATACAGTCAAACTGGGATGAATTGTCCATAAACACATGACACTGAACCGTATCTTTCTCCTGTGCCATTGCTCAACCATGTCACTTAGCAGTTTGTCACAAGAAAGCGGAGAGCTGTCAACATTTAAAGTGACTGTGTGGGTACACTGAGGCCAGAGGAGAATTTTAAATCTCCTGGAGGTTGTAAGGATTATGTCCCCAGTATGTTGTATGCATCTCTTCTCCTAAGATTCACAGACCTTAAACTGAAGGTAAACATCACTTTTCTGTTTAAAAAAAAAAATATGAAAAAACCCAAACAAGCCACCAAGAAAACAGCACAAACAAACAATCACAACCCCAAACAGGATTAATTCCTTTCTCTAGTATGAATGGAATAGCCAGAATTCCCCTAAATCAGCAGTTTTAAAACAGCTCCATTATCTACATGTTTTGCAACAACATGTTAATCCATCCCCTGGCTCACACTTTTTGTTTTTTTGGATTGGAGTCAGAATTCCTGTGGAGGAACACCCATTCTATGTACAGCCACTGTATCACAACGGAAAGATGACATGACTGGGGAACAAGTGGAAGCCCGGTTCTAACTTTTGCTCTAAAAGTTTGTTCTTTTCATGTAAAATAGAGAAACGACGTTTGGAACAGACACCAGCTTGGTGCCGATGCCTCTGTCATCTGCAGACCTGGGCTTTTTATTTCCTTGTTCATGTCCTCTCCAAGTTTTGGGGTCTTTTTTTCTTTCCCCTGTAAGAAAACCTGTTGGTGTGGTCATACGGAATAATCAATAAAAATCCCCAGATCAAAACTAAAGAGCATTTTCAGTGCATTCAGTCATTGCAGCTTAAGCAAGAGTTTTCTTTCAGCACCTACCACTGTCTCATCCAAGCTCTTGGCAAGAGCGAGTGTGGCAGCAGTGACCGCTCAACCGTCTGTCAACCATTTTTCCCATCTCAGTTTTTCAAAAAGCCACCTTATACTCCAGCTAGCAGCCAATTCTGCCACCTGTATGGGACTGGTACCTTCCCTGGGGCAGAAATAAGCCATTTAACAGCCGTGGTTGTCTGCAAAGGTATATTATGTGTCTGAGGTTTCTTAGAGGTGGTCTCTTAATACAGTACGTTACCAAATAAGACTATAGAATGAAATGTATTCACGTTAATATATGTTACTGTACTACTTACAGGCCCTATGAGGTATCCATCCCTCTGGTGACCTTGTAAAACACACCTTAAAGAGTTTTTGGGGGAAAGGACAAAATATTTCTTACAACCATATAGGCAAAGTGAAAATGCTTTCCTCCGACAACCAGTGCTATGAGATACTGAAAAATCTCAGAAGCGGAGTGAAGCCGTGGAAAGTCTTTCCTCTGCTTTCAGAAAGCTTTGGATCAATCTGATAACGTTGACAAATTCAGGTGGGAGTGGGATTCAAGCCTTCCAGGTGGCAGCAGAAGTGGTGCACAACAGTGTTTCCCTCAGCCCAGTGGATCCTCTGCTGCCTGTTCCACTGAGAGACTCTATAAATGCTTTGATGGGCTGCAGCGTTAAGTTTTGCAGGCAGCCAGGAATACACAGCAGGCCCACCATGTACAAACACAGGAATAAAATAAAATATATAAAAAAAAAGGTTTAAGTAGTGCTGGCCTCCTGCAAAACACAACACCCCAGTCAGGCAAATCATTTACAGAGCACGCACCTGGTGAAGCCAGAGCAGCCAGGAATCATGTGTGAATGCATCCGGCACATGGGGCTAATTGCAAAACAAAAGGGGTTCAGTAGAGTTTAGCTGGTTTTTCTCCTATTGTAAACTGAGAAATCCAGCACTTGCAAGCTCAGTTTCACTCAATATCTGGTGTTTCTGCAGAAAGCAGGAAGGCAAAAGTGCGTGTGTAGGGAAGACTGAGAGGAGCGGTGGGGAGCAAGCGAGGAGAAAGGGGAAAAGAAGAAATAACAGAGGTAAAAGATTAAGCACACAACTATCTCAAGTCCTCAAGATATAAAAAGACATGCCATTGCTGAGGAGCAGGAGAGATAAGCATCAATGCCAGAGGCTCTATCTGATAGGCAAACTGTCTCATATACTGCAGGTAAAAAAATAAATAAATCTTCAAAGAACCAAGTAGAGTGTTTCTACCCAGTGAGATCTGAGGTCATCAGTGTAACCTAAAAACATAAGTAGGGAAGTACCACTTATCTGAAGGCTTCTCTTCACTTTTGGAGCACTGTGCCATCCTTACTGAGGGTCTGACAAGACCTAGATAATGGGGACAGAGAAAACAGTCCAGCACTTCCTCATATAAACTCCTGGCAAGAGCAGAAGAGTGCCTATTTTATGGTAAATTTAAGACAGTATGTTTTGTTATTATGGATTTTTCCTTTCTGTCCCACATTATACAAACAGCACGGACTGGTTGTTGCACTTCTCAAGAAAAAAGTCAATACAGTAATTTGCAAACATCTAAGCTGCAAAAATGTAGCACAAGACAAGAAATACTTTAGTTAGCACAGGTTGCAGAATTTCCCATACCAATGTGTAGGAGCAGCTTCATATCATTTGTGATACACAATTTGTAATTGTGATTATCAGTGTTACACAGAGCTACTGGGCAACTTTTAATTAGTGACTGTAACCAAATAGGAAGGTCTCTGGAAAGCATGAAGGATGCATGTGAATCTCCTAGGGGATGCTGAAAATCACTGCAGAGGATGGAGTACTCCCACCTGGAGTACTGTGTCCAGTTCTGGAACCCTCAACATAGAAAGGACATCGAACTGTTGGAACAGGTCCAGCGCAGGGCCACCAAGATGATTAGAGGGATGGAGCACCTCTACTGTGAGGACAGGCTGAGGGAGCTGGGGTTGTTCAGCCTGGAGAAGAGAAGGCTTCGGGGAGACCTGAGAGCAGCCTTCCAGTATCTGAAGGGAGCTCCAGGAGTGCTGGGAAGGAACTTGTTGTCAGGAAGTCTAGTGACAGGACGAGGGGTAATGGGTTTAAATTGGAAGAGGGGAGATTTAGATGAGAAATTAGGAAGAAGTTTTTTACTGTGAGGGTGGTGAGGCACTGGAACAGGCTGCCCAGGGAAGCTGTTGATGCCCCATCCCTGGAAGTGTTCAAGGCCAGGCTGGATGGGGCTTGGAGCAACCTGCTCTAGTGGGAGGTGTCTCTGCCCATGGCAGGGGGGTTGGAACTTGATGATCTTTAAGGTCCCTTCCAACTCTAACCATTCTATGATTCTATGAAACATAAGCATTTTTTCCACCCCCTGCAATCTAAAGCATGCTTTTGTCCCCTCCTATAGGTGCTAACTTCATATGGAATATTTTATGTGATAGACACCCAGCCCTTGGTAATCAGAGGCACCCTTCATCCATTTCAATACAAGCCTTCTGCTCAGTCATTAAAATCTTCATTATACAACTCCTACTGTCTGTGAATAATCTGAAATACAAGCACACGGCTGCAGTAACTAATTGATTGGAAACATTCCTCTTGATTACAGATCATTTATTTGAGATGGTTCAGAGGAAAAGCTGTATAGCCCAACTGAAAAACAAAATTAAAACTTCTCCTTTGGGGAAAGAAAGAAACAAAAACCAAGAGATTCTGAGGGGCAAAGTATGTGTACACATGTGCTGGGCTATTGTTCGCATCCCAGTCTTGTGGCTTCCAAACTTTTAGGATGATAATATCAGTTCAGTGGTGTAAAGGCCACATTCCAGTCTTGGTTACAGAAATACAAACCAAAGTAACTACAGTATTACGAGCCCAGTTGCTGAGACTGAAATTCAACTTTAAACTCCGTATGTTGTTACAGAAGGCCTAATATTTAACTGTTTTCAAACTATCCTCTTAAAATCTCAAAGGCAGCTTTAAAGTAACTCACATGTCGGTGCCTCACTGAGAGGGCACAGTTGTCCCAAAGCTTATTGTTAAGTATTTGATATCATAGATTCCCCTAATTTGATACTCTTAATTGAATCGAGCTGGTTGCTTGCTAATGGCTCTGAAGTTGCATCATCTCACCATTCTGTGAGGGACTGAATCCAAAATAGATCATAAAAACTTCATGTTTAAGCTACACGCTGAAATTTGAAAATATCCTCAAATCCCACTTTAACATTTAAAATTGAATTTCCATCCTCCATCGTTCATCTCATCACTCAAATTCTACTTCTTTGACTACATTTGTGTGATGTTGAGGCATAGTCTATGTCCCATCTCTGACTTCTTTTCCTCTCTGCAGCTGAGGGTCTGCAGCTGACTGGAAGGCACAGAAAAATAAATTCCTTACAACTCAAGACTCTTACACTAGGCCAAACTAGTCTACTTTCTCCCCAAAATAAAAATACCAGACTGATGAAGAAGCGTCCAGAAATGAGACAAAAAGTTACAAGGACAAGAGGTGACATCTCTCCTTGGAGAGTAAGAGGAGAGTAGTCAGCAGGGGAAAAACAAGTTACAACACAAGTTATTAATAGAGATTCATTCCCTTTGTCTCTCACACCAATATGATGTTTTAATACATTAATTTTGTGGTAATTCTGATTGTTCTCAACATCTCTTTGCACAGAACACAAGCTTGTTCCCTGCTCCAGAGCAGTTTTCATGCTGTGGATGCAATAAGCAGAAAAGGAACTGGCACAGAAAGCACAAATACTTCTCCAAGCAAAGGAGGTCTGAGCACACTCACCCAAATGTGCTCAAATAAATACACTCAAAACCACAGTGAGTGCAGAAAGAGTATTTGCCTCTATTTATTGTTTTCTTTCAGGTGTGTTGCCTACATGATGTTTACCTACGCACTTAAGACCGTACAGTTTATCTGAGCAGCACCCAAGGACATGAACGGAATGAAACCCTGTCCAGTATGCACCAGGAAATAATAATAATTTCTAAAAATATCAATCCAAACTCTCTATTTCTCTGTTTTCTGTTTCTTCGTCCTCCCTAGCTCACAGCCTAAAGCCAGTGCAAACAGAGCGCTTGCCCATGTTAAAGTTTTCAGCCAAGCAGCGGAAGGGACATACACATTTTGAATTATTAATCCTAAAGGATAGACAGTCCTTGAAGGCTGGTGTGAGCAGAGGCACTGGTTCAAAAAGCAGCAGCAACCAGCCTGTGTCCAGTCCAACAGATAGGGCAGAGAAGGGTCATAAAATCACACCAGGAAACCACTGGGGCAAAGTGTTCTCCTTTCAGTGAGTGGCTGGGAGGAAAAGTGAGCACTGGACACACCACATCTTCCCATGGAAGTGTGGATGAGAGCAATGGATGGATAGGACTGAGGGATATAGTGCCATTTTTAAAGATCCAATCAAAGTATCCCAGCAGCACGACTGGAGCAACTGAAAATATCAACAGGGACTAATCCCATGTGCCCTTACTCACTTTCTCAGCTGGGTTTTGCAGCCCTGAGGTAGCTCATGCTGCCATGGATGTTCTGAGCCTGGATCTCTACCTGATCATCCCATGGAGGAACCTCTCCTGCCACTAACTACTGATTAAACCACTACACAGCTGGACGACAAAGAGCCAGCTTCCAAAAAAAAAAACCCTCTTCAAGTATAAGCCCAGTGACAGGAAGGCAGAAGAGGGGCCACAACTTGCCTTGGCAGCAAACAGATAAAGCACTTAGTACCATTCCTCAGGGTTCACCAGCAGATCCTCAAACCCAAAACGTATCATCCTTACAACATTAAGGGGACAGATGTGCTTGCTTTTAGATCCTAGTTTTCTCTTAGGCTATGAGAGTCCAGCTACACCACAATGATAGAGCTCACAGATGTTCTCTTACATAAAAATCAGGGTTTGCCAAGACAGGCTTCTCTTTCCTTCTGCCAGCTAATATCAGCCCAAACCATCTAACACAATAGCCTGTCTATATACAAACAAAGGCACTCAAAATGAAAATATATCCAAGAGATACAACTCTTGTAAAATAGTAAAAAAAAAATAATAAAAAAATTGTTTTGTGCTTTTAGAAAATGGCTATTTTAAAAGTTTAAAAAAGAAATAGTGAGTAGAAAGAATGAAGAAAAAGAATAATGAAATAAAGGAACGAGTTTTGCTTTAGCAGATGGCTGATTGTACTCCATAATTAAGATATTTTATTAAAAATAGATGAGATGAAATATTTTGCTAGCTATGAACACATCTCTTTTTTATGAGATAGGCACCCAAGGTGAAGTGTACCCCTCAGGTATGTTGTACCTTGAGTTGCATAACAGAAGACTCTATGTTTTACAGCCTTTAACACTTTCAATTAAATTCTTATCAAAGCTTCCTTTGGAAACATCCTAAAACCATCCTGTGCCTACTTGCAACTTCAGATATGCCCGTGACTGTCTGCAAAGATAACTTTGGATCTCCATAGTATTTTCTTGTAACAGGCTTTCGATTGAGAAACTATTTATGACAGTTTCCAAGGGCATGACTAAACATGATGTGCTGGAGTTTGCCACATCCCTGACTCCTCACTTTAAAATTCGGGTCATCCCAAGCTAATGGAAATCAAACAAGTGACCAGAGCTATTTTCACAGCGATGGGCACTAGCCTTGATCGTAAGAAAGGGGACTGCCATCCTTCCAAGCCAGTAAGGTAAAAGAGGTGATACAGATGCCTTGGAGACTGCCTGCACGGGGAGTGTTTAGATTTTTCAGTTTTCCCTATAAAAGCTGAATATTCAGATAAAGATTACTCTCGCCAATATTTAGAAGTGACGCAAGAATCATGGTAGTGGACATTAAATAAACACCAGTATAATTCACTTGCAGGATATCTAAAATGTTTTAAAATACATTAATTGGTAATAATATTTGAAAGAAACTCGAGAATAATTTAGAGGATTTAATAATATCGTTGGATTATTTTCTGAATATAACTGTCAAAGCTGAAAGCAAGCAGAACACCAAGCAGTTTTCAATCTGAAAGTAATTCCAACAGCAGTTAATCATTACCGATCCTGGACATAAAACTATAGAGGAATTTTATGGTGATTCTCCTACTTTTTTGTAAAATCTGTGTTGTAGTAACAACATTTATGTCTAAGGGAAACAAAGTAGGTTAATTTTGTTGGGTTCTGGTCTTGATATCCACAGCCACCGAGGAATTCGCTCCTGTGAAATGGTTCAGTTACTCAGGTGAGAACACAGATCTGGGTCTGAGCAGCCACCGTGTGAGCCCGGCTACTACAGCCTGCTGAGGTGTTACATTGTAGATTTGTTTGGTTATAAAGAAAAGGAATGCAGATCTTTTTAAGCCTTACCCAGAATTAAAAAGTAGTTCCGCTGCTCCAGTAAGTTAGGTGTTAGTTAACAATGAATCTCCTGGTGCTTCAACTAGAAAGCACAACTGCTCTTTCTCTGACTTCTGCTCACTTTTCTTTTCCTTCCATCTTCAGCATTTGCTTCCAAGTTCACAGCTGCATCCAGAACTCCATGTATCTTTCTACATGGGCAATGATTTCACATTGTTCATCTCCTCAGCCTGTACTGATTAGATGAATGTGTGGTTTGGCTTTTCACGGGCATGTTTTAAAAGTTTCCTCTGGACAAAAGAAGCAATCTCAAACTCCATTTCCACTAATTCCTCTCTTGACTCAATCTCTCTTTTGTCTTCAACAGACTCTACTTCCCCTGTGCCTGCTCTTGGCCTCAGTTTTTACCCTGTATGCTCTGCTCCCATAAATCTGCCGTCCATTCAGTGAGCAGAAGTACGTCTGCAGTGCTATGGACATGCCACAGCCTTGTCTCCTAACGCTCCTTGCTGTCCTCAGTCACCATGTCTCCTTCACATCAACTGCTGAGATTAACTTTCTATTATTTTCTCGAAGCTTACCCGTTAGGAACTTTTGCTGCTTAATGCCCTTTTATATATGCACAAAGTGAAATTCTGTTCTCCCAAACAAATCTACTGAGGGACAGAGCTACACGTTCCCTTCAAGGTCCATCACCACAACACAGGATGTCTTGTGCCTTAGACTGTCTATGGATTTGCTCCAGCACAAAAATGGGCTTTAAAAACCCTCATTCTCTCAGTTACTGTTTTCAAATTATTTCCTACCTGCTTCCACAGATCCTTTAACCAGACCTGACTCTAGGAGAAAGGATTTCCCGAACTGTTTATCCTAACCTTCCTCTGAAAAAGTACTCATCTTCACGCCAAGAGTTATTTTACTCTTTTTATAATATTGATGTTGCAGCATGTATTTTTACAGAAACTGCATTATTATAATATTATATATATTAAGAAAAAAAACTTCCTATCTTCCATTCCCCTTAAACTTTTGAAATACTTTTCAAATCTTTGCTCTCTTTACCAATATCCTGGACAACAGAAGCAAATAGTGCAGTTTTTTCCCAAGAATCCAAAACCTACACTTTCAAGACATAGACCTTCCTTATATATAGACATTCGTTAGGTCCAAACCCAGCAGTGAAATATTTCCTATTGCACATTACCATGCATATACAACACATGAAGAGTACTGTTTTGACTGACACTAGAACATCTACTTATTTTTCCTTTTTTTTCCCCTAAATCTTTTCAATACAATTTATAGGATTCTATCAGTAGGATGGAAGTTTGAAGCATCTTTTCTATTTTTTTTTGTATTTGTTTGTAACGAATCTCAAAACCTTATGAATATACACTAGAATTTATTTGTTAAAACAAAAACAAAAATGTGGTTGCATGCGATAGTAATAAGCATCAGTAAGGGGCATTATCACTAGTTTTGCAATGGCATTTGAAATGATTAATCAGGAAGTTTTTCCTCTTTAAAATTCAACCCACATATCGGAAAGAAGGTATTTTAAAATGCAGAGCTATTTATAAAATAGAATGTAATTAGGCCAGAATCATCTTTCCCAAAACATTTCTAAATTCACTCCATGTCATTAGCAAGCATTTAGGGAAGTAATGAAGATAAAAAAGAGCTTTGTATAAGAAGTCCTGTTTCTGCAGCTCTCAAGGTATTGAGTGTAAATGTATGTGGCAACCAAATTCACATTCTGCGGGCAGTAAATATCAGGAGCTCTAAAGCCAAATCAGTCAAACAGAAGCAATGCCTTAATGTGCTTAACTGATGATGTTCCGAGAAAGCTGCCACGGACCCTACAATTTTCCAAGTCCTAGAGTTGGCCACTGTGCTGTTACTTTCTGCTGTGAGTTTAGTATGCGTTTAAAGGAAACAATATTGTATTTACACAATAGATAATACATAAGCTGTAATAAGTTATGACAGGCATTGTATTTCAAGACAATTATAATTTGCCTCTAGTAGCTTTATAAGGCATGAGACTCAATACCTATTGAGTTTTACCACCCAAGAAGTACTGGTGTGGACTTAAATGCCTGGATTATATTACTGATATAAAATAGAAAATAAACTTCAAAATAAGGACAACAGGCTACATATTTATTTGTGAATGATCTCGTTTGCACATCAGCTCCAGAGCATTAGTTTTATCAAGAACCCTGAAGCTCTTTGTAATGGCAATTGCTATCAGTTCATTTCCAAATTATTAACCTGTTAGACAAAGAAAAACAGTTCTGATGAAAAGAACTAGAAAAGATTCTCATTAAAGGCATTGGAAAGCAGAACTACTGCATGATTGGGAGATCCTGCCAGCACCTATTTTTGTATATCATGTACTCATATGATCTGTTAACTTAGAATCTGAAAATAAAATTTCAAAAAGTTGAGATTTACAAAACAGTGCTAATTCATGACTGAAGAGTCAAAATTAAAGCAGTACATGCACATGCCTTCATTAACAAAAAACAGTCCATGAATCCTTGTGTTTAAGTAAGACTTTACAAAGTAATTCAAGCTGCTATGCAATTTGTGAAATCTTGTAAAGTTCATTTGGGGATCAGTTCTTTCTCTTGCAAGAACTGTAAAACCACCACAAATCACCAGAACGGATGAGTTAGCTGCTGCCCAGGTTGACATTCCAACCTTAGCTAGAGGTGCCCATCCAAGATTCAGCACCAACAGAACATCAAGACTTCTGTATGAAACAAAGCACCAGCAGGGACTGTTGGCAATGACAAACTCAATCAAGGTAGATAAATACTCTCTGAAGTCACACATAACAAAGGCTGCAGCTGTGTTCTGCAGGTGCCATAACTGAGGACGGCTTTTGGCAAGCGCATAGCAAGGCTCTGATGGCATCCCATAAACACCAGCTTTCTTGGAAAAGAATCGTCACAGATACGTCCATACTATACTTAAGCTGGGATTCTAGAAATTTTTTTAATTGAAGACACAGAACCGAGTGCTTATATCTAGTAAGAATTAAGCAGAATTTGAAATACCTCAATGATAGGATGGAGATAAATTAAGAATCTTGAAACTGAAAAAAGTTTCCTTTTTGTTCTTCCTTGTGGTCAGTAACGGGGATGGCACCTCCCAGCGGAAGTCTCCATTCACAGTTTTTACTACACCACTCCCCCAAATTAAAGCAAAACAATTAAACATGAAGATTTAAGAGTCTTAAAAACTAGTCGAGCATAACTGAGATGAAAAGAGAAGTTCCATAAACTTCAGCGATATTCAACATAATATTATTCTCATTTGCATTTGTTAAATGCCCAGATTTAATAAAGGGAGGGCAGAACTTATCAGAAAAATGAAGCATGCCTGCCAGAGACTGTTGCTTAATGCACTGGAAGGTATAGAGCCAAGCAACAGATGACTGACATACACCGTATGTGGTTCACAGCTACTGCCAGCTCACTTGCAAGTTAATTTTAACAAATGAACAAAAGCTCTCTAAAAATGTCAGCTGCGTTATCTGTAACCACAGGAGTTACTTGAGCCCGTTCCCAGGCCATACCCATCACACCCACTCACTCAGGCAGAGACAATCACTGAGGAAGAATCATTTTCTAATTCAATCTGCTCAACCCCTGCTACAAATCTGTTATTCAGCAGAGCACTTCCAATTTGCCTCAAGTCAAGTTTTCAGATTGCATGCACACACGCTGGAGGAGAGGAACTCCACTCTTCCTGTGCCGTCCCTTGGTTCCCCATTCTTCAGAGTCTGAATCATTTCTCAGTGAAGCTTCTTTGAGCATCACCACCTTCCTGTACTCCACACCAAAATTGCTTTGTTTTAAAAAGTGGGGGTTCTTTCACCACTCGTACCCAGCAGCTGTTGGGTTTTACTGTGGTTTTTGGGGTTTTTTTTGTTGTTGTTTTTTTTTTCCCCCCAAGGTCTAGAAAAATTTTAAAGCAAAAATCTTACTGTTCCTTACAGTATGGCATGGCTGGAGAAATACCTTCTTGCTTAAAGCTGTATGGGTGTATAGATACGATTCCACTCACACACAGATTATTGAGACTACTGAACATATCAGTATAGAACATACACTGTAGGAATATTTAAGACAAAACACTGAATTTACTGTGTATATATATTCAGTATATTGAATACAATGTCAAGTAAAGTCCAAGTATAAAATTCCTGAATTTTTGGATATCAAGCCACATACGACATTACTAAAACATATTGATCATAGTTTTGTAAATGCACACAGATTTATAAAAATTGATGCTTTAAGCAAATTTCTTGAACTAATAAACATTTTCATCTTTCATTGAAAAAAAAACTGTTGAGTGCAGGACTAAAATCCAAATAGAATTCTTCTCTGGCTTTGGTAGCATCTCTTTAGAGTAATTCAAATATCAGAGTATATTTACCATAGCAACAAATTATTTTTTTAAACAAAAGTAACTATGCAAAGAAGCCACTCACCCACCATAGAACAGGCTTTCCCCACCATCTCTTTTTTGGTAATAATTACGGAAAGATCCCATCTATTGCTTTTTTTCTGTGAATTCATATGCTGTTTCAGATTGTAATCCTGCGCGCTCTAACACGTTGAGATGGTGGGACGAGAACAGACCCCTCTTACCATCCCTGAGAGTTTCTTGTGGGTTTTCACTCTCTAATTTTGATTATGGAATCAATTTTAAAAAGCATCTTTTAAAAGTAATTCTCTATCCTACTTTCTACCCTGTTCCTACAATTTGCTGGGAACACAACGGGACTTGTGCAGGGTGGAGAATTGGACCAAGAGGAATCTTATGAAGTTCACAACAAGCCAAAATGCAAAGTCCTGCACCTGGGGAGGAACAAACCTGTGCAGAAGGACATGCTGGGGAATGACTGGCTGGAAATCAGCTTTGCAGAGAAGGACTTTGGGGTCCTTGAGGATGTCAACTTGAACAGGAGCCAGCAATGTGCCCTTGCAGCTGGGAAGGATGGACAGTCCCCCTCAGCTGAATTCAGCAGAGCATCACTGGCAGGTCGAGGGAGGTGATGGTGATCCTTCCCCACTCCTCAGCACTGGTGAGTCCCCTTCAGGCACACTGTGTCCAGTTCTGGGCTCCCCAGTACAGCAAAGGTATGGACTCACTGGAATGAGTATATGGGGATACAAAGATGATTCAGGCAATGGAGCATCTTTCATATGAGGAGAAGCTGAGAAAGCTGGGACTCAGCAGCCTGAAGAAAAGAAATCTCAGGAGGGTCCTGGTAAAGAAATAACTGATGGATGAGAATGAAGAAGTAGGAGTTGGAGTCCTCTCATCAGTGCCCAGTGAAAGGACAAGAGGCAATGGGCACAAATCTATGAAAAAACCAAGAAACTCAATCTGAAAATGAGAAGGTCTGTGAAGGCAGTCTCTTCCAACCTGAACAATTCTGTGATTCTGTGACTTGGAACTACAGGAGAATCATTCCCGACAGCACCATAACAGGCACCAACCTGTGGGTACAACTGTTAGCATTTACCAGAATTACCAGAACTGGGGGCAAAAAGCCAGAACAGAGGCACAATGCACCTTATTATCGCTCTCAGCTGCACAGTAAGTCTCGGCGCACTCGTGAAATCACTGCATGTCTCTTAACAAGCTTCTTGCAATTACTTACCTCTATTTAAATCTTTAGAACACTACTTTGCATACAGGTGTTAACTCTGACGTTTCACACCAAACACAGTCCTCTCTGTTTAAGTTAAAGAGCGTGTGTGTTCCAAAATCCTGGTATTTGCAAGCGCAAGTAAGAGTACCGGTGGAAATACTGTATATGTTGCTGAACAACCAGTCTCCAGTAACTACACCCTATTTTACCACACTAGTTTTAGCTTTCCTGAAATAGTTGGGTATTGTGCTTAACCTGGGCACAGTAATATTTTGTAAGGTTTAAACAATTTATTTTTTTTTAAGTTTAAGCAAGATTTTGCATAAACATTGTGGCGCAAACTTCACATCCCACAAGCAAATCTTGGTCTGCCTAGAATTAAAACCAGTATTATAACACCAGAACATGGTTTTCAACTGATCATATACTGCTGCGAGGATGGAACCAAGCCCAGAGCCTCAAGTTTAGTGCTACAACTTGCTGTGTTTTAGAGCTCTGAACAGCACCCAGCAGCATGGATGGTGAAGTCAATCCATTGACACCCTTCTGTCACACCCTTGCCCACGGACTGCGGTCCCCATCACCGTGAGGTTTCAGCAAAACCTTCAACATGATAGACAGAAAGGAAGTTTAAAGAGTTTTTATGGAGAAACTGGTGAACAAATGTTCAGGTAGAACACGTTATTCACAGAAGATGCTTAAAACGTTCATCAGATCAGAAAGTCACAACCACTTGCCTTGTATGCACTGTGAGACGGGTATTTGAACTGAAAAGAAATTATGAAGTTTGAGCACTAGAATTGACAGACAGCATAAAACTGTACAAATTTGCTATGTTAATACCAATTGGCTCTAACTTTCAGTGCATACTGTCATAAATTCCTTTTTTGCCAAGTGCATTCCCATCACTTCCAATTTTTAAACTTTATCTATTTAATAACCAAAATACTACTTGACAATAATAATGCTTATTGTTTCCACATTCTTTTCAGTCTCTCAAAATAAATTGCCAGGAGAAAAACAAACAGGCAACAAAGTCTGTTGCTACCGAGAGAAGCCCCTTACCTAAAGGGATGATAAATCTAAAATTTTTTAATGATGAATTGTCCTTCATGAAGCATTTCCGAATCAGTTTGCTTTGTGCTCATTTCTAGGCACATGGAAGCTTCATCAGCTGCCCTTCAAGTTGAATGGTGCTCTCCAGTTGCCACCCATACTCAGTGGAGAGTCCTTAACACACCTTGGAGTATGTCAGGGAGTATTTCTAATTATTGATATCTGAGCAATACTAGCTCTTTGGGCCAGCCTGCTCAGGGAATTTTTCTTTCCACAAGGGACATGAACAAAATAACATCTGGAGGTCTTTTACAGCCCCAGCCCCCGTTTTTAAAAAGTGATTGTCTGACATGATGATTCACTGTTGTAATTTTTCTAGTAACTGGCAACATTCTGTTGCCAATTATTTCAATATCAAAATAATAATATATTTGCCTAAAGCAATAAAAAGCAATAAAAATCAGAGTTGGCAGTTATTACTTACATTATAAAAATTTTGACCTAGAGAGTTCATCCAATTAGCAAAACAATAAATTAGCTGAGAGGTATGCTATGTGAAGTGTTTAATGCTGTTTTTGTTTAGATCATACTTGTGCTCAAGTCCAAAATACAAGTAGTGAGAGTGATGGGGATCCACTCTGCGGATCCTGCCACCTGGCAGGGCATCACTTGGAAGATCCAGATGCTGTTGAAGGGGACCAACTACTTCTGTGAGGGGCACAGAGGGTAAAAGAAGATCCAGGTGGGGGGAAGCTCACTGGGCTGGAAGGCATATTCTCCCAAGCGCAGCATCCAGGCTTTTTTTTGGTTTCCCTTAAACCACAGCACCAGGCCGCCTCTGCTTGGCACCAGGAGCCAGGGGCAAACAGCTGAGTGGAAATTTCTGGGCAAGGGTAAGAAAGTAAGGGATGCGCAGATAATTTAGGGTAAATAATAAAGGTAGCAGGTAATTCTATTACTGAATGGAATAAGAGGAGCTGCTGCTGCAGATGAAAGTAAGGGAAAGGTAATTAGATGTGCTGAGAAGACAAAAGGAGAGGGGAAGGTTGCCTGGCAATGCAGCAAGGCAGGTGTAGGGAAAGGAGAGAGTTCCCTGCTGTTTCCAGAGCAGGAGGGACAGACAGCTGAAGCCCAGACACAGGAAGGCTTGAGTTAATATTTTCACCCAAGGAACCCAGAAAAAGAACAGCTCCCAAGATTTCCCAAACTCAGACATCTTTGCCAGGCAGGCCAGCATAAAAAGGACAGATGACTATACTGATGGAGTCACTGGCGAGGACCTTGCAATTCCACAACAGACTTTTGGGGGACTTTACTTCATAATCAAGATCTCTGAGCATCTACGTTTCTTAAGGGAGAAGCTTACTCTTGCAAGCTTTAGCAAACCTGCATATTTATTTTAATGGACTTGGGTTTCAGAGTTTTACCTTGCAACTTTAAAGAAGTAAAGAGCCCTGCCGTTGCTTTATTTCACTTTTATAATCTTGTATTAAAATGCTGTTAACGTTAATAGCGAAGTCTCTGTTTTCTTCAAAATTAAATATTTTACTTTGCAAATCGCAGTTGTTACAGTATTATCAACCAGACAGCAAGCACAGCGAGTTTTCTCGTTTGAGTAGGATACACCAGCATCATTGCAGAACTTGGCTAATTGACACTGAAGTTATTTTTCCCTCAGCATCTCAGCTAATAACTGGCTCTCCACTGAACATCTCTATCAGTCACTGAGATGCATGCATATGCATGCATATGCCGTGAATTACAATGAGTAGCCTGGAAAACTCATTTTCATAATTGAGTAGCTGTTAGGAATTACATTTTCTTAAACAGAAACATAAAACTGGAGGAAATCTCCACAGTCCTCTAGTTCAAACTTTTGCTCCTGAGCTACCCACAAACAAGATTGCTGAAAACCTGAAGTACTAACACTATGGCAACACGGGCCACAACACTAAGTAAATCTTGCTTCTCACAACCAGACACGCAGATAAACCCCCCATTCTCCGAGGACTCCCCAGTTCCAGGCTTCTACCCAACCTACTTTAAATTCAGCTTTCTTGAGTATAATTAACCGAGCCCCACATTGTCTATATACACTCACACATACTAGAATAAGGTACCAAAATAAGTTCTGCATAATCAATTTACATGTCACAGGGAGAAGGTATTTTAAAATGACAGTGTTTTCTTTAAAGACCAATATCAGAAGGATGGAATAAATCAAAATAATACAAGATTAAAAAAACCCCAGCAAATAAAATACAACAAAAAGCCCCATTCACCTAAAAGCTCAGCACGAGGTAGAACCTTTCCTCTGTTCCAAGCTTAAGATAAGGAATTCCTCACCACTTTTTCTTTCTTTCTGAAAGTGTGTTCACTCCTCCCAGATCTTCTTACAAAAGATGACAAGGAGACTCAGATCTGTATCTCCAGATCTGGCCAGACACAGCATTCCCTAGAATGTATTCCCCCACACGGAGCAAAGCATCAGTGGTCCTGTCATCAATCACAGATGCAGAGAAAGGAATATAAATATGCTTATTTCTAACTCGGATAGCTTGTTGATACTTGAAAAGAGATAAATCACTCTATGTGTATCTCATAAAATGTTCACTTACAATGAAAGCATTAATAGTTCCAGTAGTATATAAAAAGAGTTACGCAGAAGGCTATTTACCTATCCCAGGGTATGGGAAGGAAAAACTAATACAATGAGCAGTTCAAAATCTCCAAGAGGCACAATAAACTTCAAAGCCGTAAAACACTGCTGGAGAAAAATGTGGAATCACACTAAGATCTTGCGAACTAAAGCTGTGAATCCGTACACATTCCACTCCTCCACGGATCCTTGCCCCAGGCTACTGTATTTCTGAAAGAAAGTGTCTGTGTAGAGATTTACAAATTAACTTCACTTGATTTTCGAAAACTGCCATTCATCATTGCATCGTGTTTTCAATGAGGGCAGTCAAAGAAGCTAAAATGCCTCAGCTGAAGCCACTAAGTATTTGCTAACTTGATACTGATGTCGATTCCAGGGTGGAGAAAAGCCTGGAAATTAAGGATCATGGTAGGCCAATTTCACAAGGATTCTGAAGAGAACTCTGTTTTCTTTCTGACTTTTAAAACTCCTTTCTGCTACCTGAATTTTTACTACAGCTTTTTCTTCCTCTTTGCTTATACTAAAGACAACGTGGCATTCTAGTTCCTTCCCTGCTGACAGATGCTGATAATCTCTAGCGAGATGGAAAGATGGAATAACTAGAATATAATCTGCATTGCTGGGACTTTATATCTCTCTATGTATTTCTATCTGACAATTTGATCAAAACAGAACAGTTTTGCAGTTGTTCCCACTTTACCTTTCAATACACCGTGATGTATTGAAATACACCATGACACCGTTAACAATACTAAAGTATTTTTCCCATCTAGGGGATAACTACAGTTTAGAAAGTGAGACATTTGATCTATTTAAGTAAAATATTATGCACATGCCATGTTTCCTTGACACGGTGTGCACTTATAACTCCTGCTAGGCCCCGAGTGCTCCTGCACGCATGAGCATGCGTAGGAATGTCTTGTTTCAAAATAAACACTAGAAACTTGGGTAATAAATACATAATTATCATCTGGATAAAATCAGATGCCTAAAATCTTATTGCCTCTCAGTATAATTATAGTAATAAAAGTATTGCTGACTGATGAAGAAATGTACTATTTATGCTGCAGGGATTGCAAATCAACACTTCTTTATACTCAGCTGGTTAAAAAATCCAGTCTGCATTATAAAACTTCACTGGTATATAAAATAATTCACCCCTGGACTGCAGTGATTAATCCTGGCTTTCTCTTCCTGTATTATCTCTTTCCTATGATTTATATTATTGTCACAGTAATAAATTCATCAATTCAAGATAATACTTGGCCTTTACTGGATAAAACATGTTTATATAAAATGCACGTTCATTGTCCAAAAACACATCTTTAAGATACCTTTCATATGTAGTAAAACATTGTCTCAGTAGATTAGAGCAAATATTTCCAAACATGTCTACAAAGCACAACCCTCAGAAACCTCCTATCTTATTTTAAAATCATATCTTTAATCTTATTTTGCTCACTATATCCCTGGAGTGAATATTAAAAAGGCCTATTTTATGGTTGCCAAGTGGGGATACATCATCTGAACTGTAAATTTAAATTTAAATGCTTTAGATCTTCTGGAAAGATTAAAAATGTGAGTAGTGTTTTCATCTATATTTATGAAGTACTTATTGATAGAGTTTCCAAATTCTGTCAGCAGGGGTAGAAGGGCCTTTCCTCGTTCAGAGACGGGGTGGATATTGCAGTGCCTCTCCTGTTGTGGGCAGTGGTCTACACTGAATTCAGCCAGTTTATAATGAATTTTACATTAGGTCATTTTTTTTGACAAAACAGAAAGGAAACATACTGTTCACTGTATCCATTTTCTATTTTAAAACGCAAAGATTCACTCAATAAAATACAAAGACTGGGGCTTGGACTAGATGATCCCTTCCAACCCAAATGATTCTATGCTCCTGTGAAATGCCACAACTCCAGTAATAAAGGTTGCTCTGTGCAGCCTATTTCAGGATACGTTTGCATGGGGCATTTTTTTAATACCCTGTGATTACTCAACTTTTTCACCCTACAAGACCCACTGGGAGCAGACTACTGGAGACTATTAGGACTGGGAAAACGATCATGAACCCCATGATCTACTCCACCTGTGCCATGAAGAGCTAATTTCACTGCCCTGCTCCCAGCAAAGTTCACTCCTGTCTTTCGTTTTTATTTCCTCTCCAGTTTTCCAGTTGAAAAGTCTGCTTACCTCTTTATCCTCTCTTCTTGTCACCAGGTGCACAAGCTGAGGGGGACTGTGGGCACACAAAAATCATTCCACCCCATCTCAACTATCACACGTTGTACAGCAGCAGCAAACGGGTGCAATGAGATGCAAAGTATTACTGGGGGAGACAACAAAAATAAAAGGGGGGGAAAAAACCCACAAAACAGAGCCTGTGTGGGGTCTATTCAGAAGCTTTGTGGAAGTGACAGCCATGGGGAAAGCTGGAACCCCAGAACAATAAAGCATGCTCAGTGCAGAGGAATGCTGGAAAATTTCAGGGCTGAAGTTTTCCCTAGAATCAACGGTGTATGTACAAGAGAGAACGCTCATATAGCTGATCACTTGGCTAAATCTGGACTAAAATTTTCAGGAAAACAGGAAAAGACATTCCTAATATTATAGTGACACTTCTTACCACAATGCAGCTTACCTTCCTCATTAAAAAAACGTGGAAAGGAAGAATTTGAAATAACATTTAATTCATTTACTGTATCTCCCAGTCCCAGCTTAGCTCATGGCTCAGACTGGACATAGTCTCCATTGGCACAGACTCCATCAAGGATCCCTGTGAAGGAATCCAGGACACTTCATGGTGGCTGCACAGGAGGTGGCGATAATCTGACACGTAAGAAAGTACACCTCATGGATGTAAAAAAGGGATTTTGCTCACTTTTCATAAAACACAATGTCGGGATAGGCTACGAGTGTTTGCCAAGTAAGTGAAGAAGCCACACAGCTCAAACCACACCGCGTACAGTACATCTCCTTTCAACTGCAAAGAGAACTACACAAATAAGAACATTCTTCTCTTAACTGGAGAACGATCTTTATGCACAGCCAAGAGAGTTTTTCCTAATCTTACCCAACAAGAGCATCCTACGTTTAAATGAGAAAGCTTTTGGTCAGTTTCACATTAATCTTGTACTTGCCTTAGTTACTAAATAAAGTCAAAACCTAGAGATAACATAAATTTGGACTAAACACAATGTGTAAGGATACCAACTTGCTTACAGTCCTCACTAAAGCTTCTAGAAATAATAATCATGCTGTTACCAATGATAAAATCACTGTAACACAAAGTGCCCATTGGACCAATACCACAGGAGTGTACTATCCAAGACTAATTAACACCAAAGGACCCAATGATAAAGCTTATGCTATAAATTAGCAGACTCTGAGTTATTCTACCCAGTGTTCCTACCTCAAGTGACGTGATCTTTCACATCCTTATTTATTCTGGCAAGTACTATCTTAAAACACAGCTATACTGCTTCTAGAAAGCACTTCTTACTTGCAGGACTTGCATGGTGACAGCATGTGGGAAACCACCCCCAGTTTGAGAAACGCTCAT